>OU896719.1:689508-1009996 GCA_918026855.4 Phaedon cochleariae | reverse complement strand
ATCTCCTGTATCTTGAAAATTATTCAACAACATGGACTTATATAACTTCGTACGTATAATACACTCGCTTACCCATTTTATTTCTGTAATCGCTCATTTATTAGAAAATGGAGCCAACATATCATTGTTCAAATGGGACACCCTGTATCTTTTTATCCAGTTCGATTCAGATTCCCATAGCTTATCAGGAATACATTATAGTTGAAATTTGTTTTGATGAGTTGAAAAGTAACCAAGATCAGGAGGTGCTCAAAAATGAAGATTCTCAATTTCGCCCTGTATATCAAAACATGAAGGATCATAAAAATTCTGTTCGCGGATTGAGTCGTTTCGAAACAAGGGTGGCAGCAATGTGGAATCCGCAACATTCTATCTCCAAAGATAACTGAGATATCGCAAAAACATCAAAAACTAAACACATTGTACAGCTCACACCAAAACCCACACAGCACATGTATGTCCTATGTACGTACAGTATACGTCCACTTCGGACCATGAGGACGCCCAATGGACGTACTTGAATGGACGTTTGACGTCCAATAGACATCTACTGAATGTCCTGAGGACACCATTTTGGACGTATACTGGATGTCTTGAGGACACCACTTTGGACGTACAGTGGATGTCTATATTTGGACGTACCTACCAAATTGGACGTCTGATGGACATCCATTGAATGTCCTTAGGACACCACTTTGGACGTATGTTATGCTATATTATGCTTCAATATAATGCGTACAGTCCATCTTCATGAGCACAATGAATATACATTCTACGTACATGCCCAGGTAGCACAATGTCATTCATAGAACGTCCGTAGGATATTCTTTGAGAATATTTGAATATTCTCAGAATATTCTCACGACATGATACAATAAATATTCTAGGGACATTCTATGAACAGTCGGAATGGGCTATTTTAAATATTTCGAGAATATTTCTAGTATACTGATAAAAGAGAAGGATCAAAATTGAAAAAAGCTTGCTCCGGTGGAAATGCGAACCTACTGTTGTCTAGTGATTGTATTTTTTGAATCTGAAACCTCACCATTTCGCCACGAACCTTATCGATGAATGAAATGACTAGCAAGATGACATCACTGAATTAGTGGGATTATCAGGATTGGGGCTAGAGAATAATAGGTTGTGTCAGGGTAAACATCATGAATATTGATTCAAGAATAGAAACTTCAATATCATATATTTTGTTAAAATTTTGAATATTCTCTGGATATTCAAAAAAAAATATTCTCAATTATCATTTATGTGATTCCAATCGAATATGGACTGGTATTATCAACACTCAATACAGTGCTTTTCTTTAATGCCCATCCCTGTTATTTTTTGAACAGGTCAACTGAAAAAATTGAACCTTGAAGTGATGAAATTGGTGCATGAATACTATATTTTGGAGTAGAATTGACAAATGGAAGTCTTAAGATGACTACTAGGCGCCATCTAGGATGAAAAAATTAAATGGAAAGGAAGGTCTTGTGACACATCATTTTGAAGCTCATGACGAATACTTCACAACCCTAGGATACAAAGTCAATATCTTCATCTACTACAGAATGGCGAACATTTAATAGTTGCCTGAATACAAAAACATCAATATTGTTATTTCTAGCAATATTTGTTTTGTTCTGCCATATGGCAATCCCAACAACCCGATGAGGTTTTAGAGGATATTTTTTGTTTATAAAAGAGACAAAAAATGTTAGTACGACAACGAACATCATTGTTCTGTCAAAATATTCTAATTCAGTTTCTGGTTTCAGTACATAAGGTACAGGTACTACGTGAATTATCTCTAGAATGGTCAATTCTCGTCCATTGGAAGAAAAAATCGAAGCGATTTATATTTATGGTGCGACGCGTAACTTTCACGAAGCCGAAAGAATGTTCAATGATCGTTGCCCAAATCGTCCTTTCTGTAGAAAATATTCAAGGGAACTTGTATCCAAATTTACAACTATCGGTAGTGTCCAGAACAAGAAGCCCCCAGGCGTTACCACCAATACAACAAGGCCAGCAGACTCTGACGTAAACAGCTCGTGACGTCACCAAGAGAGGCCAGTGTTTTATTTTATCGCTTGTCGACTAACGTGTCAGTTCGTGTTAATTAATCGGTGATTCACGTATGTTTTTGAAACGGTCCCGAATTCTTTTGTTGTTTATTCATCAAAATAATTGGCGGAAAAACTACTGTTTTGTGAAATATTTTATGTTGTGATCGGCGAAATAACAATGCCTTTCAAGTGTTGTGTTCCATTTTGTCGGGGGAATTATGTGGGTGGTTCAAAAGTTCATGCTTTTAGTTTCCCGTTGGACGAGGAGCTATCGAAAAAGTGGGTATATGCAATTCACCGCGAGGATTTCACTCCATCTAAGTTCAGTAGTAAACAGAGCTCAATTTATAATGATGAATTGATAATAGAAGACGATTACTCTCTCATAAAAAGTATAAGTAGAGGAAGGATAGAAAAGCTTTGATTGTGCAGTTAGTTTTGTATTCGTATATTATAGTCAACAAAATCATCTCTGAATTCGAGGAAATTTTCTCGAATGTTCATAATAAACGGGCATTTTTAATTCTCATTCTCAAATTTCTTTCTGAAAACGGTCATTTGCCTCGTGGCAATGAATGCAGAATTCATTCCAATGATCAAATTGCAACTATCATATTAACATGAACTACAAACACTCTACTTGAAAAGGTTAAACTGCATTTATCATGATATTTATCATGAAGATATTTGACTAAAAAGTTCAAAATTCCACCTTCTTTTTCACCTGTCTTCTGGATGGCATTTAGAACAAATTTCCCTCCTTTTTTTCATCATATTGGACAATTCATATATAATTCAACTATAAATATGATTTTCTTGAGTTCAATCCATATTTAGTGAAAAGAAGGAAGAATATCATTCAAAATAATGGCGTGTGTAATGTCATTCGAAAGCCTATTGACATTTGACATCTCGTATTCTGATTGACTATTGATTAAATGGTCATCATCTGGAATGCTTGTTCACTAAATATGAAGAACTCGCCATAAAAATCATATTTCCTGTTGAATTTTCTATATGAAAATGTGCCATCGAAGTACATCATGAGTATATAAAGTGTCCAATGACAAAATAAGAGCAAGTAGCTTCAAATGCCCCCAACACAAGGGGAGAAAGAAGGCGAAATTTCGAACTTTTTCTTGAAATATCTCAATAAATAGTGTTTGTTCACATTTTCGTTATAAAATTCGGTTTATCAGACAAAAATACGTGAGTACCGAAAAATTTAAAAAAAAAAACCATCGCATTATAAATGCAGTTTTACCCTGAAAAATTACGGTTTCAAGTGTAACGATCAACTTGGGTGAAAAATCCAACAACAGAAAATTGAAAACACTCACTGGTTATTTTGTCAGGTGATAGGAATTCTCTAAGATAAATATAGGTAATTGTAACAAACGGCATGTCAATCAAAATGAAATACATTTTCCACAATTTTCTTTCGATCAATCTCACGATAAGTTTATGTTCTGCGGGCCCTGTATAAGTAGGTGTGAAGTTTACTTTCACCACAATTGTTGCCAATATAGTTGATTCGAATGTGTTGCTGTTAGTGGATATTTGTGTTTTATCCTGGTTTTTGCTTCAAAATTTCGTTTTTCCATAATAAAATCGAATGGGGTGCGAAGAAGGGCTCAGTTGACGACTGGCATCCTTTTTCAACCGGAAGCCCTTCAAAAAACAGCAAAATCGGCTTAATGATGATCTAAAACTAAAATCGAAATACGCGGTCGCCTTATAGCGCTATAAGTGCTTGTCGTTTCGAGCCGCTGGTTAGGCCTCACTAAGTGACGTCACCCACGGAGCATGCAGGCCTTGTTGTATCGGTGGTAACGCCCCAGGTCATCCGACCATTCCGGAAGAACAGCAGGTTCCAATAATTGGTGAGATGATAGTAAATCCTCAACAGTCTACTTCCTCCGTCGCTAATATTTGTGAGGTGAGTCCTTCTACTGTGTGGAGACTTTTGAAGAGGAATGAGTATCATCCATACAAAATCAAAATGGTACACCAGTTAACTGAAGATGACCCTGATCGAAGAATAGAATTATGCGGAATTATGACGGAAACCATTGTTAGGCATCCTTTTTATCTCCAGAATATTTGTTCCAGTGACGAATGTACATATTTTCTCAACGGCAATGTTCACAGACAAAATTGCCGTGACACCAACCCTCACGTTTTCCGGGAAACTCATACTCAATATCCAGAAAAATATAACGTTTGGGCAGGAATATTGGGAAACCATATTGTAGGACCTCTATTCATTGACCAAAATTCAACAGGGGAACTGTATTTGAATATGCTGGAGAATTCTGTTGACCCTCTAATCACCGAAATTGTCGAAGCGAATCCTAATGAATCTGATATGGATATTGTATTCCAACAAGATGGAGCACCACCACATTACTCCAGACAAGTGAGAAACTTTTCGCGGTCGTTGGATTGCCGTCGAGGACCTACGAAATGACCAGCCCGCTCACCAGATTTGACACCTTCAGACTTTTTTTTATGGAGCTATTTAAAGCAGAAGGTATACGAAACTGAACCTGCTCCAATATTGGACATACGGCAGACAGTAACGAATATTTGTGGAAATATCGACGTTTCTGTGTTCGAGAATGAACTGTTCTTATGTCAAGAAGTTCATTTCAACCATTTTGAGCATCTTCTGAATTGAACTCACCTTATTTTCTTGAAATATGAAGTTGAACGTCGATGTATTGAGACTCGGTGGTCGAGAGCGTGAAGGCGCTGAGTTCGTTTAGGGACATAGCTTCGAATCCTAGTTAGGCCATGGATGTTTGTGTTTGTATGCTCACCTAGCCTTGCACGAGTTTCGACTTATGGACCGTTTGGTCCCAGTGCTGGGACCAACAAGGTAATGCAATTGCAAAAGAAAAATTAATAAATGTTCCGCTATTTTGTAGTAGATGAAGATATTGACTTCATATCGTAGGGTTGTGAATTATTCGTCAGGAGCTTCAAAATGATTTGTCACAAGTCCTTCCTTTCTATTTATTATTTTTTTATCCCAGATGGCGCCTAGTCGCCATCTTGAAATTTTCATCTGTTAATTCTTCACCAATTTCATCAACCTAAGTTTCAATTTCTTCAGTTGACCCGTTCACAAAATATTAGGGGGAGGGGGCATTAGAGCAAAGCACTGTATAATCGTTCATTCAGCAAAGAATATTATGGGGAGTTTCCTGCGTTTTCATTGATATAAGAATGAGTTGTTTTTTTATAAATTCATATTTGTACTTTTTCATAGGAGAAATAACTCCATAGAATTGTACCTAATACATTGTTTTGAACCAGCTTTATGTTGATTTTCACATAATTTCTAGGAAGTTTCGAAAAAAAGGGCACTTTGCGCTATTTCAATCCTGAACCCACGGCTTAGAGTGTAAACATTTCTTCGTATTGCATGAAGTAGGAAAATGAAGGAAAATTCTTTAAGAGAATTTGAAGACATATATTCAGAATTGCATTCTGATTCTAGTAACGACTTTCATTTGAATTCATCATCTCTCGATTCCCTCGCTCTTCTCATGATGGTGTTTTCTTTCGTCCCGTGGACTTTTTTCTTGTCTAGTCTCGCTCCAAAATCAAAAAAAAATCAGACGAGACGAGACACGAGAATCTCTCGTCTCGAAAGCATCACTACTTTGTGCTTTCATTAGAAGTGGAGTGATACACTGGTTACATCCAAGAACTATCCTCCAAAAGTCGAGAAACAATCCAACACCTACCTCCTCTCCCTGTTCTTCATATAGATACGCGCGATGATCCACGAACATTAAAGGATTTTCCTTGCGTGCGCTCCAAGAGATAAAAAAAGTTGGTCAAGATAATTCATACGGTCGTCTGAATGCTCTCAATTGAATTTTCTGATTGTTCACAGATGGTGCTGCCGAAGAAACATTATCCGATATCCTGAATGAGATTGAAATAATGAAAAAAATCGGAGAACACGACAATATAGTCAAGCTGTTGGGTTGTGTCACTATGGACCAACCGTATATGCTGATCATGGAGTTGGTACCATGTGGGTCCTTGAAAAAATATTTGTGCAGGCTGAGGGAAAAGTGGATCAAAATGAAGACCGATAGATTCTTCTTTCCTGAGTAGGTCTTTGGGCAGTGGTTCAAAATAATTTTTTATGATTATAGAATCATAAAACAATGTGATATGAATATGCTTATACTTATGAAAACCATTCATTTCATTGCAGCAATAATGTTGGTCAAGATCCATCACAGGCTCTGAAGTACACAAGTGTCATTTTTGAGTGAGTAATTTTTTCGACTCTATATACAGGGTGTTCCACAGGTAAAGGGAAATATTTCAATGGTAGATAGGGGTCACCAAGGTGGTTCTGAAAATACCATATTTGATAGGTCTTAGAGTTTTCATAAAGGAGATACAGGGCGATTTATCGATTTCGAATAATTATTCATTCGTCTATAAGTATTGAACTACCCAGTATATTTTTCTGAAATTTGGTATGGAGCCTAAACTTGGGACGTTGAATTCATTCACCTATCGGGCGGAGAGAAAATCCAGGTTCGGCTTCAGGAGAAATTTACATTCATTCGAAATATCAAAATAACACACTGTATGTAATAATTGACAGAGTTCATCAGAGGAATCGTGAAGAGGAGGAAAAACTGAACTGGATTTGATGCTTTTTGTTTTCCCGCCACCAATTCTCATCGTAACAATCATAAACAGAAAGCTGAAAGTATGTCAATTTGAAGAGTATTTAAATTATGAAACCAGTGTCGATTATGATTATTCGATCTATTTTAGTCAAAAAATCGCTCGAAAGAACTTACTAAGTCTCACAGTTTTTATAACGGAGATACAGGGTGAAATATCGGTTTTGAATAATTATTCACTCGCGATTCACTCGTCCATAAGTATAAAACTACCCAGTAACATTTTCTCAAATATGGTATGTAGCTTACTTGGGACGATGGATTCATCAACCTATCAGGCGGAATTATGATTCGATAATTCACCCTGTATCTCTGTCATGAAGACTATGAGACTTTTCCTGAAGCTGAACCTGTATTTCCATTCTGCCTGATAGGTCAATGATTCCATCGTCCCAAGTAAGCTCAATACCAAATTTGAGAAATTATGGGTAGTTCAATACTTATGGACGAGTGATAATTCACCCTGTATCTCTGTGAGACTAAGTAAGTTCTTCCGAACGATCATTTAACAAGAATATATCAAATAATCATAATTGGAAGTGGTTTCATAATTTTAATACTCTTGAAATTGACATACTTTTAGCCTCCTGTTTATGATTGTTACGATGAGAATTGGTGGCGAGAAAACAAAAAGCATCAAATCCAGTTCAGTTTTTCCTCCTCTTCACGATTCCTTTGATTATGACATACAGTGTGTTATTTTAATATTTCGAATAAATGTAAATTTTTCCTGAAGCCGAACCTGGATTTTCACTTCGCCCGATAGGTGAATGAATTCAACGTCCCAAGTTTAAGCTCCATACCGAATTTTAGAAAAATATACTGGGTAGTTCAATACTTATAGACGAATGAATAATTATTCGAAATCGATAAATCGCCCTGTATCTCCGTTATGAAAACTCTAAGACCTATCAAATATGGTATTCTCAGAATTACCTTGGTGACCCCTTTCTACCATTGGAATATTTCTCTTTGCCTGTGAAACACCCTGCCTGTATAAGTATTGAACTGATTCATGACTGAAATAACCAACCCACAACCCACGGGCAACACATATATGAAAAATAACTCCTAAAGACATACTTACCTCATTTCTAATCAACCCAGATATTACCAAAGCTTCTATTTCGAAAAGTTCATCTTCTGAAGGCATTTTTATGATCAGATCACGATTCTGAACTTTCTGATTGCCACAATAGTTTGCTTAATTTTTGAAAGAAAAGCGTTTTTTTTAAGGACCGTGGTATAATAAACTGCTACGGACTGCTACTGCTACTGCTACGGATGCTATACTAGTCGGAGCTTGTTTTGCGAGGAGAAAAATCCTAGAAGCATTTCATGTAACAATTGGATAAATGACGTTAACCCCCTATTTCGACCCTGCTGAATCCGAAAACAGGAACCGTTTATCAAGTCGAAACTCCAGCCGGAAGTGATACGACTGTAGGGTACGACTGGGGTTCATCAGAAGTTCATCAAATGATCAAGTTTTGACGAAATGGGCAGAAATTCCTAAAAACGTGTTGTATATGCTTGCATACGTTTTCTGCGGCGTTTAATCGTTATAAACGTTCATAAACTCAAAATAGCATTCAAACATTCTCAAAGCCTTTATTTCTCTCATTTTGAAAGGAAATAATTCACTATTAGTAGTCTTCTTCATCTTTTTGTACTCCATTCATGCACTCATAGGTGGCAAAGTCATCAAGATTGGGTCATACCGTTCATCAACAATTTTCTAGCCGCAATTAATCGGGTCTGGTGAATCAGAATACTGATCATGGGATTCATGGGCATTAATCCACACTTCCACACTAGTAGTAGTAAAAACAGACACCGGCAACCGGCCATCTCACATTCACACTGATGCCACGCCTTCTAATATCAGAGTCCTCATGAACAATTTCCAAGTACTTCGATTACTACTAAGTACTACTAGAACTACTATTCGATATTTCAGTTCTCAATATCAATCGTAATTGGAATACGTTGTATCATTAAAACCACATGCTCAGTGTTTTAATACTTTTAATAATCCAAAGTAAATCAGAAGCACATCTCCATTATAATATCTGGCTTGGAGCCTCTACCATTTCTGGCGGTAACTGCCTGACTGAAGACACTTGACATTGACATATAGACAATTCTGACAGACATGTCTTTTAACGGTGTTGCCAACACAACTAAACATTAGGAACTACTTGACCACAACCTACGACCTAGACTTATGACACATCTCCTTTCTTAAACTAACAATAATATATTATAAATCAAGCTTAGCTGGTTTTTTGATAGCACGCCCTGATCTAGATTTTGGTAAATTGACAATAGGTTGGGATTGTTGGGAACATATGGATTCGCTACTGGATTGAACATTTGGAAGCTTATATTGGACATTATCATTTTTTATATTTGACTTACATCCAAGGGGTATAGTCTGTACGTCAGGATCAGACATATTTTTAGAATCCACAACAGCAAAATCTAAAGCTGATTGTTGGGGTCGATAAACATTAGTTGACTCCTTCAAATCAAACCTATTTCTTGTGACCAATTTGCCATGACTATCTAAAACCTCATAAGACCTTGGATTTTTAGTATGGTTGACTATTTGACCAGGTTCCCAAGTTTTAGTAATATGATTGTAGACTGTTACATTTTGTTCAGGTTCTAGAGGTTTCAAATTAGTGGCAGTTTTATTGAAATAGTTCTCATTACGACATTGCCTTGACACAAGTCCTTCAGTGACATTTTCACACAACACAGGTTTCAATAAATCTGCTGAAACAGGCAATTTAGTCTTACACATACGACTCATAAGTAACTGTGAGGGTGAATAACCTAAAAATTTCAGAGGGGAATTCCTATATTGTAATAAGGCCTCAAATATATCTTTGCCCTCCTCTAAAGATTTTTTCAATAAATTTTTGGCAATACCAACGGCCTTTTCTGCCAGACCATTTGATCTCGGATAATTTGGACTACGGAATACAATGTTGAAATTCCACTCCTTTGCAAAATTCTTGAAAGAAAAACTATTAAATGGGACGTTATCACACACTAATGTCTCAGGGCTACCAAATTTGGCAAAAATTGCCTTGCATTTTTTAATACATTCAATAGCAGATTTGTCTTTTAGTAATATGACTTCTAGCCAGTTTGAATAGGCGTCCATAACAACAAGATATGACCTTCCACCATAGGAAAAAATGTCTGCTCCTATCCTTTCCCAAGGACGTTCTGGAATTGGATAAGACTGAAGAATTTGTTTCTTATTCTTCCTGGCGAATTTTTCACAAATTTTGCATTCCTTAATGAAATTCTCTATGTCTTGACTCATAAGGGGCCAATAAAAAATTTGTCTTGCACGAGCTTTAATTTTTTCGATACCGAAGTGACCTTCATGAAGCTTTGTAAGCATATCTTTCCTCAGACCTTGAGGCACCACTAATTTTGCATTAAAAAACAAAAGATCATCAGAGACAGAGAGTTCGTCCTTTAGTTTATAAAAGTGACGTGCAAAAATTGGAATTTGATTCTTACTGATAGGCCAGCCAGTTTGGATATACTTAATTACAGACTGCAGGTTCTCATCATTTTTTGTTGTTAATTTAAACAAATTCTTTTTTTCCTCAGACATCGGTAAATAATTTGTGAGGGAGTGGACATTATAATCTAAATTTAAATCATATTGTGAGTTACCCGAGTTTGTGAGAAATGCACGAGACAATGTATCCGCAATAAACAAATACTTTCCTGGCTTATAAGTCACTTTCACGTCATATTTAAGTAGCTGAAGTAACATGCGTTGGAGTCTAGGAGATACTGAGTGTAGACTTTTTTTAAAAATTGATTCTAATGGCTTATGGTCAGAGTGGACTTTTACATTTTTGACACCATAAATGAAATAATGGAACTTCTGGCAACTAAACAAAATTGCCAAGAGTTCCTTCTCTATTTGCGCATAATTCACCTCGCTTTTTGTGAGGCTTCTGGAGGCAAAAGCAATTGGATGCCCATTTTGCAATAAACAGGAACCCATGCCATCCTTTGATGAGTCTGTTTCAATTTCTAATGGCAGAGAAGAATCAAAAAATGCTAATACCGGTGCTCTTGTCAATAAATGTTTTAATTGCCTTAATGAACTATCATGTTCATCAGTCCAATGCCACTCAACGTCCTGACGAGTCAAATTTCGGAGAGATGCTGTCACTTTTGACATATTTGGTACAAATTTTGCCAGAAATTTCGCCATGCCAAGTAATCTCAAAAGTTCAGTTCTGTTTTGAGGTTTGGGCATGTCTATAATGGCAGTAATATGAGTCTGACTGGGTTTGACACCATCCTTTGAAAATACTTGGCCTAAGAATTTTACTTCTTTAGATTTAAATTGAATTTTATCACGATTAAACTTTACATTATATTTCAGAGCTCTATCAAGAACTAACTTCAAATTCTTGTCATGCTCAACCTCATTTTCACCTGATATAATTAAATCGTCAAAATACAATTCAACACCATTAATGTCTCCAAAAAGTTCAAAATTTTTCCTCTGAAACACTTCAGGTGCTGAGCTTATTCCAAATGGCAGCCGACGAAATTGGTACCGGCCAAATGGTGTTCCAAATGTGCAATAATCAGCTGATTGATTGTCTATCTTAATCTGGAAATATCCATCTTTCATGTCCAAGACAGTGAAAAAGGATTTATGGATCAACTTACTAGCAATTTCGTCAGCTGTTGGGATCAGAAAATGTTCTCGTTGTATATTCTCATTCAAAAATTTTGGATCAAGGCATAACCTCAAATCTCCATTATTTTTCTCCACAATTACCAAAGGGTTCAACCATTCTGTTGGTTTTTCAACCTTATCAATGATGCCTTGCTTCTCAAGGTCATCCAACTTTAGTTTAACTTTATTATGGAGAGCTTGAGGTATACGCCTGACAGGTTCAATATGTGGAACTGCATCTTTCTTTAAAATTATTCTATGTTCAGTTGGAAACTGGCCTAACCCAGTGAATAATTCAGGGTATAGCTTTTCAATATCAGATACAGTCTCAAATTTTGCACTATGTACACTATCAACTCTTTTCAACAATTTTAAATCTAAACATCCTGACAAACCTAGCAAAGGCACTTGGTTATTATTGTCAACTACGACAAAAGGTAAACAAGCAGACTTATTATCTACTGTACAATTAAGTGTAACTTCTCCAATGGGTTTGATCTTGAAGTCAGAACTGCCATAAGAGACCAAAGTGACATGAGTGTTCTTCAATCCATCCAGTTTGCCTACATTCTTGTAAATATCCAATGGAAGAACACTCACCTCAGCTCCAGTGTCCAGCTTGAATTGTACAGGTTTACCTTCAACATTGATTTTCTTCATCCATGTAAGCTCAGTCATGGACCTGAGTCCATCAATATTTTTTACTAGTGAACTCACAAAGAAATCTTCACTATCTTCTTCATCTTCAGAGTTGTCTTCTACCATAACTTCATTAACCTTCTTTCCTTTCTTCTTACCCAAACTTTCTTTCTTCCTGCATACACTAGCAAAGTGATTTCGACCATTACATTCATTACAAACTTCACCATAGGCAGGGCACTTGCCTTTGGTGTGCATGTAACCACAGAAAGCACACTTTATCTTCTCCTGTTTGTTCTTGTCAAAGTTCTTCTTAGTTCTGAGTGCACTAACAGTTGCTTCACTTTGGAAAGCTTGAGCTTGAGATTTACTGGCCTCCACAGCTCTACAGTAATCTATGGTCCTTTTCAAAGTCAAATTTGACTCTCTCAGCAACCTTTCTTGAGTTGACTTATCCTGGATACCCATCACAACCCTGTCCCTTATCATATCATCAGCATCTTTGTATTCTGTTGATTTAACAGCGATTTTCAGCTCTGTCACAAAACTATCAAAACTCTGTCCCTCCTTCTGTACTATTGAGTTGAAAACATATCTCTCAAAGATCACATTCTTGAGAGGGGCACAATGAGCTGCAAATTTAGCTTTGATTGCAATCAGAGAACCCTTTTCAGCTTCTGTCAAGGTGAAAGAGTTATATATGTCCAATCCTTCCTCACCAATTATGCTCAATAGAACGGCTATTTTGTTAGCATCAGGTTTTTCACTCAATCCTGTGGCCAACATAAACAAATCAAACCTTTGTTCAAATTTTCTCCAGTTATCAGCAACATTCCCTTGCACATTCAGTGACTCTGGGGCTTTGAATAACGATTCCATGGCTCTCCGGGGTACAAATCCAATAATCCAAGTTTCAATCCAGGACACCTGACACCATGTATCATTAAAACCACATGCTCAGTGTTTTAATACTTTTAATAATCCAAAGTAAATCAGAAGCACATCTCCATTATAATATCTGGCTTGGAGCCTCTACCATTTCTGGCGGTAACTGCCTGACTGAAGACACTTGACATTGACATATAGACAATTCTGACAGACATGTCTTTTAACGGTGTTGCCAACACAACTAAACATTAGGAACTACTTGACCACAACCTACGACCTAGACTTATGACACATACGTCGAACTAATGAATTGTTTCATTGCAAAATGAGTAGTTTATTTGATTGTCGATAATTACAGTAGTCGAGTATGAGCTCGATGAATCAATAGAATCAGGGTATATAGGGCATTATGGTACTCTCGGCAACATCTACGACCCTAAACGACCACGTGCAGAGCACATTGTGCGCAACATGCATGCTTTTTTGAGTCTACCGGTGAACAAATAACTGATCGGCCATGATAAATAGATGGGGATATGCCATACAGGGTGTTCCTTAAGGACATGCAGAGGGTGATTCTTTGGACCCAGTTTGATAAAAATCTTTACATGAACTTAACATGTCCTAAACGTCTTGAATTTTGAGGTACAGGGTGGTAAAATTTTCAGAAAAAAATTATTTTCTTTCATTAACTACTATAACTGTTTATATGCTATCATTTATATACCTTCATCAAATCTGGTACACGTCTTCTATGCATCGAGATACATTTTTTGATGTATACGATCAAATTTATTTTTTCTCGACAAATTCATTTTCTCTATTATTTTCAATTGACATACGTTATTGGAATAAGTTCCCTACATATTATGACAAAATGTTCAACGTTCTAGAACGTGAAACTTCGCTGACATTTCAAGCCAAATGTCAACATCTGCAGACACTTTTTGAAACATATATTTTTGTATCTAAAAAACGAAATGATACTTTGCGTTTGAGAATGAAAATTATTCTGCCGAGCTTCAGCGATACAAAATAACCATTCGAGTAAAAGTGTCGACTGAAGAGCTTCAACTTTTTTTTTTTTTCGCAATTGCATACCTCGTTAGTCCCAGCACTGGGACCAAACGCCCCATGAGTCGAAACTTGTGCGGGGTTAGGTATACATACAAACACAAACATCCATGGCCTAACTAGGATTCGAACCTAGTTCTCGGTGGGAGTCCCTATACGAACTCAGCGCCTTAACGCTCTCGACCACCAAGCCGCCTTGTTAGAAAGGTATGAAGAAGTCCTGAAGTCCATATGTTCCTCAGTAGAGGTAGAGGAAATGAAGTAAAATGAATTTGTAGAAATAAATTCCGAAGCAAGCTCTACATGCAGTATATCGCTGCTACGGAAGTATAATGCCACAACGGCTTGGTGGTCGAGAGCGTGAAGGCGCTGAGTTCGTATGGGGACTTCCACCGAGACATAGGTTCGAATCCTAATAGTTAGGCCATGGATGTTTGTGTTTGTATGTATACCTAACCCCGCACAAGTTTCGACTTATGGGGAGTTTATTGGTCCCAGTGCTGGGACCAACGAGGTATGCAATTGCAAAAATTCACTTCTGAATCACAACTGAATAATTTGATGTCGTCATTCTGCCAGAGAGGGAGGTCGTGCCAGGAATGAAAATTTACTGAGAAGTTAGAAAAATTGATAAATCGTTATAGACGCCTGTTCACATTTAGTTATCATGGAATGTAATACATGCGAATCACTTATTTATCCTTGAGACATTATACAGAGATTCCAAAGAAATTTATCTTCAACGCATTCAATGAACGTACTTGGTATGCTAGATGGACTCACAAATACACATTCATATTTGATTCGGATCGACCAAAATGTGAGTTCCATTGTGAACCATTCATCTTAATTCGTATCCCGTAGTGGTAACAGCAACGTATAATTGCGATTCGCATTTTCAACATCTGGTGACCTGAATGCGACATCTCAGAGAGGTTTGTGTTAACTGGGAATGGAGTAGAAAAAGATGAGGATGAAGATGATGAACTTTTAATGCTCCAAATTGATTTTTGAGTGTCTCATCGTGTTCTACACCCCCGAAAACATAGACATCAATACCTCAGTCGTATGGCTGACCAAAAGTAGAAAATAATTTGATCTTAGGGGTATTTTGGACGCCATCTTGAATATCCCACTTCCGCTTGGAATTTTGGCTTGATCAACGGTATTCTCGGATTCAACAGGGTCGAAATAGGGGGTTAACGTCATTTATCCAATTGTTGAATAAAATGCTTCTAGGATTGTAACGGAGGGCTTTTTTGGAATTTAGCCCCGACTATACTGCTATTTTGAATGATATAATAGAGAACATTCTTAGGGATGCAGGCTTAAAGCACATTTTCTGCAAGAAATATTTTGTATATGCCGAAAAGCACATTTACGCTATTCATGTAAATTAGTACTGACAGGAACGGGACATCATTTTTTCTTTTACTCATGAGTTTTCAGTGATCCTAGTGCAATATGCCTGTGGAGTTGCCAACTATTTTGTACAGCCATATCAAGACAGTGACAAAATAATGGGAAATACAACTTTTTTCCTCTTCGTTCGGTATTGTCAGGCAACCAGATGACGTTACAGTGACGTATTTTTTACGTCACTTGAATGACCAAGGTGACGTCAGTAGTTGAAGTCGCATTGACGTGATAATGACGTGAATAAGTCACAGCCCATTGACGTCTTATCACTCACGTCGTATTGACGTCATTCACTCACCAAACTGTGACATCCGACTGACGTCATAATGACGTCAAAATGACGATTGAATTTGACGATGATACGTAAGAAAGATTCCTTCAACATGGTGTGATTAACACCTCTAGCCTCTGATGACATTATATAATATTGATTATGCATTGTTGAGTCTGCTTGGTGGGTCCGTTCTGTGACATGTTCATTCAATCGCCTATTCAGCAGCACCATCCTTCAGTACGCACCTCCATCAAAATGCAATCAGTTACTCGTATTTGTATCAAAAATTATGTAGTTTGTGTCGGCGAGATGTAAGCAAACAAAGAATAGTTTGATAGCAATGGAAAGGATGTTGGCGAATTCGGCTTCACTTTGTTGAATAATATATATTGATGCATTCTTTGTCACCCAACAAAAATCTAAGTAGTCAATTGAGTATTCAAAAATTTCCTGAATGACGAAGCTCATCAAATTGGTACGTCACACCGACGTGATTTTTAGACGTCATAGCAACGTCATAAGAGTATATAACGGTTTCAATATAGGTATACCTAAACATTTTTATATATGCATAGCTTGTTGGTTTCCGAGATATACAGTGTGTCAAAGTTTTTAAGAAAAAAGTTTTTCTACTCCTTTTCACATGATAATATATAAGAGGTCTGGGAAAAATGGACGTCGACAAGACGTCCCTATAACGTCATGAAACTGACGTCTCCTTTTACTTATCTAAGTGACGTTCACTCGACGTCGAAACGATGACGTGATGATCACGTCATAGAAAGTACGTCATAGTGAAGTCATAAATTGGTGTGTGACGTCTCTGACGAAAAATCACCAATTAGGGACGTCACAGTGACGTGATCATTCGTCATCTGGTTGCCTGGGATGTAGATGTAGATTGACAGCAAAACAAATATCTATTCCTAGACAAGCTTTTGGAGGGGTTATCATTCTTCACCTCCCCTGAATTCACCAATGAAATTCGTCACATTCTATGTTATTTTGCAGAAATAGCAATAGCGACTCTTACATCGTACCTGATAATATTTGTATGGATGTTAATCGGGAAGGACAGCAACTGAAACGACCATCACCGACCAGCTTAAAGCCGTTAACTTTCGCGAACGACAGAAAACGGTATTTTTCCGAAGGGTCCCAGATGCCTCAATCACCGATGTCTTTGACTTCCAGCCAATTCCCCTCATGCACGAACAGTAAGTATACTAGTCAATTTTCACTGATATTATCCAACTTGGTAGGTGAACTGTACTACTTTAAATTGCTAACTCCTACCGAGAATAACTACTAATCAGAACAATTAAGAATTAGTCCTCTTACAAAATCTTGAGTGATAACTACCCTAATAACACAACTCGATCCAATGGACGTCCTATGAACATCCTCCTCTGGACATCTCGGACATCCATAGGACATCCAGTTTGTGTACACTAGATGACGTATGGACATCCATAGGATATCGCGTTTCCAACTTTTTAGCTATCCATATGGTATCCGTCCTGGACATCCATATGGTATCCGTCAAGGACATCTATATGATAAATTTTATCGGATGTTCTGAATGTATGCATTCATATTATATAGGAATAAGATCTTGTCAATAAATATAATCTATATATGTTTCTGGTTGTTCAATTTATTTCATATTAAATTATATTGAAGCGAACACTATAGGTACTATAATATTCCATTTCAGATTGGTGTGATATGTTGTTTCTATTGCCACCTCCTGTCATCATTTCAGTTTGGTTGACTTGACAAAATAGGCACTCAATTTCAGATCCGTTCTACTAGTTGAAATTCTTCGATATCTTCATCAACACATCCTGGGATGGCTCTTCACTTCAAGTGATCTATTTATTCTTCGACCGAAATGGCATAACGATAAAACACAAGCGAGTGTCGACGCCATGCACACACACACATTAAGGAACAGATTATTACAATAATGTCACTCAATACAAGTTCGAACATGAAAAATCTTCAAAACGCTATATATACATACATTTATCTGAAAAAGATGAGATTATCAGTCTCAGTAGCCTCAGACAATTCATCAACGTTAACAACAATAACAATGGCGGACGGCATCACTACTCTGACACGGCCGAGCCTGTCGGCCTGTGGTCACCAGAGATTCATCAAGTCAAGTAGCTTAATATTTTAACAAACTACTTGACTTGACTTGAAAATCAAGCTCGTGGCAAATTACGTACTTGACTTGACTTGAATTTGAGATATTTATTACTTGACTTGAAATCAAGCTACTTGATAATACTTGATCTTGATACGCACGAGTCGCACGGCGTATATTTCTGCAAGCTCGCTCACGCTTAGACAAAATACGGGGGTTCCCCGAGATCCGAGCTGACTGAATCGATCGCGCAGTCAGTCTTACGATGCCATTTTCATTTCATCAGTTATATACAGGGTGACTCACGGTCGATGGTAGGTTAGACGTTCACGTTTATGATAGGAACGCAACGCAGGATTTTTCTGAAAATTTCGCATCTCACATTTCATCACCGGTACTATCGATCTAATATATTTTCAAAATCATGACGTTGCCGCTTCTATAGAAAAGTAGGAACCACTTTGTTATTTCGAATTGAACACCCTGTATCTTATTGCATTTTCAGATTCTCCTTGAAGAGTAGATTTCATCGATACATCACACTCGGGGTATAGCGGAAAAGATTATGGAGATATAGAGTGCGAAAAATCGAGATTTTTCAACTTCAGGAATTTTTTGTGTATGCGAAATTTTCAGAAAAATCCCGCGTCGCGTTCTCCATAAACGTCTAACCTATAACATCGACCGTGAGTCACGCTGTATAGCTACACAATAAAACTGCTGAAAATCAAGTAGCTTGATAGAACTACTTGATTTTTCAAGTACTTGATAAATAATTACTTGACTTGACTTGACATTAAAAAACTTTCGCTTGACTTGAACTTGACTTGACACCTTGGACATATAAAAGACACAATACAGATATCCAATGGACATCTTGTGTTATTAGGGTAGTAATTCGAGTCTCAACTCAGAAAAATGCTCAATTACAGCCTGAGGAACCTACAGCGAAACGAATTCTCCTACCACTACTACACAGATAAGAAGGATTTCTCGATTCAATGCGGAACAGCATTGATTCAACCATATGGCGCTCTTGAAATGTCCAACCGAATATTTGTTTGATTTTCCTAAAAAACTTTCTTGACTTATTCATAAAAAAATCTCGATTCGAATGGATACTCCTTCATTACCACAGTACGTATTGGTCAAAGAAAGAATTAGTTAGTTTGAAACAAGAAAATTCTTCTATTGTCAAGTTGATTAACCATCATATTCGAAAAATTTTGTTCTTTAATCAAAAAATTTCGAGCAAAGTGGATGTTCGACGTACATAACAAGTGAGAAAATATTCATAATATAAATGGAACATATACTTATACATATACTAATATCATCAAATATACTATGTGTAGCTTAATCTAGTTGAAGAAGTATTTATTTTTATAGATTTTTGTGATTTGATGTCACGTCTTTTTCCCAGAATGTCATTGTGCTTGAAATATTTCGAATGTTGAATCACGAAAATCTAGAGAAAACAGTAACATTGTCAATTATTAAAGAATGTTTTGTGCATTTTGCAAAGTGGCTTTCTCAATGTAAATCATTGACTATATAGATATATAGAACTTGCTCCAGAAGAAACAACATTTCCATTAATCACAGCCAGGCATAGTCAAAAACAAACAAAATTTCATAACAATCAGATTTTCTGGTCACAAGAAATTCTGCGTTTGACAAAAGGGCTTGTATAATAGTTGTTATAGGTATGTAAAAACAAGGAGAAAGGAGACATATTATTATTGGTTCAATCATTCTAATCAGGAATCGAGTAGAAAATATACAAAGAATGGACAATTACCTACTTACCTATACCTATTAGTGCGTTCATAAAAAAAATTTCAATACCTACCTCCTATCCCTATGCTCCCTAGGAAAGCAAGATGTTCTTTGAACATTATAGGGATTCGCTTTCGTGCGCTCCAAGCGATAAAAAAAATCGAATGAATGCGACTGGTCAAATCGTCACTGCTGAACGAATAGGGACTTTGCACGCTAGTAAAAAATATCTATACTTGTTTCAGCTGATATTACTGTTTTGGACACTCCATCGCCGTTGTTGAATGAGATGAATGACCTCCTACATGCCATACTGGATCATAAAGAGTTACAGAATTTCGCTTACCAGATTGCCAATGGCATGCGATATTTGGAGAGTATACAAATAACGCACAGGTGAGTTAATATTGAACTCCTCATGAACTTGAACTACCCTAATAGCACACTGAAGTCACATAGGACATCCCCCCGTGATATTCTAGACGTCCATAGGACATGCGTTTTTGATACCGCGGACATCCATGGTACGTCCGTGAGAACTACAAATGTCCCAACTTCTCATCAGAAAAATATATCCCCCAAGGATGAACATTAGACCTCTTTGGAAATTATCCAATGGACGTTCTTGAAGTTCATTGAACATTCTGTTTTTGTACCGAGGTTTTACATAGGACATCCTCCGAAACGTCCTCTGTTATGTCCAGAGGACGTCCTCTGGAACGTCTATGAAACGTCCTCTAGAACGATCATAGAACGTCCCTGGAACTAACATGGGACGTCGTCTGGAATGTTCGTCCCTGGACGTACGGATTAATCTTGACTTTGAATTTATTTTAGTCTCCCTAGGACCAGATCTTTCATAACATGAGAACATCCAAGTGAGTTGATGGTCCGTAAAAGGTCTTCAATAGATCCTGAAGAAGTTTTCCTAGGATGTCCAATGGACGGTCGTACCTCCGTGTATCGTCAATAGAGGCAGAAATGCGAATTATATACCATCACCGCTACATGCGCCTTTGAAAATGAATAACATTCTGTTTTTTTTGTTTCGCTATATAAATAGGCACTTTTCAATATTCATACAATATTTATCTTATACTCTTATAATTGCGAGGCCCCCAGAAACAAATTCCATATCTCAAATGGGAGTCGATAAGAGCAAAGTATACCATTTTCGCCATATCCATATCTTCACCAAGTTCTCGAGATGTTGTTCTAACTGCTAAATACCCAGAGGATAACTTTTTCCTCAATTTGTCTGTATGTTCTTCAAACCTTAATTTATCGTAAATGTGTAGAACCAAAAATTTCGTTACATACTTATTTCTTATTACTTGATTACCAAGAAACAATTCTTCTTGCAAGTTGCAATAAAAAGTGAGGATGTTTGTTTTCGAAATTTTCAATGAAACCATATTGGGATCACACCACTCTCTGACTCTTGTAATATCATCAACAAAAATTGGTTGCAATTTCGATACATCTTGATTGTGCCACAGGATCGTCGTGTCATCTGCAAACTGTGTGAATTTTCCTCGAATATCGATAGATGCTATCATTTATATAGAGCAGAAAGAGAACTGGGCCCAGCATTGACCCTTGAGGTACTCCACACTCAACTTCTAATCTATCTGACACAATATTAATGATAGATACACTTCAAGTTCGTCCAGACCAATTCGACTCAAACCATTGCAGGACTTCATCTTTAAACCCATATCTTTCCAATTTTTTCAGCAAAATCTTGTGTGTGCCATCTAATGCCTTTGTCAGATCACAAAATACCGCTGCGGCACAGATTGAACATTGAATCACCTGTACTCTGTTCACTCTGGAAACCAAACTGGACTCAATTAATAATTCTATGCTTCCTTAACAAGATCATGATTCTCTTCTTTACGAGTTTTTCAATTATTTTGGGTAGTATACAAAGCATTGGGATTGTTCTGAAGTTCGCAGGATCATTGGAATCTCCGCCTTTGAATAATGGAATAAGTATCGCACTTTTTAGGCATTGTGGAAATACTCCAGGTGAAAATGAGGCATTTATAGCTCTCACCAGTATCTCAAGAGCATACATAGAAAATTTCATCTTCTTCAACTCTTTATAGGGTTACACGCAGACAAAATCAATATCACATGGCCAGGACTCCTCGACATCAGGGAGCTCAGTTTGTTCCTTCTAGACATGCTTAGCTAGATTATGAATTAACTACGAGAACTGACGAAAAACACTATTTTTTGCTATTTTCAAATCACCCTAGCTTCTCACCCGTTAGTCTCACATTAATGAACAGTTTCAATCATAAAGGTATATGAAATGTTATTTGCTGCAAATTTCTACATGGTGGTCTTCTCGCTAAATTGTATAGTTGCCGAGTTGCGGGCAAAAAACTGAAAATAGCGCGGAAATCTTTATTTCCGAGCACCTCAGAGGCTATGACTCATCACAAAATCCGATTTTCAAACGTTTCCATGCAAAACTGTTGTAATTTCAGAGATTTGGCTGCCAGGAACGTCCTGATGTCGGCCAACAGAACCCTGAAAATATCCGATTTCGGCCTGTCCAGGACCGGCGTGTACGTGAGCAGCGCGGGTGCCCGGCTGCCCCTCAGATGGATGGCCTTGGAAGCCATCGAAGCTAGGACTTGCGACCCTAAAACGGACGTCTGGTCGTTCGGCGTGGTTCTATGGGAAATTGGGACGCTGGGTGAGTATGCTCAGGCTTATACAGGGTGACCCGCAAAACGTTTAAGATCAGTTTTTTATAGGCAACAATAAGACTTGTTGTTTCCATAAGCATGTGTCCTAAACTTGCTTCATTCTAGAGATAGGGTGTCAAAGCTTTTAGAAATAATCAGTTTTCATTAATAATTACTCAAAAGCCTTTGGGCTGACTTGAATGAAAATTGGCATACTCATTTGAGGTAATGATGGACTCGGACTTCTATTTACTGTTTACTCTTATTCATGTATATGTTTATTTTATGTTTATTTTTTGACTTTCTAAAATACATTTTTTTGTCATTTTGATCAGTATTTGTCTTAATCAGTCAGATAGTTTTATCCTGCTGCTACATGCAGGGAAACGTTTTTTCATATTTTCTCGAAAATAAATAGAGGTAATCAACAAATACAAATGGAACAGTGGCGTACAATGATTTATCCTAATATTAGATAGATTACCCTCTGGGACGCTACTGGAAATGATGATTTTATTGGAAGTGGACAGTAAACAGGAGCCCCTTGCTACCAGCCCAAAGATTTTTGAGTCCTCAATGAAAAACTGAATTTTTCTAAAAACATTGACACCCTATATCTCAGAAATGCTTAAAGGAAGGAAAAGTCTTATTTTTGCCTAAAAAGCTGATCCTAAACGTTTGGCGGTTTCACCCTGGGTCACCTTATAAAATAGAATAGAATAGAAAAAATATTTATTGCGCCCACATAAGTACAATTTCTTTCATGACATCATAAATGACCTATAATCTACATGCCCTGATAACACAATCATGTCCCATGGATATCTTTAGGACGTCCTGTCGGGACATTGAGGACGTCCATAGGACGTTCGAATTTGGTATCGTGGACGTCCATTGGACGTCTGAAAGACGCACAAATGTCCCACTTGAGGACCAACTAGGGAGGGATGTCCCTGGGACAACTATCGAATACCTAAATCCTACAGTATTCCTCATCAAGCACTACAGAGGACATCCTTAGGACATCCATAGGACATCCATAGGACATCCATAGGACAACCTATCAGCAACGCTGAGGGATATCAATTGGATGTCCATAGGATGTCCCAGGGACGTACGAATTATTCTTGAATTCGAATTTTTCTGGGGTCCCTCTAGGACCAGATCTTGCATAACTGATTAGGATGTCCAGTTGAGTAGATGGTCCGTAGAAGGTACCCAAAAAGTTTCCCAACGATGTCTAATGGACTTACGTGAAGGACATTGACGGGGAGTACTCATAGCCTACAAGCAATCATTCGTCGGCGAGGTGTAAGTTAACGTCCTCGCAGGGACAACATATTGAAAGTACCGACTGGGACGTCCATAGGACGATATTCCTAGGACATTGGAAGAGTACAGTTCATGTACCAATTGGGACATACTACGGATATCCCTAAGGGACATTCGAAGGATGTCCGTAAGGGACATTTCGATTGTTATACGATCCTGGAAATATTAAGGGCGTCTGTGCAAAGATATTTGAAGGAATGTACCATCAGGGACATTTCATGGTTGTCTAGAAGGGACATTATATAGGATCTGAAGTCATGCCAGAATATGTACTACTCGGGACATCCGATGGATGTCCCTGAAGGAACGTTTAAAATGGACATGCCAAGGACGTTCTTGCATGGACATTCTACAATATGTACCACGTGGAACGTCTGAGGAATGCTATTTCTAGGACATTTGAAATGATGTACCAGCTGACACATTCCGTGGACGTCCTTGCTCGGACATTGTATGAGATGTACGGGATGGGACGTCCCAAGGACACTCATTTTTGGGTCGGGACATTCGGACGTGAATTGTACCGAATAAGGACGGCCCTAGGACGTTGTGTGCTATTAAGGTGTTGATAAATATAATTGATTACATATGTGTGAAAAGCGAAGACATATACCTACTAACTTTACTAAAATAAACAAAATGTACTCTAAGAATTACCCATTATTTGTCTGCAATATTTCTTGAGTTCCGCCTTGAAATTGGATAAAGATGCTCCTTCCCAGATAGCACAAATTCCTTTTGAGGCCCTTCTGAGGCGTTCACGATAATGTCCTCAGGACGTCGAGAGCGATCCAGAGGACATTCTTAAGACGTCCTCCTGTTACCATTCTCTACATACTAATAACGTCTCAGAACATCCCTATAAAATCTTTTGAGACAACCTCAGGACATCATAGTAACAACTTGAGGCGGTTTTTGATGATGTTTCAAGGAGGTTCAAGATTTATGGGAGAATATTATTCGTATACAGAATGAGTCATTAGTGTGTTCTCCTCTGATATTAGCCAAACCGTCAGATATATAAAATGAAAATTCAAGTACAACAGTGATAGGGTTCCATAAGAACAATCACCTAAAGTTGTTTTCATATCTATAGGGTGTTCGAATTCCAAGATATCGGTTGATGATTGTTTTTTTTCAATGGACCACCTTGTATATTATTGCATTTTTGACTTTTCTCTGAAGAGTTGATTTCATCAATGCATCACACTTGGTGTCTAGTGGGAATTATTACAGAGATATAGGGTGTTGACAATCGAGATTCTTCAAATGTAGGATTTTTTGAGTCGAAACTATTCATTAATGGTCAAAACGGCTCACATGTCCCTGTCTTGACTTTTGATTAGCTATCTACTGATATTTATTTGGAACAGATACAATAAGCTGATCAGTATTCTGAATGTTGAACCACCCTCTATTTGTTCCGATTGAATGTCATTAGATAGTAAATCAAAAGTTCATAAGGAAATGTGAGCCGTTTTGACCAATATTGAATAGTTTCCACAAAAAAAATCCTAAAATTGAAAAATCTTGTTTTTGAACACCCTATATCTCTGTAATCATTCCCGCTAGACCCCAAGTGTGATGCATTGATAAAATCAGCTCTCCAGGGAGAACCTAAAAATGCCATAGTATACAGGGTGACCCATTTGGAAAAAAACAATCATCAGTCAATATATCTTGGAATTCAAACACCCTATACAGATATGAAAACAATTTGATGTGGAAGTTCTCATGAAACCCTATTACTGTTGTACTTGAATTTTCTCTATTTATCTGATGGTTTGGCTAATGTACAAGGATAACACACTATTGACTCACCTTGTATTATGCAAATGATAATTTCTTCAAAATAATATGGATCTCATGATATTTGCAAAATTTCCCTCTATTTATAATAGGTTCAAATGAAAAACCAAATGAAAAACTTACATTCTATTATTTATAAGTTATTCTGAAAAATTTCAATTTCCTTTTTGAAGAAATGTATTTCAGCTTCTTGTTGAGCACTACTAGTAGTTATTGCCTATTGGTAGTTATATTTCTCCATGTTGTTTTTTATTTCTGAACTCTGGACATTCCTGATGCAGAGTCAACTGGAAGTTGAAGCCTTCATGCAATATTTTATAGATTCTGAAGAAGCAAAACTGTCTGAAACAAACAATGTATTAATATTTCATGTCCAGTACTTACTATCAATGATATGATTTATGTAGTAAGGTACCAACCATTATTGAATCTACTGAAAGTTCAAGTCTGCATTATGTACAATCTTTCATAATTTCCGAAGAAGCCAAAATATCTTGGAATAAAATATCTCTGCTCTGATGATATCATCATTTTGTGATATCAATAACCTCCTGAAACAAATAATGTACCTATTAATATTTCATGTTCCAGTACCTACTATATCAATGATTTCATTTAGGTACCTACCTTTATTGAATATACTGAAAGTGCAAACATGCATACAATCTCACATAGATTTCGAAAAAGCCAAAATATCTAGGAATGAGACATCTTTGCTCTGATGACATCATCAATCTTGTGTCACAGTGTAAGCTCTCTACTGTGCTTGTGTTCTCAATAACTTCATCTGAAACAAATAATTAACCTATTAACATTTCATGTCCAGTACCTACTATATCAATGATTTGATTCAGGTACCTACCTTTATTGAATTCATACTGAATGTTCAAGCTTCCGTACAATATTTTATAGATTCTGAAGAAGCAAAGATATCTTGGAATAAAACATGTTTGCTATGATGATATCATCAAGTTTGTGTTCTCAATAACCTCCTGAAACAATGAATAATGTATAGAATGTATCAATATTTCATGTCCGGTACTATCAATGATTCTATTTAGTATTTACTCACCTTTGTTTCTTGCTACCTGAGAGAAATGTCATCAACAGAGATTATCATCCTTTTGTTATTGTTATCTTTTAATTCTGTGCAATAAGTTCTTCTCGCAATCATTTTGTGAAATAGAAATTTGATGAATGCATGATGGAGGTATTCAATGAATAATCTAATAATTTTGATATAATCATTATTATGATGTATCTTGAAAAAATCATGACTATCATGAGACATAACCTCAATTCTAGTTCTTTTTCTTCCTTGTGTCTTCGATGACACGTTATTTCATGGAATGTCATCTGAAGACGTCCGTAGGCACGAAATTCTTTACATCCTCAGGCTGTCACTGAAAGAACTCATTTTTAGGACAATTACAGCGCTAAATTTACGCCTGATGATGTTCTCAGGTTGTAGAAAATAGAACGTCCTCTCCAGGCGTTTGGCGACACATTGAGGATGACCTTAGGCGAGTGTGTGCTATCTGGGTTGTATCATTTGAATATATATATATATATTTGTATTCAGGAATTTTGTTGATGTATATGCATAACAGCATACAAACTTCGTAGTTGTATGTTGTGGAATGTTGAATCTTATTGAGTTTCTCAGATTCAAGTATTGAAGGTCCTGTTCGGGTATTATCGAATTGGATAGATAATCTGGCTTTCTGAATGTCAATATTTCATATATAAATATACCAAACAGTATTATGTACAGTCGTATTCAATAAAAAAGCGTACAAGTATTGAACATAAAAGATTTCGGCATTCCAGTTCTCCTTGTGTAAAATTGGCCCAGCCAATGCATTGTGTTTTTGAGAACCTATGATTACTCTACTGTCAACATTTGGTAAACATTCATTCCCGATAGTCCGTTTTACGCAAATAGGATGATGTTAATTTCCCCCTCCAATATACTTGTAGGTACGCTTTTTTTTAATACGACTGTACGTATCTGAATCCAATTGTAAGATGCGAATTTTGATTATAACTATATATTCCCTTATTTTCAAAAGATTTGCGGTTTTTGGGAACTTTGGCTCTTTTTCGTGAAACTCGAACAAAATCATAGCCTGCTTGGTCTCTGAGATACAAGTCGAAATTGAAAATGTTGAAGTTTGGCACCTCCTATGTATTACAACTATCTAGAATTCAGTAGCGTGATCAGTTTGTCGAAATTAGCTGTTATTCAAAGAAAAAACAGCATAACATATATATAAGTTCATGATGTATGATGTATGACCTAACTAAAATTAAACCATGAGACATTATTCTGGCTAGAATGAATACAGGTAAACAATAAAATGTAAAATGTTGTAATTAAAAGATGAGGAACAAGTGATCAGGTTCAAACTTGATAAATAAGATAAGAGGAGAAGAAGTAATCCATGGTAGGAATACCATCAAAATCAGAAGAAAATATTAGAGGGTACAAACAGAACTGGGCAAAGTTGAAGTATAACGAGGTGAAAATATCCATGAGAACTTCAATGTGCAAAAAATATGGTTTCGTCAAAATTGGTTTTTGTCATTGAGACAAGTGACAGTTGCGTTGTTAATACATTTATGAATTTCTAGTATTTATTCGTGCATTTTGGTTGCGCCGGAGACTAAAACGTTCATGTCACTGCATATTGAAAAAATCTGAAGGGTATCTGCCATGCATGCAGTGATGAATTTGCGCCTTCGAAGTGCCCATACCTGATGTTAGGTTATTAGATATTTGTCATTTTCATGAAATCATCCAATTGATCTGAGAATCAAAAGTTCCAGAAGAGGTATTCTAATAAATGATATGTAAGGTAACGACGTATAGTTTAATATCTGATTGTTGAATATTTTGTGTCCAACAATCATGTCAATTTTTGTACCCGCTGCGGAATTTATTCTGTTTCTTCAATGTCGTTTGTGGCGTAACTTCACAAAAAGAAATTAAAGCCTCAATGCACGGTGGCCTTCATAGTCGTAGAGTGGTCGTGGGATTTTGAGAAAATCATTTTCTATTTGTTTTTCCACAAGATGTTATCTGTAAAGCAAACTATGGGCGCCACTCAGAGTTTACTGAGAAGAATTAGGATAGGACAGAACAAAAATATCGAACTATACCTCTTGAAAACCATGTAATACCTAAATGATGTTATAGAAGTGCTTACACGCAGTGTGTAATAAGTCAATGTTTACTACAAATAATGTTAATATAATGACTAATTGTAATGATTAAATTGAAATTCAATAGATAACTTAAGGTTACAATGTTAGTGAAATTTTATCAATGAATAGGGGAGTATTTCAACTCTATTCTAGGCAATGCCAAAAGATGTAATGTTAGTGAAATTAAATCTATGACAGCCTCACTGTGGCTAGCAAGTGATAATAATAAGTCACCAGGTGACTGGGAATAATAAATGTAAACAAAATACCTAGGTTTCCTACGAAATGAAATAGCAGCTGTTATTTCGTTTCTCACAAATAGGAGAACACTTATTACAAAGTAAACAAAGTAAGACACTAGTGAAGATCTATGTCTTCAACTCCTCAATGGTAATGAAAGATTACATCACAAGTAGTACTCACTGAGGGTCATCCATTATTATACTCTTACTCAAAATTAACCATTAATTGTATGGGTGGCTTACTCATACTCCATAAATTGCATCAGCAAATGGTATCCAATTCATTCATATACATGGTATCCAAACAAACAAAACAGGCAGCAAACTCCAACAGCTGACAAACACTTGTTATTGCCCCATTAGCAATAATATGGGTTGAAATTTGGGAGACATCGAATCATAAGTCCCAATTGTGAAATATACATCACATTTAACCAAAACATCCACAACAGGTTAGGTTATCATTAAATTGCGTCCATGACGACATGTCATGTGCGCAAGTGCATACTGCACATCATCACCAAAAATGGCAAAAATTGCAAATGGCTTCAGTAGAAACCAAAGAGGCCTGAAAAGAATATCATGTTGATCGATGTGTTTTCTAATACTTTTATAATTGTGTGAACATTATCAAATGGCTCAAAATTAACCTTATATCATATTGTACATACCTATAGGTTTTAATCGGCCTATTTGCAATATAATTGGCATTTCGAAAGAGTAATATAATTCACTTGTTGCTCTGCCAAGCGCCAATCGAGAGAGAAATATCTCCGTCAATCTTGCTCGAATTTCGGCACGGTCAAGATTACACCGTCGAACTTAGACACAGAACACTAAGAAATCAGAGCGCTGGGTCTGATTGAGTGCTATGTAAATTGGCATTATCTAGTGACTTTGTATTTAACATGACATCGATTGTCCACACTGTTTTAGTAACACAGGTGAGGCAATCATATAGAAGTGAATTCTCTATGTTGATATTTTAATTGTTAGAAATAAAAGAAGTAGTCTTGAGTTTGTAAACAATAGTTATTTATTATACAAGGGAAAAAAGTAGTAGATTTTAGCTCCAGGTTATGTTGTCTCCCGACGCGTAGCGGAGGGAGACAAAAAACCGTGAGCTAAAATCTAATATTTTTCCCGTGTATAATACACTATTTTTTTCTGTGACAGAAGGAAGGACGAATCAATATTGAGAAGATATTACATTATTTCGAAATCTGAAAATTATCGACGTGAAATTTCAAGTCTTTAACAGTAGGGACACCTGCGTTTTATAGACATCTTTATCATTCTTTTGAAGTAATCAAATATCTGATGTCACTTCTGTCAGTTCAATTCTGTGATTTGATTTTGAAAAATTGCGAATTCAGTAGTTGTTTAGTAATATACGAAACCGCGAAGTCGAATGGAAGATAAAAGGACTTGCAGTTCTTTCTCGGAGACGGTATTATTGACTTATTTTTCGGAACTATAGCACAACAAAAGCCATTAACAGAGTATATATATGTGATATATATCCGGGAAAGAAGTACTCACTTTTTTCCCACGGGAAAAAAGTAATTTATGAAAAGTGACATTTTATAACCTGCCAACAGAGATGAAATGCCAAACTTTTTTCCCGTCACAGAAAAAAAATAAGAATAAGATAAACACATCCACAAGTGAAACTCTTAGCAGGGAAACATATCATCATCTTCACGTATGACTCGATCACAATCACAGGAAGAAGACGAAAGCTATATACAGGTTGTCCTTACAAATTAATGTTGGAATATTATCTATCTGTTGAAAATACGATGCATACCGAGTGTTACTCCGAACTGATTGTACTGAAAAAAAATGAATAGTAGAAGGGTCACTTAAGTTTATGTAAGGTTCAAGTGGACCGTTACACGTTTCTCAGACATCTATAAGAATATGTTTCGGCGTGAAAACCTGACAAAAAACTTACACATTGATTCATGATATTAGCAGGAATAAATGCTGTGAACCTAATCAGTATGTGTCTATGGAAAACAAAACAAATGTAGAATGTTTTATAATCCTTGTCACCTACCTGTCGAATTTACAAATTTTTCGAACAACGGGGGATAATAATCCAGGATTTGAAAACTACGGAAATTTAAAAAAAAATGAATATACTGTGGTAGGTAGGTCCTTAAAGTGTGACCACCCTGTTGTAGATTTTTGATCAAACAGTTTCTTTAACGAATCTTGGGCAACTCTTTGTGACAATATCAATTCCTCCAGGTGTCTTGCCATACAAAAACCTCGACGACTGCCAAATCCTGCCATTTCTCAGGGCCGGCAAACGTCTGGACCGTCCAGGAATATGCACCGACGACCTCTATTCTCTGATGTTGAGGTGCTGGCGAGAAGACCCGGAAGAAAGACCTTTCTTCGCAGACTTGGTGGATCTTCTCGATGTAAAGAAGAGGAATATGTACGTCGATTTGAGGGAAGTGAGTCCGGAGTACGTTTTTTCCTCAACCACCATGAGCGAAGATGATACAGAAGATAAGTGACGTGAATCTTAAAGACTGTGGAGATAGACTCTTTGAAGTGATTCAAGTTTTGGTGTGCATAATAATAAATATCACTCTCGAGGCTTATGCTTCTATATTCTCCTTAGAATACCAGAAAACGCAATCAGTTGTCTTCAAGACTTGTACTGAAGTAGGTCAAAGTGGTGTCATCAGGACATCCAGTGGACGTCCATAGGATGTTGAACATTCACTCGAGTACTTCTATTGGACGTCCTAATGATCCGACGTGGACGTACATTGTACGTACATTGGACATACATGTGCTGTGTGGGCTCCGCGTGATTGTGCCTACCAAATGGAAATTTGAACAGAGGTGACGTCAGATTTGCTACAGTGTAGATCTTTGGGAGGAAAAAGGGATCTATAACCTCAAATTTCATTTTGACCTCAAATTTTTTTGATTATAGTGCCATGTGCCATTCGATAGTTCACGTCGAGCTTTCTCAGTGTTTGAAATATTTGCACTTATTTCAATACCACCCTGTATATTTTTGAAATTTCATCCATTATCTTCGTAGTGAATATATATTTTTCATGACAACCCAATAGAAACATATTTTATTTGATTCATCCGGTAAGGAGATGAGTGAAGGTCGACCTTACTTGAGATCTTAGACTAATGATAGTCGTATACCTTGTGGTTAAAAAAAAAATGGTTCGTTTATTATCAGAAGAATATTTATTAACACAAACACAAATTGTTTTTTATTCCTGATACAGTGATATTTGAAACTTATGATAAATTTTAATCATAACTTTGGGTTTTTAAGTGTTGTTCTCCATGCAAATTGAAAATATTTAGTTTGTTCTCGCTCCACAAAAATACCATAATTTTCTTAGAACAAAATCACATTTTAGTTTCCATATGAATCCAACTCCAACTTTTTCATTTCCACTTAGTCATATTTCCGTATCAGCTTTCACAGAGCCGAAGTGGATATCTTCAATATCGCCCAGATCGCAGCCGGGAAAATGTTCCACAAGAAAATCACGCAGCTTCAACGAAAACATCTCCGTGATGAATATGACGAGTTCCTTTTTCTTGTTATCCACATTGGTGAAATGCTTGAAAACAACAAATGATTTTATTAGAAGATTAAAAAAGTGAAAGATATGCAGAGGGGGATCCAGGCGAACCTTATGAATATGTTAAAATGTAGATAGAATCTGTAAATGTTCACCTTATACAAGGTGTTATTTGAGTATGTGGCCAAACTACAAGGGGTGATTATTTGGGTGATTCTAAGACGAGAAGTTCAAATAAACATAGGTCCAGAAATGCTTGTCCAATTTTCAATAAAAAATCGTTTTTTTATTAATTTCTCAAAATTGTATTTTCCAATTTCAATGGAACTTGGAGATTTCGTCAACAGGATCAATTAGCTCCTTTTGGGTGTAATTAGATTCGGAAAATGATCTCAGTGGCATCGCAGTGGGTTATCATTTCGATATTAATGGTAAATAAGGTACCTACCTACGTCATAATTTTCCAAGTTCGATATTTTCATCAGGTTAAGAAATTGGGAATACAACATCCTCGTCCTTTGCTGAATTTTTGAATATTACTAAGTTTCTGAGAAGATAATACAAGATGTATTTGATTCCAAATTTTGATGTAGGTGCACTCAACACACCCATTGAGATCACCCCCAATAACCTCAATGAGTATCATTCTGAAATTTCGAGACTTTCATAATCACCAACCAGACTAAATCATGCCATGATGAGAGCGCATACAGGGTAATAATGAAAAACAACAATTGATACTTCCAATTTCAAGGCCCTGTATCTTGAAAAGGAAGCATTGCAGGACCTATGTTTGTATGAACTCTTCATCTTAGAATCACTCGAATAATTGCTCCTGATTGTAAAAAAACTCCCTTTTTTCTACTTTGTTCCATTCAATTATGAATATAATAATAAAATCACCAGATGGTATCAAAAACAGCCCAAATATTATGCAATTCAAAAATAAAGTTAAGAAATATATTTATATATGCAAAGGAATGATCAAAGCTGAAAGACTATGAATTTCCTTTTTTCTTTTCCACTGTTTTTATTTTTCCCCTTCTTGTTCACTATAATATGACTGTATCTTAATGATATGTAAGTTTTGTTCACTATTTGTAATTTCAATTATACAACAGTCGATAATACTTCATGAATGATCTTATACCAGGAATTACTGTCTGATCATTCATGTCATTCCTACTAGAAAATTAATTATACTATATATATTATTTGTATGAAATGTATCAGTGAAGAAGAGAATGTAATGCAATAACTGAAATAAATAAATAAATAATGTATTCAAGAAATCTACATCATAGAAACTGACTGATAAAAAACGTCTCAGGCCATAGCGATGCTATTTTTTATCCAGATCTGGAACAGAAAGCAATTGAAACAACTCATCAGATAAATATGAGTAGGCTCTCAACAGAAACATCAACGACTGTCAACTCTGCTATTTCAAATGACGCTGTGCATTTTAATAATGATAATATTCATTCCATTCTTTGGTATAAACATTATATTGCATCTCATATAAATATATAATTTTATTATGGTTCTATCTGGTATGAGATTATTGATGCGTGATTAAATCTAAGTTTTTGAATTAGAAAACAGATACAATAATGATGATAATACAAAAAAAATCTCATAAAAAGTATATCGAGACAAGATAAAATGAATAAGTGAATGAGAAATCATTCACTCAGGTTTGATTTTCTCTCTGCAAGCGAATATGCTTCTTGACTCACATTTCGAATTGGGTGATATTTGTGCAACTCTTGATATCATCAACAGGTAATATATGGAAATTCAAGGAAGCTCCTTGATTAAGTGTTTGTTGATAATATCATAGGAAATGCTGAGAGTATAGATCAGATAGTGCTTTTCCAAATAAAATGTATTTGTTTCTTCATAAAGTTGATTTGATGGGGAGGAAACACCCCATATAGTACAGACATAGTACAGATATTTTGTTAAAATTATTCTTATTACATGAACCCCAAATATTTATGAGATAGTTCATTTTACTATGAATGTGAGAGTGAAGAATGGAATTTGCTTAATCTGTGCTTAGTTTTGAACATCTTCTTAGGGCACCAACTATGAAAGACATTTTTATTTGAGCATGCCAATATGCTTGTCCCATGTTAACATGTCCCAAGGTATTTGGTATAGGCAGTTAGTTCCAATCTTTCATTTTTTATCTAATATTCGAATCAATATCTTGTTCATTTTTTTGATTCAGAGTTATATATTTTGTCTTATCAGAATTGAGGAAAAGAAGATTCGAGTTAAACCATTTTTTCAATTTCTTCAAATCCTTATTTGTGTTGTATTCTAAATCGAAGGGTTTCTTCTCTCAGATGGAAGGATTGTCATTTGCATACTGTTATTTCTATTTTTTCTTCTGATCCAGATTTTTTCGGAATATATCAGTGATTAGTCCCTGTGGCTATTTTTATGACTTGATCGATTGAGCATTTTTAGATTTTTTAGATTTTTATTGTTGTTGTTGTCACCTTATATCATTTTATTATTGTTGTTTGTAATCAACTTCCTCATACCAGAATTTTATTTCTGACTGGAAGCTAGTTTTTCAATAAACAATAATCAATAATGTATATGTATGAAAAAGATGCATCATCAAATGTGACAGTATAAATATCATTGGAATGAATGTCAGTGTTGCACTTGTCATATATTCCAACACTTCAGGAGATTTCAGAGTGCGCTGTCAAAAAAAAATGTTCGAATTGGGCGTCGCGTATACAATTCACACATACTCTGAAATTACATTCGGTGTCCAAATATCTGCCAAATGAAATACTGCCGTTCATTTTCATCCATAATTTCCATTGAAATTGAAATTATCAATTGATAATTTATTATTTATTTTAACTCATTTCATTTTGAAAATCAACCAGATAAAAATTTTGAAAAAAATATACAGTGCCGCATTTGACAAAAAAAGTAAGCCGCTTTTAGTTAGAACCTAAAAAAATAATGATCAGAGCCTATTCATAGGATTTGATGAGTTTTTTCTTTCACGTTTTTGTATTTCAAAATCGGATAATTCATTGCGGCGCTATGGCTTTGGGCGTTTTTTGTCAGCCCTATTCATGAAATAAATGAAATATATCGTATGTTTTTCAAACTGGAATATTCATAATTGATACGAAACTGAATATTAATTCATGTTCACTAGAATCAATCTATCTAACAGAAAAAAAAAGTTCTACGGCTATAACACAATATTGCTGCTGCTTTATTGTGTTTTATACATCAATGAGCAACTTCGTATGTCATCAATTTATTTCCGTATCTGATATCTCAATGACTCCATTGTGTTATTATTTGAAAAAAAAAACTCATCGCTCATGGAATGTCAAATTTCAGGAAGTCAGATGGATACAAGACGAAGAAATCGAAAATGCCGCTGTTATCTATCATAGCCGTACGAAAATTATAGTGTATAACTTGCATGGAATGCTTATTGCAGCATTCGCCAATGGTTCATGCTGCAAACTTCATTCTCGTAGGAAATCACTATCATTCCGTGCTCGTTAAACAATATAATATTTTCCAGATAGTATCAATGAAAAATCCTCTCTTTTTTGCTATCCCCAATGAGGCGTGACTTCCTATGGCCCCTTCCTCAAATATCGCCTGGATCCGCTCCTGAATTTCAGTAGTCAAATCTACCAATTCCTATGAGGAAGATAGCAAAATCACACTTGATTATGAACAACTCACCTCTGCAAACATAGTGTAGTAATTGATGAGATATTTCAAATCTCTGACAACTTCATGTATGAAAATATAGTCATTATTTTTCAGTTTGCCAATGATTTTGTCGATGTCCATTTGTGGCGAGAAGCCATTCTGAAAAATTAAAACATACAGGGTGTAAACCATGGATCATACTTAAACTGATGAACATGTTCATAACCAAACAGAAAACTACAATTTGACCCTATTGAAAACCTCACGGATCTCAAAATATCAGAACTTTCATAGAAAAAGTAAATTCCTTTTTCATACCATTCTTTCATGTTTCAAGCAAATGGGGCGTTCCCTGTTAATTCTTATTTTCGATAATTATTACTGAATGATAGTTGTTACTCTCGCAGAAGGCTAATGTGAGTCACACTAAGAGAAATAGTCGGCAGTGAATACCAAACGTTTATAAAGTAAAAAAGGCGCCAGTTACTACATTCCTCAAATGATATCACAACAAAATTGTATCTTAACTATACTATAAGTACAAAGTCACACTTATGTGGGTTCCAGGGCATGAAGGAATCAAAGGAAATGAGGCAGCTGATCGCCTTGCAAAAAAAGGTGCAGCATCGGCACTTTTTGGTCCTGAGCCTTTTTGTGGGATAAGGAAATGTCACCTTACGGGAGAACTCGGGAAATGGAGAGAAATTGAAAAGTCCTCCTACTGGAGAGCAACTCCAGGTCAACGACAAGCGAAAAGGTTCATCAACCATTCGCAGAACCGCGCCAAAGAGCTACTCAGCCTCAGCAAACCAGAGCTAAAGCTTATCACAGGCTTTCTCACAGGACACGGCCTTCTGAGGTACCACCTCAAAAAGATGGGTCTGGCGGAGACTGACACTTGCCGCTTTTGTAACAATTCGACCGAAACCGTGGAACACATACTTTGCTCATGTGAAGTATTAGTCCGCCAAAGGCTGAACCACCTAGAACAGGTCTATCTCACCCCTGCTGAAGTGGAAAAGTCAACCGTCAGGAAAATCTTAGGCTTCATCAGAAGCCTAAGATTTTTCTCCGCGAAATGGAATAAAAGATTGAAGGACACATTTGCAGTTCTTCCTTGAAAACGGTGTTATGTGCTGATTTTCCGGAACTAGCACAACAGAAGCCATCAACAGTGTACATACATCCAGGAAAATAATACTCGTTTTTTTTTTCGTGGAAAAAAGTAACTTATGAAAAGTAACTTTTTATAACCTGTCCACAAGGACAAGATGTCGAACTCGTTTTCCGTTACAGAGAGAAAGTAATTTCGCATCAGTATTAACATAAATAAAATCATCACTTATACTCAATGATTCAGAATACCGGGTGACACAGGTTATCGGGCCACCCCTGTAACTTCTGCATTCGTCAACGGATTTTTCTGAAATTCGGTACAGTTATATAAGCAACTATTTCGGATTTGATCACATTACAATCCAAAATGGCGGACTTCCGTTTTTTCTGGAAATGCCAGCAATTTTGCTTTTTCAAATGGAACACCCTGCATATTTTTACATATTCAAGTTCAACAGGTCAAAATAAGTGCAATCTTGATGTCGAATTTCATTTATTCCACAGCCTACCTAGTTGAAAAATTATTCTAACTGCAAGGAAATTCATAACAACTAGTTGTTGATTTTTCAATGTATACAATTTGTTACTGCACCGAAAAACAAAAATGATATGTCATTTTGTTCCTTAATGTATGTTCTAGAGAGACGGGTAGGTGGCCCATAGGGGTTCCATTTGGAAAAAAAATAATTTTTGATCAAAAAGTGATGTGGCTGAATTGATTCCTGGATAAGTGACACAAAAAATGATTTTTCAGAAAAAAATATGTTCTTCTGTTATGTGTGACTCATTGTGAATAGTCTTGACCACATCTCATTTATCCACGAGGTAAGGTAAAATTAAAAAACAATTTTAATTTAATTTTTTTCGAAAAAATTACATTTGACATAAAGATTACACTTGTTTCGACCTGTTGAACTTGGATATGTAAAAATATACAGGAAGTTTTATTTGAAAAAACAAAGTTGCTGGCATTTCCAGAAATACCGGGAGTCCGCCATATTGGATTGTGATGTGATCAAATCCGAAATGAATGCTTATATAACTGTACCGAATTTCAGAAAAATCCGATGACGAAAGCAGAAGTTACAGGGGTGGCCCGATACCCTGTGTCACCCGGTATATTGATGGGAATGGACTAATATAATTAAATAAAAATCGTTCTGAATTTTAGCGGGAGCTCAACTAGTCAACAGTTGTATGTAGGAAACTGATGGATCTCCTTACGTGCGCTTCAGGCGATAAGTAAAAATTGAAAATCGATAGAATCATACCTTATCAGCTGCATCGAGTCCTTCCAAAATATCATATTTCTTCAATTCCAACAATAAAGCTTCTAATAAGCCATCGAAATCGGCTTTGTATGTTCCTAAGCTATTCTTCGGAGTCTTCCTGAAATGTCTGGAGGATGTATCTGCAAAAGGATAAAATACAAATCTAGCCATAACAAGATGATACCCCAAGAGCATTTTGAAGGACGTTATGACATTTTGTGAATATTTCAAAGGAATACCCAACAAACACGATAGAATCCGCAATGCGATGGTTCATTTATTTGATCGATGATATTCTGTTGGCACTATTTGTCAGTGATGAGAGAGTACTGATTCATTGCTGTTGTCATCTTTCAATACGTTTCGCGGCGAGAATATCTTTTGCGGAATAGACACCAGTTGATCTCGGAAAGCCCCGTCAAGATAGTATCGCCTGGGGATGCTCACGTGGAAGATTATGGAAGATTTATCCTTATATTCATTCATTTTTGAAATAACAAACATTACATTACACTATATCAACAGTAATATACATTGTTTCAAATAAAAACATGATCAAAAAAGTTGAAGGAGATCTCCAGATGCTAAGAAGATGCTAGAACTATCCTAATAATGTCAGCTATAAATTGTGGCACGTACTCCGATAGTATGGGTATTAGTAAGGAAGACTTGGTGAATTGATAAATCAGTTGAATGTGTTTTTTGAGTTATATTAGAAATAAAAGGGACGTAGTATTTCACGTCAGTAATTTTTGTGTTTGAATGAATCTTTCCCACTCTATGTTTGTGAAAAACCGAACACGAATGTTATAGTAACATCATGCTGCAACTTCATTGTGCTGATACATTTATTTTTGTATGGATTTATACAATATGTAAATCAGGATCATATTATTTTTATATCATAACCTGATAAAAAGCTCAATGGGCAATTGAAATGTTGTTGAGAATTTTCCGAATTATACAGGGTTTCTATAAATGTAGTAGCCGTTGAAATATTTTATCCATTTGCCGCCTTTCATTTATGGAGTTTCACACATTCGAATTCAATTTCTGACATCGATCATTATACTGTCATGGCTGATAAACACAATTGTCAGTTTTTCGTTAAAAATTTCAAACGATTCTGTTTTCTACTTCGTGATTGTCGTGTTGAAAAGAGGGACGACTTATTCCTCGGAGCAGAATACATTTATTGTAATGTCTTATTGTCGAAATGGCACATCCATCAATGGTGGATGGAGTTACTCGGTAGTAGCCTGCAAGGATGAGTACCTGGCGAAATATCCTAATGTTCAAGTTTGTACAAGTGTTAAGCAAAATCCCCAAACGTCATTGAGGAAATCATCTTCACAATGCCACTAAGTGCATGCCATAGAGTGCTCAAGAAAAGATTGCATATGCACCCTTACAAGATCAGTGTACTACAGCAACTTCTGCCAATAGATATCCCACGTCGTCTGGAGTACTGCCAATGGTTCCAAAATAATCTCAACGATGACTAGCTATTGGACCTAACATTTTTTAGCGATGAGGCTTGGTTTCATTTGTCGGGATACGTGAACTCACAAAAGTTTAGGTTCTGTAGATCTGAGAATCCCCACAATTTCATTGAGACTCCACTACATTCTCAAAAAATTGGGGTGTGGTTAGCAGTTTCTCGTAGGCGAATAAATGGACCGATTTTCTTCGATGACACTATCAATGGTGGAAGGTACAGACGAGTGATGTTAGAACCATTCATCAATCAACTTGATGATGAAGAAATTCGAGTTGCCTATTTTCAGCAAGATGGGGCCACTGCCCACACCACACGTGCAAATTTATAAATTTATAAGAATTTTATGACAACCGTGTGATAAGTCGAGGAGTTAATCCTTCTTTTTCAACACGTTCTACCTTTCTGGATATTCGAAAGATGAAGTATTCAATAGAGACAATAATAACCTCGAAGAGCTGCAAGCCTCAATAACACATTGCTGCCAAAATATTGGCCTGAAAATGCTGAGGAACATTTTCGACAACAAACGGTGAAGAGTTTTGAAATGCTTGGAGAACAACGGAGAAAATTTTTAACATTTGATGTAGGTTAATGAAATAAATCGTCATTTATTACTTCTTTAATAAATATTTTTGATTTGTTCCATTATTTTTCAAACTCCAATATTGGACTCTCCTTTCTTTGAGATACATTTCCATAGTGCATGCAATAAGATATAAAAAAAGATCCTGTATATGATCACTTCCTCTCTTTTTGGTCGTTAAATGTTGTTAACAGCATTAGTAGAAAGTGGAAAAATATTTCAACAGCTACTACGATGTTACGATCATTTGAAGAGACCCTGTATAATAAATATTTCGAATCGAAATCAATAACGGCTTCAGATAGATATAGAAAACATATGCAAGTTTCCGATTATATAATTGCTCTTTTGTCACCTATGAGGCATATTTCATTGACAATACCCGTATATAATATGGTTGAAGCTGTAAGAATTGATCTACAAACGAAGAGCACTCATTCTATTTAGTTTTATTGAATACTCAGTATAATGATTGATTGTCAAGTGTGACATAATTGTGAATTGTAATCGTCAGATGAATTCCATTTTTCAATAAAGTTTTCAGTTGGTTAACACATCAGTTCTTCGATCCACGTGTCCTTCCAAAAGGTTATAGGCCCAGGGCTATCGTACGAAGACGTGAAGTTGTGAGGAAAACCAATTTTTGAGTTCAAAAAATGAGTGGTCTAACAACCGTCAGAATTGAACCTTTGAGTAAGGAAAACTTCGACACATGGAAAATACAAATGGAAGCGATATTAATCAAGAATGATTACTGGGATTACGTGAACGGTATCAAGAAACGACCGACGGCGGAACCAGATGAAACTGCAAGGTGGGACATAGCTGATAGGAAGGCAAGGTCTGATCTTATCTTGTCCATCAGTCCATCTGAATTGAAGCAGATAAAGAACTGTGGAACATCTCACGAAGTTTGGGAGAAATTGCACTCGATTTATCAATCGAGAGGTCCAGCCAGGAAAGCAACACTTCTGAAACAACTAACCCAACATAAGATGAAGAGTGGTGAAGATGTTCGAGAATATATAGCCAGATTTTTCGATGCGGTTGATAAACTTAAAGATATGGAAGTTGAAATCAACGATGATTTGTTGACAATCATGCTGCTTTATAGTTTACCGGATGAATACGAAAATTTCAGATGTGCTATTGAGTCGAGAGACGAGCTTCCGAAACCAGAAGTTCTGAAAATAAAGATCATCGAAGAGAATGAAGTGAGAATGGAAAGAGGAAAGGGTGATAATGCTTTTTTGACAAAGAAAGAGTATAGGAAATTCAACCCTAGGTATTCGAAACCGAATAATTCCGAGAATACTTCATCATCAGAGAAATTTAAATTCAAGTGCCACAGATGTAAGAAGATTGGACACAAGTCTTCAGAATGCCGAATTAGGAATGAAAATGCTGCCCAGTCCGAAGAATTAAGTCTTCAAGTAGCATATCCAAGCATTCAGAACCAATCGAAGAAACATGAACTGGAATGGTGCTTAGATAGCGGATGCACGTCCCACATGTGTCATGATGGTGACAGATTTGTATTCCTTGAGAAAACTGAAAACCAGGTAGTTAATCTCGCTGACAAGTCTTCAACTGAAATAATAGCCAAAGGAACAGTGAAGTTGACTGTCAATAATAAAATTTTGACTATGCGAGATACCTTGTATGTTCCAGAACTAAGGAATGATCTAATGTCGGTGTCTAAAATAACAGAAAATGGTTATGAAGTTCTTTTCACTGATAAAAACGCATTTATACTAGATGAACAGGGTGATTCCAAAATCATAGCTGATAGAAGAAATGGTTTGTACTTCATCAGAGAACAAGAGGAATTCGGATGTATAGCTACAAATAACACACTGGAATTATGGCATAAAAGATTTGGGCATCTCAACGAACAAGATTTGAAACTGTTTTTTAGAGAAAATCCCATACATGGTGTTCATTTGGAACAAAATGTTTTGCCTACGTGTGAGGTTTGTTTGCGGGGGAAAATGACTCAGATACCTTTCCCGAAACATTCTCTCAGAAGTTCAATGCTTTTGGAAATCATTCACTCTGATATATGCGGACCAATGTCATCTGAATCTATAGGAAGATCCAAATATTTTATAACTTTCATAGATGACTTTTCAAGATGGGGCGAAGTAAAATTTCTGAAGAAGAAAAGTGACGCTTTGGAAGCCTTCAAAGAATATAAAAATATGGTAGAAAATCAGAAGAACTGTCGAATCAAGTATTTACAAACCGATAATGGTGGGGAATACTGCAGTACTGAATTTGAAAGATACTTGAAAGATAATGGCATCAAAAGAAGACTGACAGTACCCTATACACCCCAGCAAAACGGGATAGCTGAAAGGCGAAATCGGATTTATCTTGACATGACTCGATGTATGCTGATAGAATCTGGTTTACCAACCAAATTTTGGGCAGAAGCAGTCGCAACTTCTTGTTACATTAGGAATAGATGTCCATCAAGCAGTATAAATAAACAAATTCCATTCGTTTTATGGGGGAATGGGAAACCAAATGTTGAGAATTTTAAAACATTTGGAAGTAAAGGTTATATCTTGAATAAATCGCCGAAAAAGACTAAATTTGAACCACGATCGCAGAAATGTATATTCCTTGGTTATTCCGAAGAATCAAAGGGATATAGAGTATGGTTGCCTGAGGAACAGAAAGTTCAGATTAGTCGAGATCTGAAAATCGTCCAGGAAAATATTCATGAGGAAGAAATAGAAAAGAAAGACACTATTGTGCCGAAACTTTTATTTCAAGAATGGGTAAAATGTCCTGAAACAAATGATTCAGAAAACCGTTCAGAAGTAGAGGGTGATGAATCATACGAACAAGACAGAGAACTACCACAAGAGGAACATGACTCAACTTTGGATGACGAAGGTGACGAAATTGATCAACAAGAACCGGCAATTGAGAAAATCGAGAATTTAAGAAGAGGACCTGGAAGACCTAAAATTATCAGAGATGGTAAAAGGGGTAGACCAAGAAAAGAATATAGAACTATCGCAGATGGAGAAGCTAATGAAAATTTGAAAAGTACAGGAGAGGAAACCGAAACTGCCGAATGTATCTATAATGTTGAGATTCCCATGAAGATTGCTTTAACAGGAGATGAATCACTTGAATGGAAAAATGCCATAAGAAGAGAATTTGTATCTTTGATTGAGAATAAAACTTGGAAATTAGTCAACAAACCAAATGATAGACAATTGGTAGGATGCCGCTTTGTACTTGTTGAAAAATACAAATCGGATGGTACATTGGAGAAGAGAAAAGCCCGTTTAGTCGCTAAAGGGTATTCTCAGTGTCCTGGAATCGATTTCCACGAGACGTTTGCTCCTGTTGTGAGGATTAGTTCAGTGCGAACTGTTATAGCTTTTGCAATCCAGCATGATATGGAACTCCATCAATTAGACGTTGAAACTGCATTCCTGAATGGAGATTTAGAAGAGGAAATATACATAGAAAAACCTGAATTTTTAGAAGAAATGCTTCAAGATATTGCTTCACATGAAAATGAAACAATTTCAACAGAAGCAAGAGAAATGATCACTCAGTTGAAATCAGGACGTAAAGTGTGTTTACTAAAAAAATCACTGTATGGATTACGTCAGTCAGGAAGGCAGTGGTATAACAAGCTCCACAATAAACTTGTTTCTTTCGGAATGCAGCCTTGTAATTCTGATCCATGTGTATACAATGCACGAAGAGATTCGGATATAATGCTACTAGCTGTATATGTTGATGACATAATTTTGGCCAGTCGCAATAAACATTGGCTGGAAGAAATAAAGAGTGAGCTGACTAGGTCATTTAAAATAAAAGACTTAGGACTTTTACATTATTGTCTTGGAATATCATTCAACTATTCTGAGGACAGAAAAATAATGAAGTTATCGCAAGAGAGATATATAAAAGAAATTTTAAAAGAATACGGAATGGAAAACTGTAAAGCAATATCTACTCCATTAGATGTTTCTACTAAACTGGGGAAAGAACTGAATGTTCCTGATGAAACAATGAAGAAATTTCCATTCAGGTCGCTAATTGGCAAATTGATGTATTCATCATTGGCAACTCGTCCAGATATAACATTTTCGGTGAATCACTTGAGTCAATTCAATACCTGCTATACGGAAATACATTGGAAAGCTGCGAAAAGAGTTCTGCGCTATTTGAAAGGGACAGAAAGTTTTGAGCTGAATTATAAGAAGAGTCACTCAAATATTGAAGGATTTGCCGATGCAGATTGGGGAGGAAATAGCATCGACAGAAAATCGTATTCTGGATATGTTTTTCTCTTGAATGGTACAGCAATCAGTTGGCAGGCTAAAAAACAACCAACTGTGGCTTTATCCACTGCAGAAGCAGAATATATGAGTCTAACAGAAGCTGCCAAAGAAGGAATTTTCTTACGAAAGTTTCTATCCGAACTAAGTAATTCAATACCATCCTGTATAACGATCTTCAATGATAACCAGAGTGCTATCCAAATGACAAAGAATCCCGTTTTTCATTCACGATCGAAGCATATCGATATGAGACATCATTTTATTCGAGATGCAGTAGATCAACAGTTAGTCGTGATAAAATATATGCCAACAACTGAAATGGTAGCGGATATATTCACGAAATCGTTGCCGAAAATGAAGCATCAGTATTGTTCAACTGCCTTAGGACTTCAAGAATAAGTGACTCATGTTTGTGGGAGAGTGTAAGAATTGATCTACAAACGAAGAGCACTCATTCTATTTAGTTTTATTGAATACTCAGTATAATGATTGATTGTCAAGTGTGACATAATTGTGAATTGTAATCGTCAGATGAATTCCATTTTTCAATAAAGTTTTCAGTTGGTTAACACATCAGTTCTTCGATCCACGTGTCCTTCCAAAAGAAGCTGATAATCCTACTGCCGTTTCTACAATATTGCCTGCCTTGTAATCTAATTATGACGTTATATGAACTTCATATATCATTAAAATGACATATATTGTTCACGTTCACCTAATAACTTGAATACATTTTCTGTATGAGATAACGACATTTATCTTTCTTCGAATGTACCTAAATGAGGTAATATAAGTACCTATACTCCAGAATGTCTTGAAAATTTATATGCATGTGGACTCATTGTATGAATTATGGAAGCTAAAATTATGGTATTATTCGAATAACGATATCTTTATTTGCAGGATGTATGTAATTCAATTTGCTCAGAGAGGAACAATGAAGCTGAAGTGTTTTCGAAATCTTCATCAAGATCTGAAACCAAGTCAGAAACCAGAGTCCAATACATTCGAAATATGTTTCAAAACCTTCTCTCACTGATTATCAAGACATTTTCCTGAATTATTTATCTCGTTTTCATCTATTTCGATTAGTAATTCCTTGATATAATTGATATTATTAGAGATGAAAGGTGTTTTCAGATTGCCTTTTAGAGATATGTTCGTATCTTTAGGCCATACAAAAATGAATCCACATTCAAAACAGAAGCAATCACAACCGAATATTCGTGACGTCATTTCAGATTGGGTACCCATACATATCTGCCCATTAATTTCACCAACTCCATCAATGTTGAATGTGGTAAAGTTGAACTTGATTTATTTAAAATAAGATGTATGTATGTACTATCACAATGACACAGATGAATAATAAATCTTCCCACCTTCGGATTTAATGTTTTTCCTCAGACTATCATCAGAATGTGCTAGTGATTGAGCTGAAAGGAAAACGAATCAAGAATCGGTTAATGTTGACGTCATCGTGAGGTAGCTGCCTCCCACCACCACCATCAAAATATTTTTTGGCCAGGTTCAACGGGGGATGTGATTGAAATATCCCTCCGGTGAATAATATACTATATTCGCCGACTTCGTATCAACGAGAGGGTTTAATGTTCATTATATTGCTTGTTTTGACCCCTATTGATGATTAATTTATCTATTAAATGCACGATTGTAGCATAGGCATCCCAACATACTCCGCATCCAATCACTGTTCATGCTATAACTCACGTAATATGCATTTAACGATAAAGTCTCTCCAAGTTTCTGAAACGATTTTAATTGATGTTTATAACCGAATACATTCATTTTCTATGTTTATTTCCACAAAAGTGTCAAATGTCACTGATGTCAGTGACAAGGCTACGGAGTGATTCGCGAACCCGAAGTTTCATTCATTGCAAGAGAAATGAGAAATATAGTCGACGGAAAAGTTTTGTGACCAACTCGTATATCGAAAGGCGATTAATGATATCGATAATTAACAAGCTCGTTTTGCTCGCACGTTAAAATATCTCGATCATCAATCGCTCTCATTTATACACTAATTCCAAAAGAAAAAGCTCCAAGTCGGTGGACCCGTTACCACCGATCACACTTATATGTAAAACTATCAAAAATTACATGTAACCGGTTTCGGCGCAACGGCCATCATTAGACAAAAAGGAACCTGTTAATTGATGAAATATGACAATACAATCAGACGAAAGTGAAAGATTTTCAAAAACCATACCAAAGTATAAAGCTGAGTAGCATTATGGAAGAACAAACATGACAGGCAATCAAATCGTCAACGAGCTATCAGAGTCAGGCACAAGTGTTTTTTTTTTAAACTGGCTCTGATAAGATTGACCATCTTATCGGGTATTGGTTTTTATGAACTACGTAATGTAATTAAGGAACCATATCAGTGATCAGTGGAACACGGAAAAGAAAAATTGAAAACAAATTGAAAGATGACCAAGACTTTGACAGTTGATTACAAAATAATAGACTTGAATGACAGAACCAAAATAGCCGTGACATCAGGAAATATACAATAGTAGATTGTTTTATTAGGATCAAATTTTGCTTTCGCTCGGCTTCGCTAAACGCTCCGCCTCGCAAATGCAAAATTCGCTTGTCAAACAAAGTCACTTTTGATCCGAATGAAACATGCTATTTTTTCTGCAACCGAAACAATTAACTCAAATAAACATGTGAAGTAACCACCAATGCCGTGCCATATGTATGCAATGCAACAAATATTGACAAATAATCCATGTGGTGAGAATATTCTACCTGCCATTAACAGCAGGTTAGGTTTTCTAGGATGTTCGAATTGTAGTTTCAATATAAATACAACCACAGAGTGACATATTTGTGTATGGACCAGGTGCTCTTATGGCAAATACCGCCAGTGCCAGCTAGGAACAAGACGTGGAAAATGTTAGGTTGTTAGGTTAGTGAGCATATCAACAATGATAATAGTGATTATTTATTCCTATCCATACTGGCATACTACACTGTGTTTGACTTGATAATCAAATGAAGCTAAACAATATCGTTGTTTGAGACAAAAAAACTATTGCTTGCCGTGATTATTCAAAAACAAGTTATCCATCCCGAGAATAACGAATGAAATACAGATCAAGCAAGTATTTGAATCTTGAAGGCTTTCCTGATCAAAACAAAAATACTTAACTGAGATGTTTATAATTCCAATACTAAACTATAATAAGGTGTATTTATATCTCCAGCATGGGTATGAAATGCCAAATCTGCTGAAATCGGAAACAAATCAGTTATGTGTCTCAACCCAAATAACCAACCGTCAAAATGTTGTTTATTCTTGATAACTTCCTGTAGATCCTTTTTAGTTCCTAGGAGCTAAAGTTCAACTTTAGCTCCTAGGAACTAAAATTCAACTTTAGCTCTTAGGAACTAAATATGTTGCCTAGCAACATACCTATTTTTGTGTCAGTAATAAAAACGTCAATTTAAGAGCTAATTTTGGTATCAAAATGGACGACTTTTGTGTCGGTTGCAGAAAAAATTGTTTATTGAGAAGAAAGAACAAATAATGGAAAGAAGAAGAAGACGGAAAAAGAAGAAGAGAAAGATGAAGAAGAAAAATAAGAAAAGAGGAGAAATTGTCACTAATACAGAAACACAGTGGCGGAGAATCGATTGAAGAAAGTTGGGACAAGACAGATAAATCATGAAAATTGTAAGGTTCTGAAAATATGATTACGTTCGAAATTAGTTTGATCATTGAGACATGAAACGTTATGGTTGTTGATGCATTCCTGAATTTTCATGATTTCATGGAGGTTCACCCTTGGACCTTCATAGTAGATGTGGAGAATATTTGAATTACTATCGACGTCAAAACAGTGATTGGAATCTATGATGTGATTAGCAAAAGACAGCGGACAAAAATTTGTTAATAAGTCTATTATGTTCAGGGAATCGAATCTCAAAACTTCTTCCTGTTTGACCTATACAGGGTGTTTCTTAAGTACGTGTAGGAAACTCAGGAGCATGTTGCTGACGTCAGAATAAGAAGTAAAGTTCGTATAAATATATACGTTCTTCGGAAATCTCTGCTATCATCCCTTCACTAGCAATACCAATCAGACGAACTAGACAAGCCCAGTCAGTACAGTGTGTCCAGTTTACGATGCTTTTGCGTGATATCTCAGTTATCTTTCGAGATAGAACCTTGCGGTTTTCGCGGTCCTGTACCACTTTTCTGTGAAACTCAAGATGGCCTAATCAGATTTTGCATAACTGTTTACGTTTATGAGATACAGGGCGATTTTGAAAATTTATACATTTTGGACCCCCTCTATATCTACGAAGTTTCTCAGCGAAAATGTCAAATTGGAATCTTATCCCATACAGAATTCTGCGCAGGATTCAGTAGCGCACTCAAAATTTTTTTTCTGGGTATGGTTTCGGAGATACGACTCAATCTTATGATTTTTTAAATGGAACACCCTGTATTTTATAAGCTCATTAAATTTCTTATTTTTTCTCCATCAAAATAAATATGATGAATAGGTATAAAATTTTCAAAAATGCTCCAAAATCACTAAAACACCGAATTTTAATTAGGGGCTATGGATTTTTCATTTAAAAAAAGTTCCAATTGAAGGGATATTTCATTCGATTCTCCCATGAAAAGGACAAAAACAATCCCAACACTAGTTGATTAAGATAACACAAAAATTAGGTACCTGATAACAACAAATGAATGGTATAATAAAAAGTTCATATTCTAGAATAAGCACCTGATTTAATATTCACTAAGACAATTGAATAGTAACTTACCTATTCATTGAATTGTTCAAATTGATGTCCACTTTCCCTCACACGCTTTCTCAATACGTCTTAAAATGCATTCAAAATCATTAAAGGATGCCTTTGTAATTCCTGGAAAACTGCCTCTGTTTGAAACGTATTTTTTTTTTTTTAAAAAGGAGAAAAATGTATGTTTCCCATGCTTACGGCAGCTTTACATCGGCGGCATATGGGTTGTGAGTTGATTGCTAGTTATAAAGAATTTTTTATCGTAATATTGAAATATGGAATATCTAATTTAAAGTTAATAATAGAAAAAAAATATGTATTACAAATTATTATTCAGAATTCAAGATTGGACGCCACTGATTCTTTCAAGCTAGGTGTTTGCTTTGGATAAAAATCAGAAACCTGAAAAGTTGAGAGAAGCCACATCAGTGCAATAAAAGAAACATTTTACCTAGGAGAATTTAATTGATATCAAATATTATTTGACACATAATGTAGTAAGTACCCAATTATAAAATACACTCTATGTACACATCAGCTATTTACAGTTGAATTTCACTGGTTATATTGATTGATATTTGAAATATTAAAAAGTTGATATGAGATTTAAATATTCTGGTACGAAAATCCTCAAAAAGCCCACTTGAGTAATGGTAATATTCAAATAAACATGTTGTAAGTATGTTGCAGTAAAACGATACCCTGGGGAAAATTCATGAATTTTTTGGGGATATATGTGTGTTAAATTTGATCAATTTTAGTTGTTCAATAGGGCTTGAACAATATGTAGATGTTTCCTCAATATTTCAAATCATTTGAGTGCTAAACTTTGTAAAATTCAATATATGAAAGAAAAATAAACTAAATCGAAGGTTTATAACTGGCCTGTCATCCAATGAAGATCCAGTAGTCCGTGAAATGTAGTGGGTAGGTAGATGAATAGAATGTGCTGCTAATGGTAAGAGAAGTGGTGGGTCATGGTGGATCAGCAGTGAACAACCATGCTGCTACCAGGACAAGGCCCCAAATTTCTCAGGACGAAATGTTTATACACAGCAGCCTGATGGTGACATGAAAGAATTGTCCAGTAGAGATCAGTTCCAGGAAAAACCATAATGCCAGAAAACCCTATAATAAATTAGGAACGAATGTTCACACATATGCATATATGAAATAAGAAAACTCACCTCTAGTGATTAGAGGGTTTTTCATGAAAAAGTCCAAGACGTTGGCCACATGGTCGCAGATCAGGTTGGTAGCAGGAATCAGCATGTCAGACATCAGGTTAGCGGCAGGTATCAAGTCAGGCACCAGGTCAGGAATCGAACGGGAGAGCATCCAAAATAAAATACACTTACGTGTCATATTTAGCCCCATCGAAAAACAGTCATGTATCTCCAAAAATTATGTCGATTTCGCCATTCAAAAAAATTTATCAAAGAGCACTTCAAAATTGCATGTCTGCTTCCCAGGCGTGCAAAATGGAGAAGGACCTCATAGCACACTTTCTTCCAGAACCAGGCAAAAATCTGTCATAAACCTCAGAACAATAAAGACATCTATCAATGAGTCGTTCCAGCCAGTATCCTAATAGTTCTTCGAAGGAATTTGGCTGCTAGATGGTGTTCTTTCGATGACGTAGTAGCTCGTGAAAATTTTATCTGTCATCTTCGTCGGCACACAGATGAAAATCAGAAGATGAAGAATTGCAAGATTCCGAACCAAGAAGACGAAAATAATCTGACGTTTAAAATCCTAACCACACTATTTCCTGAAGATAAACATTGAATAACTTGGCAAAATATGTGAAAATGAAATTATTATTATACAAAGACATATACCCAAAACCAGAAGGACGGACAATATGTACATGGAAGGTAAGCACACGTTACTCCCAAGAAAAACATCTTGATCAATATCATAGTAATTGTTTAGCAGAAATCCAACACTGTCTCTATACCTTTCAGAATCAAAACTAAACACTTTTGGATTTATTTAAAAGCAGATGAGCATCATCCTAAAGAATAGAAATTCATGCAGTACTCTGGAAATTGTTGATAAAACTGGTAAGTTTATTTTCATTATTAAAGAATGTTGAGTTATGTTCTCATGTAACATTCATTACTGTTGTTAGAATTATTATATATTGAACAACTTTTGTTTCTTCTGTTGCAGGTTCAACTGAAACAACGTTCCAGATGTATTATGCAGGGAGATACAGGGAGAGACAATGAACATTCAAGGTGGTGTAGTACATGGTAATATTTAACTATGAATTGTCAAGGTAAGATTCGAAATAAAGTTACATGAATCATTCAGTGTTTGACTAATGATATCTCAAACGAGTAACGTTTAAATGGAGTTTACACTAGTGGGAAAATAAAAACGTTACACTACCCCTCTCTTAAAAAAAAATAGGCTATCAGGATAGACTATTTTGACTAAACAAAAAAAAACTTTTCATCTACATGAAAAATTTGATAATGTTAACCATTTAGATCTTCATTAGAATTTTTCATTAAAACTGAGATCTAAAAAGCATAAAAAAAAATATTCACATATTTTTTCCAAGTATTGGATAAGTAAGAACTCTCAAAAATTTCAATAAGACTTATCTATGTAATTTGTGTTTTCGTGGACTGATAACTATGCGTATCACACGCCTAAAATATAGGTACAAATTCGGTAAATGTCAAAATTGGTAATTGTCAAAATTGGTAGTAGTCAAAATTGGTATAGGGCCTTCCACAAACACAAACTTTTTTTTATCTTGAAAAGTATACATGTTCTTTTCACTAGAATTATATATACAAAGGGAATTAATATGAAATTTACTTGAAACTTCGGGATGAATTTCACTCAAGAAAATTACAAAAAAAATGTTTTGCCATGGCCAAGGCAAAAAAACAAATGTTTCTCGCGAGGAAACACTATTAAGCTTTTAGCTCGGGGATAATGAATATTTACATTGAATGAATAAAAGTTCAAACTTTTAATCTGAAGCTGAGGAATCTTCCTCATATACGTCAGGAGATTCAGGTCCATGGTAGGTTTTCAAGTCCTTGATATGCCATTTACCGACTTTAGAACCTGATTCCAAATCTACTAGATCATACACCAGACGTGAACATTTCTTCTTAACACGTGAAGAGATAAATCTGGGGGCAAGTTTAGAGGCAAACATTTCCCCCTTGTTTGACTTAGCTTTATTGCGTCGCCAAACTTTATCTCCTACAAAAAATTCTACATTGCGTTTTCGCAAGTTATAAGTTCGACAATTCTTGTCGTATGCTTCATGCAGCTTTTTCCGAACGTCTACAAAAATATCGCTCAAACCATTGAGATTTGCAGCGTACGAATTTCTATCTCCAGGCGATATTTCAATATCATCTCTGGACTCTGTACCATCATAAAATTTTCCCGATATAGGGACGTGTCGACCGAATACTAGAAATGAAGGGGAATAACCAGTAATCTCATGTTTAGCGGTATTGATAGCCTGACGAATTTTATGAATTTCTATATCCCAGTCACGGTGTTCGTCAATATAGCTACGTATCGCTGTCTCAATTGTTCGATTATTCCTTTCTACGAAATTACACTGTGGTGAATAAACGGCATTATACCAAATCTTTTGAACCTCATATTTATCACACAGTTTCTTGAAATTTTTACTCGTAAACTGTACACCATTGTCGCAAATAATGTACTGTGGTATCCCATAATTTAAAAATACTTCGTTTTCTACAATTTTCTCAATAAGAGGTGCCTTAGCATTCCTCAACGGATACAAAAGATTATATTTGGAGAACCAATCCGAGATAACTAGAATCCATCTATTCTGTTTCTTTGAAGGTGGCAACGGGCCAATTAAATCCATCCCTATTATTTGAAAAGGCCAATTCACTTGTTTTTCATTACCCATTAATCCCATACGACCTGTACTGGGCGTTTTTTGAGCACCGCAAACTTGGCATGATCTTACGAATTTCAAAATATCGTGGCGCATTTTTGGCCAATAAAAACGTTCTTGTACCCTATGTAAAGTCTTGAAAAATCCGAGATGTGCACACAGTGGCGGGTCGTGACAGGATTTGATTACGTCAAACCTCTGCGGTTTAGGGACTAAATACTTCCATTCTGACATGTTTGATTTCAATGGTAAATTAGAAGGTGCAAACTTGAATACGTAGTCATCCTCAACCTTCCACTGCGGGAATTTCTCTGGGTCTTTCAGAATTTTCTCTCTAAGATCGTCAAACCATGGGTCAATTCTATCAGTGTCAATATCAAACAAAGCGAGCTCAAAATTATCCTCAACTTGTTCATTTTCCGGAACTATCCTAGATAAAAAATCGGGTAATACATTATGACTTCCAGGGCGGTGAATTAAATCGAAAGAGTGTTGGCGCAATTTTACTGCCCACCTCTGGAGTTTTCCTGAAGGATTTTGTAAATTGTTAAGCCATAACAAGGAATAATGGTCTACTATAGCGGTAAATCTCACGCCCTCTATATACGGTCTGAATTTTTCTATACAAAAAATTAGAGCCAAAAGTTCCTTCTCTACTGTAGAATAGTTTCGCTCGGTTTTGGATAACGTACGACTGGCATATGCAATTACTCGTTCATCCCCATCGATTACTTGAGTCAAAACCCCACCTAAACCTGTGTTTGAAGCATCACTCTGAATGGTGAATCTTTTACTGAAGTCTGGCTGACATAAAATTGGTGATGATACTAATAGTTGCTTAATCTTAACAAAAGATGCTTCAGCAGCTTCATTCCAAGTTATAGTTTGGTTTTTCTTCTTGCCTTTCAAAAGGTCATTAATAGGTGATAAAATGGTAGAAAAATTTTGAATGAACCGACGATACCATGAACAAAGTCCCACAAATCTTTTAATCTCAGTAGTAGTTTTCGGGCGAGGATAGTTAACCATACTAGCAATTTTATCGGGATCTGTGCGGAGGGAATTCGAACCCACGATAAACCCAAGAAACTTCAATTCTGTTTTGAAAAATTCGCACTTATCAAGATTGATAGTTAAGTTTGCTTCTGATAATTTTTCCTTAACCTCCTTCAAAAGACTAATGTGTTCTTCAAAAGTTGACCCAGTTATTATTATATCGTCGATATATGAGAAAATTTTAGGCTCGTACTTAGGTCCAAAAATTGCGTCAACTAACCGCTGTTGCGTTTGCGCCGCATTTGAAAGTCCAAAAGGCATTGTAACAAATTGAAACTGGCCCCTACCTATAACGCTAAAAGCAGTTTTTTCCCGTGAATTTGGGTCCAGTGGCACCTGCCAAAACGATTTACGTAAATCGATGGAAGAAATATATCTGGCATCTCTAAGTGAAGCTAAAATTCTCTCAATATTCGGAAGGGGATAACTATCATGCTTGGTTATAGCATTTAGAGGACGTCCATCAAAACAAAAACGGTATTCATTATTTTTCTTCTTTACTAGAAGTACTGGCGAACAATAGGGACTATTTGACGGCTCAATTACTCCAAGATCTAACATTTCATCAAGTTCTTTATTTAACACGTCCTGCATATAGGGAGACAAAACGAAAGGCCTTTTTCGAAAAGGTGGTTCATCACCGGTATCTATAGTGAGACTGATTTTATCAGTACGCCCTAATCTGTTTTTACTATTAATCTGATCAAATGATTTGATAACAGCCTCTGCCTGAGCCCGTTCGTCAGCTGAAAGCTCATCTAATGACCACAAATTTGGCATGACTGTTGAAAAATTCAAATTGTCCACTACGTTGACTATAGCATCACCAGATTGAATGTGCCAAGTACTATCCTTGAAGTCTACACAAAGATTAAATTGTCTTGCAAAATCTACACCAAATATGAAAGCTTGAGGTAATGATGGAACAACAAATGCAGTGATTATTTGACAAAAATCTCCAATAACAATGGGTAGGTCAACTACACCTTTGACAATTTTCTTTGTACCATCCGCTGTACTAACATGCTTTTGAGCAACTGGAATAATTTTTAAATTTAAGTTCTCCAAAATATTTAAACCACCAGAACCAATGATAGAGGCATTAGCCCCACTATCAAATAAAACAGTTATATCCTGATCAATCAGTTGAAGTTTTATATAAGGTCGGTTATCTAATGGTTTATTCACAAAAACTGGCAAAACGTCTATATTTGAACTTGAAAGTTTACTATTTGAACTTAAAAGTTTACTACTTGAACTTACATTTGACTTAGATTCATTATTACTTATAGGATTTACTTCAACATTATGAGAAAAAATAAAATCTCTATCATTAGTGACCTGACGGGAAACGAGACTTTGCTGGTCACAAAACAAATCTCTCCAAACTAGTTTTTTGTTTTTGAACACTCTGGACAAGTTGCTGATTTTACATTGGGTAAGCCACATCTAAAACAGAAAACTTTTCTCTTTGCCTTACAATCTTGGAACAGATGGTTCGCTAAGTTGCAGTTCCAGCAGACTACACTTTTATTTTCTCTAGAAGAATTATTTTCATACCTACTTGTATTCGAACTATTATTATTTTGGCTAGAAGTGCTAGACGTTGATGGAATATTAGAACTGCTAGACGTTGATGGAATATTATCATTAGGTCTAGGGTTATGATTCTGATGGCTGTTTCTAAAAGTTTTTCTAAAATTTCTGTTCTGAAACCGATTCCTATTATCATTCCTGAAATTTACTCTATGTGTACTATCTTGGCCAGAGAGTTCAGAAACTTGTAAACTGGGATTATTTTTATTCTTAAGATAGTTAGCTTCTTCTAACTTCCTACAGTATGCTGAAAATTCGGAGAATGTGTTGATGTCTATCAGCGCCAACTGACCAATGAACTCAGGCAGGAGGTTTTGTCTCAAATATTTGACCTTTGTGACTTCTGCTGGAGTATGAGAAAGTCTACGAAAAAGTGCTTCCATATGAGCAATATAAATGGCTACAGGTTCGTTACGTCTCTGCTTGCGATTCTTTACCTGCTCCCAGATCTCCTCGTCAGCGTTCATATGCAGGAAGTCTCTTTTGAGGAGAGCGACAAGTGATTCCCAATCATTTACAAAAGTTTTGATACTACGAAACCATACAAAGGCATCACCTTCGAAAAGCTCTACAGCTGATTCAAATAAATTACTTTCTGATACTTTACGTGACTGAGCAAGTTCAGTAACACGTTCTAAAAAATCGTACAAAGTTCTAGAATCTCCATTAAATTTTATTCCCCAGTTCGAAATTGGAATAGTACTTTTAGAACAACTCACAACTTGAGGTACTACGTTAACTACAGGAGGTATTGAAATATTACTGGTGTTACCAGGTTCATTAACTTTAATATTACCATATAGGTCAGCTTCTAATGTTAAAGAGGTAGCAAAAGCCTCTGTCTTAAAAGTTTTGAAATCTGTAACCCGATTTTGGGGTACTCTACCTTCTATCAGTAGAAATTTTTCCAACCTGAGTATTCTCTTAGTGACATGACTGAGTCTAGACTGTGTTCTCAAAAAAAGATTATCATTGGGGTCTCCAATGTCTGCAAAATCGATTACGTTTGCTGCAATCTGTGTAAAAGTATTATTTATCTCATCTTGTTCTCTCTCACAATCAAAAGCATAATTATTCAGATCAACTGTATTATCAGGAATCACCATCTCTCTCTCCAAAAGTCTTCGTAGCATTTTACGTTTTTCAGAAACATTACGTGCTGTGGTAACCTTTCGGATTGCAAGTTCATAATCAAGTTCATAGTCTACTAAATGATTGACCTTAAATTTTTCCAAGTCCATTTTGCCGAAATTATCAAAAATATTTATCAAAATATAACAAAATTATTCAAATATTATGTATTGTACTACACAACACAAAGGGTGTTCACTGTCTCACCTATACACAACCTGTATTTCAACCAAAAAAATATGTAAGACAGTATTGGTTCTCATACCAAGCAAAAAAATTTTGAATTTCACTTTTGAAATTCTCAAAACACAACAGTTTCTAAGTATTTCTAACAAAAGAAACCAAACTCAAAATATTATGATTTTCAAAAATCAAAAATTGACCATCTGTGTAGATGTCAAAAAAAAATATCATAATTGATAAATCATTGAAAAGTAATGAGTCAAGATCGTCACCTTGAACTCAACACAAAGCAAAAGAAAATCTCTGCATGGAGAAATTCAATCTCAAAAAAAAATATATTAGCTATGAAGGCTAATTTAAATTCAATAACTCAAAATTATTGGTATAAAAAAAATGTTTTTTTGTTAAATCCATTTAAGGGAAAATAACACTAATTCAATACACCAAAAGTGCCAAGACATGTACCAAGATCAAATGTGTTTTCATATGCAAGAGCGAAAGAATTCATTCATCTAAGTACCCTTCAAAAAAAAAATTTGTTGTAAATAGTTGATGTGTCACAAAAAAAAATAGACGATGAAATTTCCTTTTAATTCACTGTTTGCCTTCTCTCTTCTCAAATATAATTTCCTTTTAATTCACTGTTTGCCTTCTCTCTTCTCAAATATTACAATAACAACAAAAATTTGCAATCAGGCCCCACGTTGGGCGCCATTTGTGAAACGTATTTTTTTTTTTAAAAAAGGAGAAAAATGTATGTTTCCCATGCTTACGGCAGCTTTACATCGGCGGCATATGGGTTGTGAGTTGATTGCTAGTTATAAAGAATTTTTTATCGTAATATTGAAATATGGAATATCTAATTTAAAGTTAATAATAGAAAAAAAATATGTATTACAAATTATTATTCAGAATTCAAGATTGGACGCCACTGATTCTTTCAAGCTAGGTGTTTGCTTTGGATAAAAATCAGAAACCTGAAAAGCTGAGAGAAGCCACATCAGTGCAATAAAAGAAACATTTTACCTAGGAGAATTTAATTGATATCAAATATTATTTGACACATAATGTAGTAAGTACCCAATTATAAAATACACTCTATGTACACATCAGCTATTTACAGTTGAATTTCACTGGTTATATTGATTGATATTTGAAATATTAAAAAGTTGATATGAGATTTAAATATTCTGGTACGAAAATCCTCAAAAAGCCCACTTGAGTAATGGTAATATTCAAATAAACATGTTGTAAGTATGTTGCAGTAAAACGATACCCTGGGGAAAATTCATGAATTTTTTGGGGATATATGTGTGTTAAATTTGATCAATTTTAGTTGTTCAATAGGGCTTGAACAATATGTAGATGTTTCCTCAATATTTCAAATCATTTGAGTGCTAAACTTTGTAAAATTCAATATATGAAAGAAAAATAAACTAAATCGAAGGTTTATAACTGGCCTGTCATCCAATGAAGATCCAGTAGTCCGTGAAATGTAGTGGGTAGGTAGATGAATGGAATGTGCTGCTAATGGTAAGAGAAGTGGTGGGTCATGGTGGATCAGCAGTGAACAACCATGCTGCTACCAGGACAAGGCCCCAAATTTCTCAGGACGAAATGTTTATACACAGCAGCCTGATGGTGACATGAAAGAATTGTCCAGTAGAGATCAGTTCCAGGAAAAACCATAATGCCAGAAAACCCTATAATAAATTAGGAACGAATGTTCACACATATGCATATATGAAATAAGAAAACTCACCTCTAGTGATTAGAGGGTTTTTCATGAAAAAGTCCAAGACGTTGGCCACATGGTCGCAGATCAGGTTGGTAGCAGGAATCAGCATGTCAGACATCAGGTTAGCGGCAGGTATCAAGTCAGGCACCAGGTCAGGAATCGAACGGGAGAGCATCCAAAATAAAATACACTTACGTGTCATATTTAGCCCCATCGAAAAACAGTCATGTATCTCCAAAAATTATGTCGATTTCGCCATTCAAAAAAATTTATCAAAGAGCACTTCAAAATTGCATGTCTGCTTCCCAGGCGTGCAAAATGGAGAAGGACCTCATAGCACACTTTCTTCCAGAACCAGGCAAAAATCTGTCATAAACCTCAGAACAATAAAGACATCTATCAATGAGTCGTTCCAGCCAGTATCCTAATAGTTCTTCGAAGGAATTTGGCTGCTAGATGGTGTTCTTTCGATGACGTAGTAGCTCGTGAAAATTTTATCTGTCATCTTCGTCGGCACACAGATGAAAATCAGAAGATGAAGAATTGCAAGATTCCGAACCAAGAAGACGAAAATAATCTGACGTTTAAAATCCTAACCACACTATTTCCTGAAGATAAACATTGAATAACTTGGCAAAATATGTGAAAATGAAATTATTATTATACAAAGACATATACCCAAAACCAGAAGGACGGACAATATGTACATGGAAGGTAAGCACACGTTACTCCCAAGAAAAACATCTTGATCAATATCATAGTAATTGTTTAGCAGAAATCCAACACTGTCTCTATACCTTTCAGAATCAAAACTAAACACTTTTGGATTTATTTAAAAGCAGATGAGCATCATCCTAAAGAATAGAAATTCATGCAGTACTCTGGAAATTGTTGATAAAACTGGTAAGTTTATTTTCATTATTAAAGAATGTTGAGTTATGTTCTCATGTAACATTCATTACTGTTGTTAGAATTATTATATATTGAACAACTTTTGTTTCTTCTGTTGCAGGTTCAACTGAAACAACGTTCCAGATGTATTATGCAGGGAGATACAGGGAGAGACAATGAACATTCAAGGTGGTGTAGTACATGGTAATATTTAACTATGAATTGTCAAGGTAAGATTCGAAATAAAGTTACATGAATCATTCAGTGTTTGACTAATGATATCTCAAACGAGTAACGTTTAAATGGAGTTTACACTAGTGGGAAAATAAAAACGTTACATGTTGTTGCACGAAGTTCTTCAAGATATTTGTGACTCTTACTGTATCAAGACGTATTGAGAAACTGTGTCAATTGTGTGTTATGGGAAATGGACATCAATTTGAACAATTCAGTGAATAAGTTATTGAATAATTCCGAAATTCAATTGTATTTGTAAATATTTGATCTGGTGCTTATTCTACATTATGAACTTTTTATAACTATTTATTTGTTGCTATCAGGTACATAATTTTTGTGTTTTCTTAGTTAATCAGTGTTGGTATTGTTTTTGTCCTCTTTATGGAGAAATCAAGATGAATATTCCTTCAATTGGAACTTTTTTATAAGAAAAATCCATAGCCCACTATTAAAATTCAATGTTTCAGTGATTTCAGAGCATTTTTGAAAATTTCATATACATACGTTATAAATCATTTTGAAGAGAAAAAAATGAGGAATTTTGTGAGCTTATAAAATACAGGGTGTTCCATTCAAAAAATCATAAGTTTGAGTCGTATCTCCAAAACCATACCCCGAAAAAAATTTTTGAGTGCGCCTCTGGATTTTGCGTGAACTTTTATATGGGATGAGATTTTAATTTGACATTTTTGCTGAGAAACTTCGTAGATATAGAGGGGGTCCAAAAAGTATAAATTTTCAAAATCGCCCTGTATCTCATAAACGGAAACAGTTATGCAAAATCTGATTAGGCCATCTTGAGTTTCACAAAAAGTGGCACACGACCGCGAAACCCGCAAGGTTCTATCTCCAAAGATAACTGAGATATCCCACAAAAGCATCGAAAACTGGACACACTGTACATCTCTTTGTTGTCAACCTCGAAAGATGTCGAGCAGCACTTTATCAAGACTCCTTCATCCATAGAACGGCTAGGCTCTGGAATTCTTTGCGTGTGGAAGTGTTCCCAATAACATATAATCTCCAAAAGTTCAAAATAAATTCCAATACCTACCTCCTGTCCCTATCCTCCCTAGGAACGCACGATGTTCTTTGAACATTATAGGGATTCCCTTTCGTGCGCTCCAAGCGATTAAAAAAAATGTCCGAAAATCATTCGTTTCTGAGATACAAAGTGTCAAAGTTGAACTTTTATTTTTGTGTTTTGGTAATAAATATCGAAATAATTGAGATATTTGAATAAAGTTTGGTATCTAAGGGTATTTTCCAATGACTAGTTTGAATTTTATGTTAGTTTGTCTCTTTCGTGGGGGTGGCGCCACCTACATGTCTTTCGAGTTTTTTGAAAAGTCATAACTTTCTTGTGCGTACCTGTATCACGTTTTATAGTACAAAAAAACATTTCTAGAGCACTTTTGTGTAAAAAATATATTCTGAATTTGAGCTATTGGGATTTCATGGAGCTCGTAAGATTTTGCGCAATTTTTCTCGTGCTTGCGTGTGGTTCTTCCCGTTATTCTTCTTCGATTACCTGAAGAACAGCTTCTTCAATTTCTGTAGTCCTACTAGTCAACGGTCTGCCTATCACTGGAGTGCTTTTTAAAGGATCCAGACTCCATAAGACGCTGAAAAAGGTTTCTATGTTTCTGAATGTGGTGATTCGGCAATCGATGATTAGAGAATCTTTCATTCGATTGTTGATTTCTTCGAATTGGAAGAGCCAAAAAAGTAGATACAAAGAAGTAAGAATCATTTTTTGCTGATATTCCAATGTTGAATGTAGGAGAATATTGAATGGATGAAGAACAATCTTTTCTGATATTCACTACTTAGTGGCGACTAACGAGCCTCATGGAAATAATTCAAACGCATCGATTATTTCAAATCCCAATAACTCGAAAACAGTTGCTCGCAGCGACTGTCTGTGAGTATGCTTAGATCAAATTGAAAGTTACCGACAGGTTACAAGAAATCCTTACCTTTCTTCCGGCAGATTCTATGGTTCTATTCTATCAGGTAATTTCGCTTGGGGTTCGAACTCTGCTTGCTTTCGGCTATTGGGTGCGAATATAACACTGGATCTCGATGGGAGAATATTGATGTCGAGAATGATATTTTTTGTTGACACTGACACTCAACTCAACAACCCAATGGCATGGAAATATCCATCGCCATCTCATCGGTATTGCCGAGAATGTTATAAAGGGGGAAATCTTGTAACTGATATTTCACGAAATGAGTAATCAAGAATTAATAATTGATGATAATAATTTATGCATCATCAGAAATTGAACAGAACACGCGAATACCGAACAGCGACCTCTACCAGAAATATATGTTTTGCACATATGTTTTCTAGAAATTCATTATCCTACCATGAAACGTGATACAGGTATACGCATAAACAAGTTATGACTTTTCAAAAGACTCAAAAGACATGTGAGTGGCGCCACCCCACGAAAGAGACAAACCAACATAAAATTTGATAGTGTCATTGAAAAATCCCCCTAGATACCAAACTTCATTCGAATATCATAATTATTCCGAAATTTATTAACAAAAATCGAAAAAAAAATCAACTTTGACACTCTGTATCTCAGAAACGAAGAACTTTCAGTCATATATTTATGTGCACTTTTCTTCTTATTTTGACATCAGCAACATGGTCCTGAATTTTCTACACGTACTTAAGAAACACCCTGTACTATGCCCTGTATAAGCAGCATTACAATTTTATCATTGCAACTCAATTCGTTTTTCTTTCGGAATTACTTTGGACCACTTCGAGATATGGATGATTATCATGATTCAATACACTAATTGTTTGAATGAATATTCCTCACCTTGGATGTTTGTATTGCTGATTCCTTTGTCGCTTTTCGTATCGCCCTTGGCGCGCTGCAACACCGTGATAGAGGGCGCAGTTTGTTTGGCCGATATTTCGGTCTCCAAGGGCCCCAGAGTTTCGTACAGCATGGCAGTGTCGACGAAGAAGGGTCGCATTTCTTGGGCGGTCGTCGATACTGGGGAAGGTTCCCCGAAGTCCGAAAAGTTGCTGTTCACCAGCCATTCATGGACGTTCAAGTGGGAGGATAAGTTCAACTGTTAACACATTTCGAAACATTGGCATATTGGCATGATGGCATACACTAGACTACAAGATAAACTATTCATTTTTCGACTTCTAAGAGATCTCGCTGCAACCTCACAGACTGCTGAATTTAACGAGTGCTGTCAGTGTCAACCATCAGGACCATTTATAGATGTACTGATACAGAAGTTGAGGGTTAGCCAGTACGAAAACATAAAGAAGTCCCAAGATCAAGATTTATTTCGTCGGCGGTAAGATATGCAGATACGAACGTGATGCAAGAATGTTGAGTGTGAGAAACTCAAAAGTTCACAGACATTAGGAAAGGGTGTTAACTTTTCGGCATATCATATAATCAAGCATACAGGGTGTCTGTAAAGTAAAAAGTTGGGACATGGCTCGGCTGTGGACTCCTGGGATGAAAACAAGTTGATTTAGGCCAACTCACCTATATCCAAAATCGTCTCATTGAGTTAGTACAAGGCGTTCAAGTTTCTTTGGTAAAATATAATTCTGCTCATAAAAAGAATGGGCTGAGATCGATTTTCATTATTTTTGGCATGGCATGTTCTGTGACTGTAAGTCACGTTTTGAGATGTGATCATTATCAGTGAAAAATGCAAATGTTTCAAACAACCATGTTGCCGTACAAATTTGGTGATGAACTTTTCAGAGATCAGACTGGGAACTTATTTTTTCAGAAAGATATTCCCCTCAGAAATATTTTTTGTATCGTGTTAATATTTGATGTCTCGAGGTTCATTTACAAATAAATAATTTCTGATATGATGCATCCTGCGCATTTTTGAAAATTAATCTGATTAGTCGGACTGTTTATTGATCATGGCTACAATGTTTTTTTATTGTAAACAAACTCAACTCTCGCGTTACAAATTTAGGATAAGTATTCAGGACCTAAGGTGAGCACTTCAACGTCTTGTACCAACTCAACGAAACGATTTAGGATATAGGAGGGTTGGCTAAAATCAACTCATTTTCATCCCAGGAGTCTACAGTCAAGCCATGTCCCAACCAGATTATTTTTCTAAAGAATGCATAAGATGCCTCAGATCAAAAATTATTCATTATACCTTTCTGGAAAATAACTGGAAGTTTCCAGTCCGACCTCTGAAAAGTTATGACCAAATTTATACAGCAACATGGTTGTTTGAAAGACTTGCAGGCCACTGATGATGATCAAAAACATCTCAAAACGTGACTTACGGTCACAGAACATGTCATACCAAAAGTTATGAAAATCGATCCCACCCTACTCTTTTTATGAGCAAAATTATTTTTTTTCAACGCCTTGTACCAACTCAATCTAAATTATATATTCGACGAATACATATATGTAATTGTTCGTTAATGTTCGTTAATGGGTCATCAATTTCATTGTGTCGCAGATTAATCACTCCTAACAGTTCCGATACATATGTCCAAAAGAGCTTCAAGACTTAAAATCATCGTGAATGTAAAAAATAGTACTTGATAAGGAGCGCGGCCAAAAAAACGCGCGACGACAAATGCATTGTGGGTTGCCTGACCTCTAGTAGCTATTTTGAAATAAATAAATTATTTACACATGTAAATCAGTCAGTCAGGCAGCAGAACATATAATTCATACGAGCTGAAGAAATGACAAAATGACATGAGACATCGTCGCAACACATGTATATACGAAGTAGAAAGAAGTGAAAAAACTTGGTCACTCATAATTATTATTATTTTTATCGCTTGGAGCGCACGAAAGGGAATCCCTATAATGTTCAAAGAACATCGTGCGTTCCTAGGGAGGATAGGGACAGGAGGTAGGTATTGGAATTTTTTTGAACTTTTGGAGATTATTATTAGACATCGAAATGATATTCATCTTCATTATTCATATTCAGAGTACAGCAGTTTAAGCACATAGAAGTGGAGGGGGGAGTAATGGTGATATTTACCCCTTGCTCAGGAGATCGAAGGAAGTTCAGTGTGTCAATCAAAATTTACATTGAGATTCACAAAGTGATTCTTATTTCAATCAACAAGTGACTGTACATAGAGTATCTAATCTTTTTTCCTCCTCCTGAAAGACTGAAAAATGCCAAAACTGCAGCGTGCCAGATCGTTTTTCATTTTGACTATTTGAATTATAAAAGATAAAAATAGTTTGCCCTAACTCTTTCAGCGACAAAACCGAAATGTTACATCAGAAACGATTCCTGATGGTGTGTGGAATTGTGGATTTGGAGAGTCTTCGATTGGAGAAGTTGAACAAACCATCAACATCAATGTGATTTGACATATTCATTGAATGAATTGTCCAACCCATTCACACTCGAGCATTTTTTTCGAGTCGAAGTTAACTTGGCATCTATGATTCGATTTCAATTGAATTTGAAATTATTTTTTTCCACCTGAATGAAACTCCGCTGACAAACCTCACTAATTTGAGGCATTTGATATTGACCAACAATAGCTATTTGTGTTTTTTCTTATAAAAATCAATTGGACCACTTTGAGAAATATGGATGATTTCCATGATTTAGCTATTTGTGTATTTAGAGCGCAAAGTGATTGCTGCTCGACAAAGTGACCGCGCGATGCGGAGCGGAGCGCGGTAATCTTTGGAAAGCGGCAATAACACTTTGTTCTCGAAATACACACAAGATTTTTTCTACTAACGCAGCTTTTGGAAATAACTACCCTGAAAGTATGAGCGATTGAATTAATTGAGGAAGTTCTTATCCATATTATCCCATATGTCCAAAGGAAAAAAAAAGAAAAATTGAAATAACTGACAAGCCAGAAAAAAAATGTCGGGCCTACCGAGAATTGAAATTGGACCATCAGCGTGGCAATCTGAGCTTCAGACCTCTGAGCCATAGTACGATAAGCTCTGCAATCAAATTGAACATTACTCATTGATGCAATAAAATAAAGAGACACTGTCTTTCTGATGACAACAAGAAGTTTAAATATAAAGTATAATTCACCGTTTTCAACAAATATGCTTCATCGGGAGCTTCTTGTAAAAATTTGTTGGTATATATCTTTAGCGGTGAATGTTTTGGATTTTTCTCGCTTTATATCCAATAGATTGTTTCTTGAGAAATGCGATGAGTTTCAGATACTTATTGATTCCGATATTATCTTTAACATTCAAGCATGTATACGTACCATCGAATATGACTTCAAAGTCTTTGATTTTTTACCATAATAACCCAGTAAAACGTTTTCTGAACACATATTCACCATCTCGGAGTGACACCAACTTATGAATGTATCATATTGAAATTCATATTTCTTCCTTGATTTTACCGGTAAGAGATTCAAACTCTTGCGCTTTCCGCTATATATCATCAGGAAGGAGGTGTGTTTGATGATTCACTGTCATTATTTTCCATCATGAGAGAATTGGGGGTTTCAAGAATAGATAAAAATAGGTTACAGAGATGTGCGAGCGTTTTTTCAATATTTCCGCTCACGAGCGCAAATGCTGTCAAAGAATGACATTTCTGGGAAAACGTCAACTTTGTGCTGGAATTTGAAAGCGTCAAAGGCTACTTTGTTAAGCATTTGTAGAACGAAAGATTTCGACTGCGGCACTTTTTTGCTTTATGTCAAACCTCACACCTCGAATTACCCCCCTCCCCCTCCCCCTCCTTCACGAAACAAAACTGCAACCTATTGGCGGTTCAATGATTTTTGAGAAAGCAAAATATACAATGTTGGACTGAACTTATGTCAACTTATCAACCACATTTTGTATGATATTGCTGAGTCCGTTATGTCACTACCTAATCAAATATTGTTTCTTCAATCATGAAACTGAATGTTAAATCAAATACATCAATCAATTATATCAGACAAGTTATATTTTCACCACCTGAATTGGCTTTATTACCATTCCTGAAATATCGTTAGTTATCGTTGTTCGGGCAAGTATTCAATTATCATTTCTGGATTCCCTAATGATCCATCCCTGAGACCACTTACCTCCAAATCTGATTCAGAACTCACATCCTGTATCAATTTATTCTCACTGGTTTTCTTGCTGCTACCAACATTGACATTGGCCCAATATCTGTCGTTGGCAGTCTGAACTTTGTTGATATTTTGAGCCGTCTCCAGAAACTCGATAGCTCTCGGACTGGTGTTACTTCCTCCATCATTCACATCTTTCTTAGGAACTTTATAGCTTCCTGGTTTCATGTAAACCTGGAGGGATGAATCGATGTTGTCAATCGATAATTATAAATTGAGTTTGAGTGTATGCATTCGATGTGAATTTTTCATATTTTGATTTTGAATATGATCACAATGAATACCCCAGCATAGATTTCAACATTTGAAACTTGAATTCGTTACAAGTAGGTAGTTTTGTCAGTTCTTGTTCACTATTTTCTTATATCCAAACAGATTTGAATATTAGAATGAAAAATAAACGTTTGAAACAAACTGCCCATACCAAATACCTTGATATTTGGATTGATGAGAAATCAACATGGGGAAAGCATATTGACATCCTCATAGGAAAAGTATCTCCCATTATTGGTGCTTTGAGAAGATGTCCTAAACTTAGTACATATACATCAAATATTATTCTCTATTCACATATACTCAGTCGAATTAACTATCTCATAAATATTTGGGGATCTTGTTCCAAAAATAGTTTCAACAAAATGTTTGTTATATATAAAAAGGCATTGAAAGTATTGTATCGTCTTCCATATGATACTCCAACGAATCAACTGTAGAAGGAAACAAACAGATTTTCTTTAAAAGAGCACTTTTCAATCAATGCTCTCAAAATTTTTTATTATATCATCAACAAAAAGCTTAAATCAAATTTTATTATATCAGGAATTCCGAAATTCATGATCATCACTAGACAATATAACTTGTTTCATCTTGAAGCTGCAAATTCTAATCTTGGGCAAAAAAAGTTAACACATGAGGCGATTTCGAAATTCAATAAATTACCAGATGATATCAAAAACAGCCCAAATATTATGCAATTCAAAAATAAAGTTAAGAAATATATTTATATGCAAAGGAATGATCAAAGCTGAAAGACTATGAATTTCCTTTTTTTTTCACTGTTTTTATTTTTTCCCTTCTTGTTCACTATAATATGACTGTTATTTTGAGATATCTTAATGATATGTAAGTTTTGTTCACTATTTGTAATTTCAATTATACAACAGTCGATAATACTTCATGAATGATCTCATACCAGGAATTACTGTCTGATCATTCATGTCATTCCTACTAGAAAAGTATTTATACTTTATATATTATTTGTAAGAAATGTATCAATGAAGAAGAGAATGTAATGCAATAACTGAAATAAATAAATAAATAAATCTGAAAAATAGATAGAACATTAGACCATCTCGCATGAGAGGGATTCCCTATTACGTTCGTGAAACATTGTGTTAACATAGGGTAGAATGGGTAGAAGAGGCAAGAATGTTGGTAATGGAGTTTTTTTTTCAAGTACTCGAGGATTTTGATTCTTGGAAATACTTTCCTATAGGAAAAAATGAATACACACGAGTTTAGATCTGTACACAGATTCTGTGGTGTGGAGCTATACTTAGATGTGAACTAGCATCTGATAGAATGAGAAACCGAGCATTATTTGTAGAGCTGATAAGACAAGATTCCTTCATGAAAGAGTGTAACTGAGTAGGGCAACTTTGGAAGAGCATATAGATATTGGACTTCGTGGTACTAGACATCCCTTTATCAACTATGCTGAGTTCGAACCATTTGGAGAAAATACAAGCTCGTCAGGTTTTTGGTCCCCGAAGCTGGTTTTTTATTTAATTCAATATTAGTGAAATATACCTACTATAGTTATCAGTAAAGTATGAACAAAGTGATGAGATCTGGTTAGTGGTTGAACAATCGTATTATTTTTATTTCGTCCTATATGAGTCCTGCTGGGATGTTCTCTCGACATCAAAATGAAATCTGGTGGCTGAGGTGTTCCGATGTTATTATACAGTGTCATTCATTAAGTCGGCTTCATATGGGAGAAACATTGAATAGATGATGAGTTATTTCAAATTTCGACTTGCTACATGTCGAAAGTTACATTTCTGAAAGTTGATCGCTGAAATTACGCTTGTATGTTTGAATTTCGCAAAAGTTCAGTGAGAAAGCTCGTTTTCCATCTATTCATTCCAGTTATTGCATCACATTTTTCTTCGATATTGATTACATTTTGATACAAATACATAAATGAGTATTATTAATTTCTAAGTAGGAATGACATAAATGATCAGACAGTAATTGCTTGTATAAGATCATTCATCAATTATTATTCACAGTTTATATAAATGAAATTACAATTCGTAATGAAAACTCACATGTCATTGAGATATTTCAAAATACTCATAGTGGCCGAAAAAAAATAGAAGATAGAGAAAAGTGGAAATTCAGAAAGTCTTAGCTTCCATCATTTTTCGCATAAGAATATATTTCCTAACGTTATTTCAGAATTGTATAATATTTGGGCAGTTTTCAATATCATCTGGTAATTTATATGTTTTATTGTTCATTGTTTATTGGGAAACTAGCTTTCAGTCAGAAATAAAATTCTGGTATGATGGAGTATTGATTACAAACAACAATGATGAAATAATATGAGGTGACAACAACAAAAAAATCAAAGAAATCTGAAAATGCAAAATCGATCAAGTCATAAAAATAGGGAAAGAGACTAATCAGTAGATGGCAATAAAGTATCAAGTTCACCTATTTCGTGATGAAATCATGTATTATTTTGATTCAATATCAAATTTTGAAATAAGTCTGTAATTTTTCATGTTATGTAGTAATTTATTGAATTCAGATAAAGCAGCGTAAGTAAATTTGTTTTGGCCAATTATAGAAGTAGCAGAATCGAGATGAAATAAGTTCAATTGTGTCGTGACATGACCATGAATTTCTGAGTTTCTTATCAAAACAAAATTCTATTTCAGATTATTGTTCATGATATTATATGAAACTTTGAGAGATTCTATTTTATATAATTCATCCAATGAAAACTTTTCTGTTATCGCATACAGATCATTTATTGGGATATCAAATGAGAGGCGATACTTTCAGTGATTTCTTATAAAGTGCAGATATTTTACTGAAATAATTTTTTCAACAAGATCCCCAAACGTTTATCATATAAGTACTATGTTCATGACATTTTTTGTCAAGTTTAGTCTCGAATTTGAAAGTTCTGAATGAAAGTAATTAATTGCTAAAGTCATACCGATACATAAATCTGGAAAAAGAGATGACCTTAATAACTACAGACCGATTTCAGTTCTCCCGATCCTCTCAAAAATTATTGAAAAAATGATGAATAAGCGCATTCTTGATTTTCTTGAAAATAATGGTCTGCTATACAGTGGTCAATATGGATTTCGCCGATCGAAAGACACTGAGGTAGCAGTTATGGATGTAATTTCGGATATTCAGTTTAAAATTGATCAAAATTATAAATGTGGTCTCTTGTCTTTAGATTTATGTAAAGCTTTCGATACTGTAAATCATGAAATTTTACTGAGTAAAATATATTCAATAGGTATCAGAGGAAAAATATTTGATTGGTTAAAAAATTATCTGGAAAATAGAAAGCAGTATGTTGAAATCAATAATATTTGTAGTTCCGTAAGAGAAATCAAATGTGGTGTACCACAAGGTTCCGTTTTAGGTCCAATTTTATTCTTAATTTACATCAATTCAATATCATCTTTGAAACTAAAAGGAGATCTGAAGTTATTTGCAGATGATATTACAATAATCTATTCCTCTAAAGAATTCAACGATATAGTTGATGATATAAAGAGTGACTTGAAAATGATATCATCTTGGCTACAAATTCATAAGCTGACCCTTAACTATGACAAATCTACGTATATGTATATTTCAAAAAGAAAAACTGATATGTCGAAAACAACAATATTTTTCAACCAGAAAGCCATAAAATATTTAGATATTACGAAATTCTTAGGTCTTTATATTGATGAACAATTATCGTGGACTAAACATATAGATCACCTGAGAAAAAAGCTAAATCCAATTACTGGCATTTTATACAAAATTCGAAATTTCATTCCTCTTAGATATTTGAAGAATATATATTTCTGTCTGATTTACTCAAAATTACAATATTCAATATCAATTTGGGGAAGCACAAGTATATCACATTTGAAACCATTAATGAAATTACAAAATAAAACAATTAAGTGCATTTACAATTTACATTACCTGGAACCAACTATTAATCTTTACAAACCAAAAAATCTGTTGAATTTATCATCTTTATATAAAATGAAAATTTGTTCTTTCATCCATTTTGTGAGAAAAAAAATAAAAATATCCAACTTGAACTTTACTGAAGTAAATACAATTCATACTCATGCAACGAGACAGTTGAATTCATTAATAGCAAACCCATATAACTCCATCATTGGCAAACAATCAGTATTCTACAACGGAATCATTTTATATAATTCATTACCTTATGATTTGAAACATATTGATGATGAAACAAGATTCAAAGTCAATATGAAAAAATATATACTCATGACACAATAAACGGAGCAATTTATTCTCATTTGAATACTTGAAATGGTTTTTATTTTAATTATTATGTTATATTGACATAACTTGTTAATTAGTTTTTTTTATTGTTTTATATATATATATATCATATGTTTATGTATCCCTATTATAAACAAATATGTTTCTTGGGGTGATAAAGAACAACAACAACAACAACTTTTGGTTTTTGATATTCTCTCAAGTTCTGCCAAAAGTCTGTTATTCCTCTGCATCGTTTTCATCCAGCCGATGAGTTGAAAAGTATCCAAGATCAGGAGGTGCTCTAGATGTGGGAACTTTCAACTTCGCCTCGTATCTCAAAAACATGGAAATACTGTGGAAAATCTGTTGGCGGCATTATTCGTTTCACAAAAAAGTATGGCAGTAATGTGAAAACCACGACACTCTATCTCCAAAGATAACTGAGCTATCGCGCAAAAGCATCGAGAACTGGACACAGAAAAGTCAAACTTACTCTCCGCTCTTCTTCCGAATCGAACCCTTCTTCTTTCGTATTGCAGAAATCACCGGAATACGTCTGATTACCCTGATCAGCTGTTTCTGTGATCGGGCCAGTAGGAAGATGAAGGATGCCTCGTATATTTTTGGCGGCATTGTTCAAAGATACGCTAGTCAGGGTCGAGGTACTCATATTTTCCGCAGCAGGGATTTTCTTGCTGGGGTTCTCTGGAGCAGGCGTCTTCAGAATGTTCACCTGAGAAAAAGAAACGTTCAACAACAACTACAAGATGGTGAACTCTCCAAGCGGAGAGTACCTTGGATATGTCAGATGCCATGTTCAATTGTCTAGAAAGGGAATACAACAACGTCAACGTAGAGAAGAACGTGGTGGCAGTATTCTGTGATATAACAAAAGCTTTCGATCGTATCAAACACACATTCTTACTGCAGAAATTCTTTCACTATGGTATCCGAGACATGGCATTGAAGTGGATGGAATCATATTTGTCAGAAAGAAATCAACTGGTCGAAACCAACCATTCATCCGAACTACTGAAAGTAACTTGGGGAGTACCTCAAGGTTCAGTTTTAGGTCCATATCTTTTCTCCTGTATATTAACGATCTCTCTTTCTCTTAGATATATCTGGTTAACTCACATTATTTGCAGACGACACTACCATTCTATGGCACTCTGAAGACGTGAATTTGCTTCGTGAAAATGCTACAAGAGACCTACTGTTTCGTCCTATATTATTAATTCTTTATTTTTATTTCGGGTTAGTATTATTATTATTATTTTTGGCATTATTATTATTATTATTATTATTATTAGAATCAACTACGAAAGAGAATGGGCACATGGTTTGAGCAAAAAATATTTTATCATTCAGTAAATACGGATATTTTATCGTGTATTCGAAAGAGAGTTTTTGTTGCAAAAAAGGGTTTTCGGACAAGAAATATCAGAGACAGCGTTCGATATATAGAATTTATCGAGAACACATCGTGGTCGAACAATTTATGCAGTTGTGGTTTCTGAGTGCAGTTTTGTGCATACGAACATTGATCCCATTATCAGATCCCGTGAGATTATTGGGGTAAGGTAGGCCTACCAAGGAGAATTCAAGATACAGCCCGACAAACCCGGCTACATTACAGTCCACGATATCGGGTGTTTGGCCCAGCGAGCCGGATCGTTTTGTTTCTTTGACGAGTCGATATAAAAAGTGTTGTTGTAGTACGGTGTTATTAACCTAAAAAAAGGCCTGACCTTGACATCCAAAGTAAAAGTTTTATTCCAACTCCAAATTGTTCTATATAACCCTCTTATTGTTTGGTAAAAAGTTACACCATTTTGAGCGTCGGGTTTGGGCGGAGGGGGAGGGGGAATTTGAAAAATCACTAGTTTTTTCAGTTTTTCGTAAATATTTCAAAAACTAAGCGGTTTATCCTAAACATTGTTGAATACAAAAATGTTCTACGCTAAATTTTAAATAAGAATGGTCCTTTTCATAATCACTTTAAATTGTACGGTTCAAGAGTTACAGACGGTGTAAATGTCAACTTTTCCGTAATTTTGATAATTTTTTTAAAAAATAATCTTCGTAACAGAATGTTGCTATTTCAGTGGCCGGTGGTATGTTAGTGATAAGCCCTTGAAGGGACGACAACCTCACCACCTCATCAAGGGGCACTCTTTTTTAAGGAAAAAGAGGCTTCCACAGGCCTAGGCCATATAAACCTGTGGTACGGAGAAACCCACCCTGAACTTTCTACGAACATTGCAACATAAATTCACTTCTTAAGCATAAATATCTCTCAAATTTGGAATGTTCAATGTCTTTATTAACTTCACTCATCCTCCAGCACATTATCCTCCTCCTCTAGCTCGTCGTCTAAGATGTTATTATTGTCCATGTTATCACATGCTTGGCCTGAGCAATTGCTGCATATGCTAGTGCAGTTTAGACCACTCCTTCTGCATTCACAATTACGAACGCATTCATCTTTGCAAGTACACATTTTAAGGGACAGTAATTCCTGGGGGGCTGCAGGACGTGCTGTTGTAATTGGTGTCAGGTGGTCGCCAATCTTCTTCCAACCCCACTCGAGTGGATCCTTATCTTCATTCAGCCACTGTTGTACCTGGTGGTAGGTCCTAAATGAATGCTGTCTGGACGCTCCTGAAGTGGGGGGGTAGTGCATCCAACTTTAGTAATGCATGTATAGGCTCCACTCGAGTGGGGTTGGAAGAAGATTGGCGACCACCTGACACCAATTACAACAGCACGTCCTGCAGCCCCCCAGGAATTACTGTCCCTTATAATGTGTACTTGCAAAGATGAATGCGTTCGTAATTGTGAATGCAGAAGGAGTGGTCTAAACTGCACTAGCATATGCAGCAATTGCTCAGGCCAAGCATGTGATAACATGGACAATAATAACATCTTAGACGACGAGCTAGAGGAGGAGGATAATGTGCTGGAGGATGAGTGAAGTTAATAAAGACATTGAACATTCCAAATTTGAGAGATATTTATGCTTAAGAAGTGAATTTATGTTGCAATGTTCGTAGAAAGTTCAGGGTGGGTTTCTCCGTACCACAGGTTTATATGGCCTAGGCCTGTGGAAGCCTCTTTTCCCTTAAAAAAGAGTGCCCCTTGATAAGGTGGTGAGGTTGTCGTCCCTTCAAGGGCTTATCACTAACATACCACCGGCCACTGAAATAGCAACATTCTGTTACGAAGCTTATTTTTTTAAAAAATTATCAAAATTACGGAAAAGTTGACATTTACACCGTCTGTAACTCTTGAACCGTACAATTTAGAGTGATTATGAAAAGGACCATTCTTATTTAAAATTTAACGTAGAACATTTTTGTATACAACAATGTTTAGGATAAACCGCTTAGTTTTTGAAATATTTACGAAAAACTAAAAAAACTAGTGATTTTTCAAATTCATCCCCCCCTCACCCCCAAACCCGACGCTCAAAATGGTGTAACTTTTTACCATAGAATAAGGGGACTATGTAGAGCAATTTGGTGTTGGAGGAAAACTTTTACTTTGGATGTTGAGGTTTAGGTCTAATTACACCGTACTATTGCTCGACATTTGCTCATTCCCAGTAGATTTCTGTGTAGTTGAAAAGGAAATCGTACTTAATGACAAATACATTTGGATTCGATTGGAATTCGTAATTTTGTTTTGAATTGTTGCTCTCTCTGGATAACATTGATATTTGAATATTTCCAATGCGAATTATTTGATTTAATCAATATATTTTAACTGATTTGCTTTGCATAGTTTAGTTTGATTGATTCGAAATTTGTAATTTTGTTTTGAATTGTTGCTCGCTCTGGATAACACTGATATTTGAATATTCTGATGCGAATTATTTGATTTAATCAATATATTTTAACTGATTTGCTTTGCATAGTTTAGTTTGATTGATTCGAAATTCGTAATTTTGTTTTGAATTGTTGCTCGCTCTGGATAACACTGATATTTGAATATTCTGATGCGAATTATTTGATTTATTCAATATTTTTTGACTGATTCGCTGTGCATAGTTTAGTTTGATTGATTCGAAATTCGTCATTTTGTTTTGAATTATTGCTCGCTCTGGATAGCATTGATATTTGAATATTCTAATGCGAATTAATTGATCTATTCAATATTTTTTCACTGACTTGCTGTGCATAGTTCAGTTTTATCATGGATTAACTACTAATCTATGGTTTGATTGACTTTTATTGCTATACAGGTACATATTATCTTGTGAGGTTGAATTTTATTGACACATTTTAGTTCAAATTCATTTCACTGCTTTGAATATAACTATTAGTCTCATCAGAGAGAAATCGAGAGCCCATTCATATATATATATATATGTTTATTTCATATGTCCACTTCATTTAATTATTCAAGTTAATACAGGGTCTTGTGAAATTATTCTAATTGAAACAGGTACTGAATATTTTTGTGCCCAAGGATACTATATATTTTGAAGGCTGTATTGTAATTATTTTTTGTCCGATAATTGATCATGGCGACACGCTTGAAACAGTACCGTAGTATTCGCGATGTGTGGATTAATAGTTTAAAAGAATTGAAAGGGGTCGCAGATGTTGCTGCAGTTGACCCAAATATGTTGACCTTGTTCAAAATTAGATATGAAAACATCGAAAACATTCATTCAGAATTCCACAATAACCATTTAGCCCTAATGACGCATATAACCACCCTGGACAATATAGATGCAAATGCTGAAGATGCATTCAGAACCAACTTTGAAGTAACCTATTACGCAATGAAAGAAATTTACACAAAATTGTGTGACGTAGTTTCTCCACCAGATTCATTAAATTCTAGTAGGCATCAAAATGTTAAATTACCCAAAATTGATTTGCCAAAATTCAATGGTAATTACAAAGATTGGCCATCATATTTTGATTTGTTCAAGGCTTTGATTCATGATAATAGCTCATTATCAAACTCTGAAAAATTTCAGTACCTGAGTTCGACTTTATCTGGCAGCGCCCTATCCACTGTTAAGTCCATTCCATTAACAGATGAAAATTATGAAGTTGCATATTTAGCCTGGGTGGATCGTTATCAAAATCCAAGGTTATTAGCTTCCAGCTATTGGCAAGAAATAGTCGATGCCCCAAAAATCAATAACGATTCTTCTGATCGTTTAAGAAATTTATTAGATTGTTTTTCTGAAAATTTGGAAGCACTAAAAAATTTGCATTTACCCGTTGATTCGTGGAGTTTTGTCTTGTTTCATCTAATGATAAAGAAATTAGACACAGAAACGATAAAACGCTTCGAATTACAATATGCTAAGACAGATATACCAACATATGAAGACCTAACTGTATTTTTGAAGGCTCAATGTACTGCATTGGAAACTGTTGGAGCTTCATTGAAACATTATAAACTCCCGTCTAATCAGATAGTCAAAAAACCAAACAATCATCATACTTATAATACTCGTAGTACATCTTTGACCATTGGTACAATTGATGGTAGTTCAAATAATTTCAGTAGTTCGAATAATATCTGTTTGTTGTGCAACTCTCCACATTCGTTAGTTAGATGTCCAATGTTTTTGAAAAAATCTCCTAGGGATCGATATAATTTTGTGAAAGAAAAATTTCTTTGTTTGAATTGTTTACAACCGTCACATCGATCTTCAAATTGTTCATTGCAATCGTCCTGTAAAATTTGTAATGCACGACATAGCACCTTACTTCATTTTGTGGAAGGCAACTCCAAGCAGCAGTATGCACGAGATAGAACTTTTTCGTCTTTGCAGGGGCCTTCCACATCAGCACCAGTAAATAATGTGAATAAAAATAGTCATGGTGATGTCACTTGTGGAAATGGTGGAAGTCAAATTGCTTCGTCATCATCTATCAATCAAACCACCACCCTTGCAAATATCATCCCTATTGGTACAACTATTTTATTGGGTACTGCTCTTGCTGAGATTTCAGATCGTTTTGGGAATTTTCAGAAGGTCCGATGTTTGATTGATACCGCTAGCCAAGCTAGTTTTTTGACATCGTCTTGTTGCAATCGTCTAGGCTTACATCGTTCGAAAATATCGTTGACAATAAATGGCCTCGGACATATGTCTTCGGAAGCAACTACTGGAGTTACATTCAAGTTTCGTCCTATCAATCAGGATTCATCAGTATTCACAGCAGACGCTGTGGTCGTACCAAAAATTTCCTCCTCAATGCCTGCTTCATTCATAAAGCTACAAAATTGGCCACATTTTGCAGATATTCAGTTAGCCGATCCGTACTTCAACACACCTTCATCGATTGATTTTCTGATAGGCGCTGATATACTTCCAGATGTATTATTGGGTGGTCAACGTCGAGGACTAGCAGATCAACCCATAGCCATTCAAACAATATTCGGCTGGATCGTTATGGGAAAGGTTGCTTGCGCACCATCTACAGTCACTTCGTTTTGTTGTATTTTGAATTCATCATCTCTCGATGAAAGTATAAAAAAATTCTGGGAACTTGAAGAAATTCCGTCCACCCAATTGTTGTCCCCCGAAGAGATTGAATGTGAAAATCATTTTGTCGAAACCCATTCTCGAGATGCTTCTGGTAGGTATGTAGTTTCTCTACCATTCAAAGGAGATGAAGAACCTTCTTTTCAAGATTCAAGATCTGTTGCTACTCGTAGATTTCTTTCGTTGAAACGTCGTTTACATAAAGATCCCGAATTGTTCGCCTCCTATTCGTGTTTTTTGAAGGAATACTTGGAGTTGAAGCACATGTCCTTGATGAATTCCCCTCCTAAGGATCTCACTAAGTGTTTTTTCATTCCTCATCATGCCGTGTTCAAAACGGATAGTCCATCTACAAAACTTAGGGTTGTTTTTGACGCCTCAGCAACTACGTCTGATGGCAAATCACTCAATCGAACGTTGTTAGTTGGTCCCAAGTTACAAAGGGACCTCTCATCGATTTTAGTCCATTTTAGAGTACATCGTTATACATTTACCGCTGATATTCGGCAAATGTATAGACAGATACTGGTTATCCCAAAACATAGAGATTATCAAAGAATTTTGTGGCGATCTGATCCGAATCACCCTATACAAGAATATCAACTCAATACGGTGACTTATGGTATGTCGTCTGCACCATTTTTAGCTATTCGCACTCTTCAGCAGTTGGCAGAAGACGAGGGCGAAATGTATCCACGAGCAGTCAAGGTTTTGAAGACAGATACATTTGTTGATGATATTATAACTGGAAGTTCCTCAATCGAAGATGCTTTATCGTTACAATCACAACTGATTTCGTTACTAAACAAAGGTGGTTTTGAATTGAGGAAATGGGCTAGTAACCATGAGAAGTTATTGTCTAATTTCCCTCCAGAATATTGCCAAAAGCAATCACTAACCTTTGATGAAACGGAAAATTCTGTAATAAAAATTCTAGGGATGATTTGGAATCCATCTTCGGATCAATTTTCGTATCGAATAGATTTGACTGATAGGCCCTGTACAAAACGAAATATCCTATCTGATTTAGCTAGGATATTTGATCCACTTGGTTTTTTTGACACCAATTTCATTTTATGCGAAGTACTTTATGCAGCATCTTTGGACAATGGGCTTGTAATAGGATCAAGAGCCTGATGCTGAAACTGTGTCTCATTGAATTCGATTTCGGAATGATTTAGCTAATTTAAGCTCATTGAACGTTCCTCGATTTTTTTGTTGTGATAATGCTGCCAGTATTCAAATACATGGATTTTGTGATGCATCCGAACGAGGGTATGCAGCGGTCATTTATTTTCGTTTAGTAGATAGAAATGGCGTTGTGCAAACGCCCTTAGTAATGGCGAAATCGAAGGTTGCTCCTCTCAAGCGTGTGTCGATTCCTCGTCTTGAGCTTTGTGCGGCCACTCTTGTGTCAGATTTGATAGTATTTATTTCAAATACAGTATCACAATATCTCTCGGTAGAGAGAATTTTCGCTTGGTCAGATTCCTCGACAACTCTCAAATGGATTCACTCATCTCCTCACAGATGGCAATGTTTTGTTAGTAATCGTGTTAGCAGAATACAAGAAAGGGTTCCTCCTTCTTGCTGGAATCACGTGCGATCAAAGGACAATCCTGCAGACTGCGCGTCTCGTGGAATGTTCCCAAGTGAACTATTGACCCACGCCCTCTGGTGGTCGGCACCAGAGTGGTTGCAATCGCCAATGGAATCCTGGCCAAACTCACCCATACCAATCGTCAATCCAGATACTTATACGTGTGAGGAACGCAAGGTCGTTCTGATCGCATCATTGGAACAGAATTCATTAGAATCTCTCCTGAATAAATTTTCATCATTGCAAAAATTTTTGAGAATTATTGCTTATTGTTTCAGATTTATTCATAATGCGCGAAATGCTAATAAAATGGTAGGAGCCTTCAATTCATGTGAACTTCATTCAACTCAATTGTCTCTAGTGAAGTATGTCCAAAACACATCATTTCTTGATGAAATCAAATCAGTTCGAGAGAAAAAGGTACTTCCTAAGCCTCTTCGTAAATTGTCACCATTTTTTGGTGAAGATGGTTTGCTCAGGGTGGGTGGTAGACTAGTAAATTCCAGTCTGTCGTATGAACAAAAATTTCCAATATTACTTCCTCAGAAGCATCGATTTACAGAACTCATCATTGAGGATGCTCATAAGAAATACCTCCACCCGGGCCCTCAAACCTTGCGGTTTTTGGTTTCTCAAAATTTCTGGATTATGAATGCAAAAAAAATCATTCGTTCAATTACATCTCGTTGCCTTCGTTGTTTTAGAATTCGACCTTCTTCCGTGACTCCAATTATGGGGAATTTACCCCGTATGCGTGTTTCTCAAGTCAAACCATTTTCATGTGTGGGTGTAGACTTTTGTGGTCCATTCACAATGACGCATTCTAAAGTTCGTGGAAACAAAACTTACAAAGCTTATGTATGTGTATTTGTTTGTTTCCCAACAAAGGCTATTCATTTGGAATTAGATTCTGAACTGTCAACAGAGGCTTTTCTCGCTGCCCTTCGAAGGTTCATAAGTCGACGAGGTCGCTGTTCGGTTATTCACAGTGATTGTGGAACCAATTTCATTGGGGCCAATAAATATCTCCAAAATATTTTTCAAAATGCTGTCGACCAGGAAAATATAGAGTGGAGATTCAATCCCCCCTCCAGTCCCCATTTTGGAGGGCTTTGGGAAGCGGGAGTCAAATTGGTGAAAACCACTTATATAGGGTGGTTGGTGAGCAAATATTTACATTTGAGGAAATGTATACCATTTTGGTACAAATTGAAGCCGTGCTCAATTCACGACCCATATCAGAGTTTAGTACAGACCCAAATGATCTCAGTGCACTCACTCCAGGCCATTTTCTGACATTGGAACCAATCACAATTCTTCCTGACCCAGATTGCACTCATCTATCGATCAACCGTTTAACTCGTTGGCAGCTTTTGCAAAGAGTTCAACAAGATTTTTGGAAAAGGTGGCATTGTGATTATTTGAACACATTAATTCAGAAACATAAATGGTCAAAGAATAGTTCCCCCTTATCTGTTGGCCAGTTGGTCCTCATTAAAGAAGACAAGCTACCACCCCTTCACTGGCGACTAGGTCGCATTCAAACTATTCATTATGGTTCAGATGGTGTCGGTAGAGTGGCAACAATCAAAACGGCACAAGGAACATACCTTCGTCCATTTGTTAAATTATGTCCACTACCAATATCTTAAAATGCAATTCGTTTCCGGTTTGCATTTTGGGGGGTGGAAATGTTTCGTCCTATATTATTAATTCTTTATTTTTATTTCGGGTTAGTATTATTATTATTATTTTTGGCATTATTATTATTATTATTATTATTATTATTAGAATCAACTACGAAAGAGAATGGGCACATGGTTTGAGCAAAAAATATTTTATCATTCAGTAAATACGGATATTTTATCGTGTATTCGAAAGAGAGTTTTTGTTGCAAAAAAGGGTTTTCGGACAAGAAATATCAGAGACAGCGTTCGATATATAGAATTTATCGAGAACACATCGTGGTCGAACAATTTATGCAGTTGTGGTTTCTGAGTGCAGTTTTGTGCATACGAACATTGATCCCATTATCAGATCCCGTGAGATTATTGGGGTAAGGTAGGCCTACCAAGGAGAATTCAAGATACAGCCCGACAAACCCGGCTACATTACAGTCCACGATATCGGGTGAGCCTATTTCAACCATTAACTCTCATTTCTCGTTTCGTCGATTTATCGAACACCTACCAAAAATCACATCGTGGTGCGATGCAAACTTTTTATGTTTAGATCTCAATAAAACAAAATTAATCACATTTGAATGTCTTCTTCTTGATATAGAACTAGGGACTGACTCCGTACCATCTGATAGCAATAAAAAATTCTTGGGACTCGAACATCGAATAGTGTGTAGATGAGTACTGTTTATATTCTTATCCTTCTTTTTAGGATTAATTTTCCTTTCCGTAATTATTGAATTTACGTCTCCGCCAGTTCTATGAATATTCAAACTTTGTATGTTTGAATCTCAATGAAACAAAATTAATAACATTCGAATGTCTTCTTCTTGATATAGAACTAGGGACTGACTCCGTACCATCTGATAGCAATAAAAAATTCTTTGGATTCAACATCGAATAGTATATAGATAAGTACTGTGTATATTCTTGTCCTACTTTTTAGGATTGATTTTTCTCTTCGTTATTATTGAATTTACGCCTCCGTCAGTTCTATGAATATTATTCAATATTTAATCAATACCATTGCTATGATCATTCCACTTTATTTCAGGATGAAGCACGAATGACAAAACCAAGGCAACTGAGAAAAGCTGTAAGAACTCACGTTGACGTTTTTTTGTTGAGAATGACATTTGCTTCAGTTCAATTCACGTTCAATTCAACATTTTGCTTCAACAATCAGAATAAAAAACGTTACAGCAGCACGTTGAAGGTTTGGTTGTGAACACCGCTTCATCCTACAGGTTGGGAAAGTAGGATAATACATAAAAGTTAGGCAAGCCAAGGTGAGTTCAGTTCATTGTACCAGTATTTCACTTGATGAAGCTGCTGTGTTAGCAAATCATGTCTTGTGTTCGAGAGTTTTGTGGAGATCTTATCATTTGTGAAGTTTTTATATTTGCCGTGGATTTCCATTAAGTAACGGCTGAGTCAATTAAAAAAAAAACAGCGTCGATGAAATTATTGAATTCTGACTATTTCCAGAGATATAAGTACGAAAGAAACAGAAAACTTGGTGGATATTTTTTTCTGGCCTTATTTGTTGTAGGATATCACAATTGACATCACATTAACATTGCCCATAATTTTTTCCTGCTATACGATCATGTATGTATATATCTAAAAAAAACTAGTGATCAAGAAGAATATCCCCTCTAAGAATATTCCATGATTTGTTGTGGAGTCTGAAGGAAGTTGCTTACAAGCTAACAACAAGCTATAAGAGTAGTGTACCTATTAGAATATCAGCTCAAGAAGCCGCATTGATACGCATCAACCATAAATGACTTCGACGATCCATACATTCTTGGCCCTCCGCACACGGGTCGATCGGCAACATGGGCGACGCGATTCGAATCGTACGACGGTCTTTCCTCTACTCGACTTCCTAAGCAAAGCATCTGGATCCCGCACACGGGTCGTTTAGTCGTCGTCTAGAAACGTACGATTTGAGATCTCCTCGTTTTCAGTCTCACGCGATTAGCAAGGAAGCAGTTTGATCGAGTGAATCTTGCGTCTTAATGGAGAAAGTTGTTCAATAATTTTTCAATCATTGTGAATATTTGAGTAACCTACCTTAGTTCTTCACTTTCAGTAACTAGAACATGTAATCTTATGTAATCTATACTCTCAACTTTAGGAACTGTTTGATTTTTTGAAATATATGAATCTTACATCAATTTTATTAGTATGTGTTCTTCTGCGCTGACACATTCCCTCATATTTGAATCCATATAATTTATGGCTGGAGCAAGAGCCACTAAACCAATATATGATTCCTTCGACATTCTATAAAATGCCAGAAATTTTATGTCACTCTCTTGCATTTCACTTGCAGTAACAAAAAGTCGAGTGTGAAAATTTCGTGCAATGTACGGATGCACCCATAAACTTCGTTGTCTTCTCCTTCTCCTGATCTGCCGGTGCCACAAAAACATGAATATGTCCTCCTCGCCATTGGAACTGCTCATTTTTAGCGAAACATTTCTTTTTGAAGTAGCAAAAAATGGAGTAACTAAGTTGATCAGACACGAGTCGACTACACAAAACGTCGACCCATATGCGGATGACACACACTCCCGTCTCTTGAATCGTACGAACGCAGAAATTGTGACGTCATTGCAATCGCGTCGCCCATGTCGCCGATCGACCCGTGTGCGGAGGGCCTAACTCCCACAATGTTTTTTATCTCTTGGGGCGCACGAAAGGAAATTACCATTATGTTCCTGGAACATCGTGCGTATCTAGGAAGGATAGGAAGAGGAGGTGTATTCGATTTTATTAACTTATGGAGGTTATAAATTCTTGAGAATAATTACATAAGCAAAGAATTCTGAAGCTTCGTCGTTCTACAGACGAACGAGTGTTGATAACATGTTTTTCGACATATCTTAAGGTTTACAACGAATCGATGTGCTGACTGGGAATGTCGAGTTCGTCAGACTGGCTTTACTTGTGATGGAATTATAGCAGAGATTTCTGAGATGGAACACTTTTCGTGTAGTATCTAGAGAAAATTGAAAGGTCGCCGTGTTCTTATGATGTCAGAGAGTTAGTGAGTATGGCATTATCCACCAGGCGAATGGCTTCTATCTGGATGGAATTTAAGAACATCAGCGTATGAATAAATATAAAAAGCTCAAAGTCGTTTCGACACAATGTTCATAAAATCAACAACAATGATAGATGGCTAATGCCACGTAGAACATTTTATTTATTTAGTTATTTATTTCAGTTATTGCATTACATTCTTTTCTTCATTGATACATTTCATACAAATAATATATAAAGTATAATTAGTGTGAATAGAGAATGATATTTGATGTATATGTACATGTTAATTTCTCATCAATCCAAATACCAAGGTATTTGGTATGGGCAGTTTGTTTCAAACGTTCATTTTTTATTCTGATATTCAGATCAATATTTTGTTTATTTCTTTGACGAAAAATCATATATTGAGTCTTATTAGAATTGAGAGAAAGAAGATTGGAATAAAGCCATTTCTCAATTTTTTTCAAGTCCTCATTTATGATATGTTCTAGAACTACTGGGTTTTTATTCTCATATAGAAGCACTGTATCGTCTGCATATATGGTATAGTTTCCTATCAAATTCATTCTTTCAATATTTTGAATGTATAATAGATAAAGAATTGGACCCAACACTGATCCTTGAGGAACCCCTTTGTTTTAATATAGTATCTTAGACTCACAGTTATTAATTTTAGTTATAATCGTTCTATTTTCAAGACATGATTTCAAGAGATCGTGTCCAATTCCTCTGATTCCCATTGAAGCAAGGTTTTTCAGAAGTATATTGTGGTCAACTGTATCAAAAGCCTTTTTTAGATCCATGAATTACATTCTCCCGAAATCTATGCATCGACTCGTATAACGAATACTGATATAAGTGGTTCTTTAGTGAATGCCTATTGATTTCGTTTTAGCCAGGCCACGCTAGACAACCACAGACCGGTTTCGAGCTGTTTGACTCTCATCAGTGCAGTGTAGTCTCCAGCCAGCAGTCCTAAGACCGTCGACTCAGCGAAGCCTAGCCAAACAAAAATCAAGTCGGCATTAAATTTCCCCCATATTTAATCGACAATATGAAAGCAACGCCATCTAAGTAACAAGGAGAGAATCACTCCAAAACTGAAATTCGCATACGGGAGTGGCTGGTTGCCCCATAAGAGAGAACAGGAACAAAAATCCGAGTTTTTGTGAAGCGGCTTCTGCGATGGATCTGACATGGTTTTTCCATGAAAGAGTATTGCTGATAGAAATACCGAGCATAGATGTAGTGGACTTGGTGGGAATAATTATAATAATAATAATAACATTTAATGACCAAAAGAGCATACAATGTTTTTATAGGGACACAAAATAAATTATAATGAATTCAACTGGTATATATTGTTTATAATAATATCTCCACCGAAACCATAGTTGTTGGGAATTTATAAAGGTGCCCACGAGCTGGAATTGGTATGTTCTCAGCTAAGCATGATTTTTGTAATAGCATTAAAAATGGACTTGTCACATTCTAGGGATTATAATTCAATTTTCATCAATTACCTGTGGTTGTGGAGATACGAGGTTCGTATCCAAATTATAAAAAACTCTCGTCAGCTGAGCAGCCAGCTCAATGGTCTCCTTTTCCCATCTCATGTAGCAAGCGCGGAATTCGGGAGTCAGTTCCTTCTCAATCTTGCCCAAACTGGAGCCGTCTCTATTCTCCCAATAACCTTTGAGGATGTGCCAACAGTTGGTCAGCCTGACGAAGGCGTAAATGAAATCTTTCGTGGCCCATGGGATGCCTGAAATAGAACACAAAAATCAATGGAAAATGCTCCTCCAGTTATATCTTTTTTTCCATTTTGCTAATGTAAGAAATTCAAAACAGGCACGTGATTGCTAGTTAGTATGTTTTCGGTTATAATTGCACAAGTGCATGGAATTTTCTGATAATTTTGCAAGAAAGCGTGTTATTTGTATATGATAACACGCTTGAATGCGAAATTATCTGGGAGTTTTTATACACGAATGTAATTCATTAATATATTTGACCAAATGAGAAATTCACGAAGACAATTGTTTTCTTCTGAGCAATATCATAGACAAAGACTATAAATGAAATGTGCTATAAACCAAACGCAAGATCTTCTTCACTTTGTGAAGTCTATGTGACGTTTATTAGTATTTTTCAATGCCGTCTAGCGACACGTTTTCAAATGTGTTGTTATAGATGTATAGAAAGTCGTATTGTGTTATCACTTCCTAATGAAAGGAGTTTCGAAATCCCTCGATATCGCCTACATTGTAAAAATAGCGAGGCGTGGGAGATTCATGCTAAATTTTCACACATTCATCCGAGTTCACATTTTCATTTTCACAATTTTTTGTGTCAATGGAAAAGGTGCAATACATTTTAAACTTTCATTGGTGAATGCATGAACGACACGAAGTCTTAACTCAAGAAGAATCTGTGATGATATTGTATTCACTCACTTTTGGTACATAAAATGAAACTGAGTTCGGATTTTTAAATAATCCCCACACACCGCAGCATGGTCAGTCCATGATGAAAGCACACTACACTCCCTCAACTACCTAATATAATATTCACCTGATTTTTGAACTACTAATTTTCTAATGAATTATCATTCATAGGAATTCATGATTTTTCTATTCGATATTTGAAAAAAAATATGGATATGCCGGAAATATGACACTCGTGACATATATATGTCAAATCATGATCAACGGATCAAGATCTCGATGGAGATGTTTCCACACGGATTGTTTGTTGAGCCCTGTCTCTTTTGCGTCATGTCTCTAGATGCTTCTATTCAGCTACTATTGAATTCGTGCATTATCAACGGGACTCTTCGAGTTAGGACATCCGTAGGACAACTTATCAGCAACGCTGGGAGATATCAATTGGATGTCCATGGACGTAGGAATTATTCTTGAATTTGAATTTTTCTGGGTCCCTCTAGGACTGAATCTTGCATAACTGATGAGGACATCCAGTTGATTTGATGGACCGTAGTAGGTCCCCAATACATCCTGAGAAAGTTTCCCAAGGATGTCCAATGGACTTACGTGAAGGACATTGACGGGGAGTGTTGCGTCCATACGCTATTTTGTGTTGTCGTTTCAATGTTATTCATTAGTTCATAGTTTACAATAATCAGTAATTGAATTCTATTGAATATTTATACCAAAATAATTATCACTTGGATCACCCTCTAGTTTATTTTGCGAAGTAATGCCTTCTATAATCTAAACCTCAGGCGCGACACCTGTCGCGGTAAAACCACCAACTCACTCCACTTAAAACCAATTGACTCAACGAATGATCCCCAGGTAACAAGCTGACGTCATTTGTACGTCAATATATGGTTATTTATGGTCATTGACGTCATATGACCTCAAAATGACGTCATTTTGACGTACTTAATATGACGTTATATAGACGTCCTTGATATGTCATCAATATGACGTCATCTGATGGTAATTTTCATGACTAATTATGACCATCATTTATTGAGTCATCTACATCAAGGAAAATTTATAATCAAGAAGTTTCCCATCTCTGTTATATGAAAACGTTAGTAGTTATGTCATATAACATAAAATATATTATTATGTCACTCATCATATATTTTGCTTTATAATAATTTTTCCTCAAATCTGTGCGAGATATGTGTTTTTGATGGTCTCTGAGATAGTTGTTAATTATATACCTTCTGTGCAAAGTATTCTCCCTATAGCTATTAAATATATAAGACCGAATTTCACGTCATGAAATGCTTATAACGTTGTTATTCCGGAATGCGAATTCAAATCAGAGCGGGAGAGTGCGTAGAGAACTGTACTTGATTGGTCGGCACGGACCTTGCGCAGACATGCGAACGTCGACCGCCAGCGCCAAGCCGTTTTCAGAAGACGGCTGTGGCCAAGCCGTTCACTTTCGCTTCGCCGTTGCTGCCATGATGACCATAACAACAAAATAACAATACATAGAAGGCCATCATTATCATATTATTCGGCTATCTATGTGGTGTGGTGTGGTGGTCATACTTAGGTATTCATATTCATGTATCAAAAGTAGTAGAATTTGAGGATAGCAGCATGGTCATTATTTTAGACAAGTGGTGTATGCCGAAAAAGCAGAATGTGAATTTGACGCCATTGAAGGAATACCATAGGGTACTGAGAAATCTCTCGAGTGCATCATCCGAATGGGATAAGTTCCCAATAAAAAGAACATTTTATGAAACTGGTATTCATAGTACCTACCTATAATATTATTTTGTATTTAATGTGGTGAAGGAACATCAATATAATTATACAAAAAAAAATCTCATCTTTTCTGATGATATTGATACAACCCTAATACAACAGTGTTTTTATTTCACCTACAGAAAATTTCGAAATAGCACAAAATGAACTGAAATATGCAAAAGATTTCAGTGATATAAATAATCGTAAAGATCACGTCATTTTGACGCCATTAGGATGTCGTCATTTTGACGACATGAAAATGACGTCATTCGTCTTTGGCTTAGAAGGTCATATAAACGTCATTATGACGTCATTTTGGAAGTCATCCTGACGTCAGGCCTGACGTGATAAAGACGTAGAAATGACGTCAGCTTGTTACCTGGGGAACCGTGTGGACGTGCGTGATCATCAAACTATTGCAGAAAAACTGATAGTTTTCCCAAAAATCCAGTGAAACCACCAAGTGCACCATCCGGTGAGTTACGCAACTTCATGTGTGAGGGCAGCGACCAAGCTAAGGTGAGATTTTGGAAGGCTCGTTGGTTCTTTTTCCCATTTTTTTTATTTTTCCGAATAATTATCAACTGTCCATTTTGAATCTCTCCACAAGGAGTCGTTCATTTCAAACTCAAACAAATTACAGGGAGTATTTATAGCCTACGAGCAATCATTCATCGGCGAGGTGTAAGTTAACGTCCTCGCAGGGACAACATATTGAAAGTACCGAATAGGACGTCCGTAGGACGTTATTTCTAGGACATTGGAAGCTGTGATAGCACATGAAACGTTGTTCCACAAACTCTCCAAACTTGGCTAACCAAAATGACCCCAGAAATCACCAAAAAAAATTTCCTATTCTCCCACTATCATGACAGCGGATTGTATAGGACGCATACAACCCTGTTCCATGAAAATACCGTTTTTATAGATATTGGTGATTATTTCATTCACACCTGGCTGGACCTATGAAATTTCTTGATTGAAGTCACATGATATGTGATATCAGCGGCTATTTCCTTAAACGAACAATATCAGCGGCTATTCTGTTCCCCAGCATAAGAGTGCAACGGTTGTCAAACTTGGACATACCTATCAGTCACTCAAAAATTGAAATGTCTTGTTTTGGGTCAACTTCCACTACGGAAATCCATAATTATGTTAGCGAATCATTATCAGAAAATACCAAGAAGAGTGAAGAGTCTGTCTGGAACAATTCATGTTTTTTCGCCAGCAGAAAAACTATGAATTTTGTGCCACTACCCCAACTCTCGTGATTGCCCAAATTCTGTAAGATTAGGTGAACGGTGATGAATATTAGGAATACAAAGTTGGAATTGATATGGAAAACTATACAGGAAAATTACTTCACTGAACATAAACGCGAAGAAAATCCATTTGGATATATCGAATTCAAAGGTGCCAGGGATGCGCATATCAAAGCCTGCAATATTTTCCTCAAACAAGAAAGAAAAGTTCAGAAGCACTAACTTCAGATGAATTGTTCTTTTATACTGTTCATGAAATAATTTTACTGAATATCACTCGACCATGACAAATAGAGACTATTATCTTCTTTTTTTCATCTCGAGTATCTTGTATTTTGAAACAATTCAATTCGACCATATATGTACATCAATAATCATAGAATAACTCAGATTATTAATATTCATATGGTCTCAGCAAATTGTCAAAATACAAGGTAACTCTCGATAGAATTATGAAGAAAATAATAGTCGGCTATTTGTCATGGTCTTGAGATATTACCTACGATTACAACGTTGTTCCAGCATAGGGTTCAATTTATGTCACTCACCTTGAGAATGTATATTGGAAATGGTCGTACAGGGTTTGAGGATTTCCGATCTGGTGCGGATGCACAAGTTTTGGATGTTTCTGAAACACGGTCGATTCCTGTTTCTGTAGGCAATCTGCTCGGCTGTCAAACAGCTGCGCTCCAGGAATTTCACGAAGTTTTCTGGAGACGCAGTTTCCGAGTTTTCCTGAAACATAAATACATGAACACTGAACGTATCATTGGATAGGTTTCATTTACTACTACTGCTGGCAGTGATTATGGTCATTTATGGAAACTTAGAAACCCTGTACTAGCTTGGAAGATGAAGAAAACTAGATGAAAACTCTATACAGGGTGGGCCGTTGAAAACGAAACAGAGGCTCTGTAGGTCGCCAAAACCGGATTATAAAAAAAATCTGAAACACGTCAACTATATTTTCGAGGGGGACATCGTTCTAAAATATTTTCAGCCCTGCGACGTTGCCGCTTCTAGAGAAAAGAAGCAACAACTTTGTTATTTCAAATGGAACACCATGTATTTTATTGCATTTTTAGATTCTCCCCGGAGAGCTGATTTCATCAATGCATCACACTTGGGGTCTAGCTGTGATGGTTTCAGGGATATAAAGTGTTCAAAATCGAGATTTTTCAACTTTACCATTTTTTTGTGTCGAAACTATTCATTATTGGTCAAAATGGCTTTCATGTCCCTATCTCAACTTGTGATTCACTATCTACTAACATTTAATTGGAACAGATACAGGGTGATCAGAATTCTGAATCTTGAACCACCCTGTATTTGTTTCAAATAAATGTCAGTAGATAGTAATTCATAAGTTGAGATAGGGACATGAATGCCGTTTCGACCAATAATGAATAGTTTCGACACAAAAAAATGGTAAAGTTGAAAAATCTCGATTTTGAACACTTTATATCCCTGAAACCATCACAGCTAGACCCCAAGTGTGATGCATTGATGAAATCAGCTCTCCGGGGAGAATCTAAAAATGCAATAAAATACATGGTGTTCCATTTGAAATAACAAAGTTGTTGCTTCTTTTCTCTAGAAGCGGCAACGCCGCAGGGCTGAAAATATTTTAGAACGATGTCCCCCTCGAAAATATAGTTGACGTAATTCAGATTTTTTTTATAATCCGGTTTTGGCAACCTACAGAGCCTCTGTTTCGTTTTCAACGGCCCACTCTATATATTTGACCGCTTTATAATGCCTTGGAAACGGTTGTTATTACCAGATTCATAACGCCGTAGAGCGTTATAGAGGGCATTATGAATCATAACGCCTGCTAATTGTCTATTGGATGCAGAAAATGAGCTTCTGGAGGGCGAGGCTTGTGGAACGGAAATAGAGGCATATTGAAACTTCGTTACTGTGGAGCGAAAGAGCATCATACAGGAGTTGGATGATGGAATCGACAGAGGAAGGGCAGGAATCTGGGGGCAGCCGTGAGCAGCCACCGGTTCCAAATACTTTGGATCTGTCGGATAAGAGAGTGAAGATGTTTGGATTGCACCGATGATTTCTAGGGAGCCTAGGCCAAATCGGAAGCCCAAGCAAAAAACACAGGCACTGGTGGCTGTAAATCCATCATATCTCAAGAGGTCTGAGGATAGAATTTAGAATTATATCCACAACGGTAGGTGAGAAAGTCCTCGAGGTTGCTGGGAAGAGGAGGAAATCTGAGACCAGCACACCTTCGCCGCTCCTTAAGAGAGCGGCTCTGCAAGACTTTCTGTAATTGATCCGTCAGTGCACAAACTGGAGAGAGTTACAGTAAGGCCCTGACCTGCTTCAAGACGGCAGTGACTATACAGGCAACTATTCCGAAGACAAGCTATCTCTGGAGCAGGTGGAGCAGATTCAGCTTCTCATTATGAGGGAGATCTGGAGATGTGCCAGGATCTGGCCCTCAATATGCGAGAATAAGGAATCCAGAGAATGATTCAAGCGTATATGCTGAAGCCATGGGAGGCGGTCGCCCTTCAACACTCGGCTCTAGATGAAATGGTCTTAACTAACTATCAGGAAGTTATTGTGGTGTATTGATGGGTCTAAGACTGATTTAGGTACGGAAGCCGGAATATATGGAGACAGACGCAGAATCAGGGTGTGTGCTTCCTTGGGGAGGTATGACTCAGTATTTCAGGCAGTGGTGCATGCTATAGAGGCATGTCTGAGAGAGAATACCGTGAGACAATACAGAGGTGAACAATATTTTATATATGCTCAGATAGTCTGGCGGCCATCCAATCTCTAACAAGCAATAAAATCAAATTGAGACTGGTCTGGGATTGCCTTCAAAGCCTGCGGAAGAAAGACATCAGGCATACTCAAACAACGTTTCAGGACGAAGACACAGCAGAATGATGGTTGGAACACTGTCCCGAACAGTGACTTTCGACATTCTGAGCCGAAACAGAAGTCAGATCAGACAAGTGACGGGACTAATAACCGGTCACTGCCCCTTGAGGAAGCAGATGTATCAAATGGGCATCTATACAGACGAACCCATATGCAGACTTTGCAATAAGGAGAAGGCACCCATGTAATATTGGAGAGCAAGGCACTAGAGCGCTGGAGATACAACCTTTTGGGAGCACTAAACTCACATGATGTTTTTCCAACGAAAGATTTGGTGAAGAGGCTGCATAACCTTGTCAAGGTAGCGAACCTTTTTGCCTGAGTCAACAGCATAATCGGGAATGCAATAGGCCCAAAGGCTGCAGTGTTTTGGGCTTTGAACAGTGACTGGTCATTCTGCCATTGAATCAATCAATCAATCAACTATCGCACTATTTTTTATTATGTTGTGTAAGTCATTTGTATTTTATAATATTAATAATAATAATAATATCGCTTTCATTGGTGCAGGTTATAGAGATACAATAATAAAAATGATGAACAATGACAAAAAAACAACAACAATATCTATACCCTGCAGAACAAAAGGCAAAGTTTGCTCTATTTCAGGTTGGTTGCCCACCGAAGCAGTTGCACTCTTCCACTTAAAGATTTTATTCAACGTTACAATCTCAAATGGATATGAATCATATCAATACTACAAATTGTCGAGTTTCTTGTAAAAGAATATATTTCCACCAACTTTAGTGGAATGAAGTTAGTCAAGAATAATAGTTTGAACTGTCACCAGCCGCCTTATCAATATTCTGCGTAACTATATTCGGTATTTTGTACTCACGATGTTCCACCAACATAATAGAAATTTACTTTCGTGCGCTCCAAGAGATAAAGAAAAATAAAAAAATACCCTTACCGTCAAAAGTAACTCGCTGGCGGGCGGAGTGATCTGGCCGTACTCGCACCCAGCACTCTCGTTGACCCTCTCAACATCGCTGCCCTCTTCCTGCGACCCTCCTCTCTCCCTCCTCTCTTTGCCCAAGGCCACAGGCAGCACGAAGTCCGAACTGGCGGACTGGCCGTAGCCGGTGGTTGAAGTTGCAACAGCGTTGATCGGCACCTGAATACATTCATGTTCAATTGAAAAGGAATATTCTCAGATATACGCTCAATAAACATGATACATAACAAAAATATTTTTCAGATATAAGTTTTGTGACATTGTTGAAATAACATTGCAATAATGTCCTTCTGAAGTATCCAACATAATCTTATTTAGTGAAACGTATTTGAAACTACAAAATTTTTGTCGAAAAAATCTCGATGTTTCACACCCTATATCTCTGTAATCATTTTAACTAGACTCCAACTGTGATGGATCGATGACATTAGCTCTTCAGGAAGAATCTAAAAATGCATTGAAATACAGGGTGTACCACTCAAAAATTTATACATCGTGCCCATAACTTTCTTTTGAGATGTTCAATTGTTTTTCTGTTGACATATTCAGAATCTACAGGAAAAATTATAAATCAATGTTTTTTGGAAGGAAAAATTCTATGATAAACAAAAAAATTCAAGGTGGGGGTTCGAAATATACGTGAAAACCCTGTACAGTGTACCTACATATCAGTACGCTAAATGCCATTTTAGTTATGTGAGTAAAAAAAATCAGAGTCCCTGTATATACCTTAGACAAGAGTCCGGACACAGCTATACTTCTGTCCTTTTCTGTTTTCAAAAAATGCATTGATGATTGAATAAAGGAATAAGACATATATATCGAGCTCTGTCTTCTCAATAGGTCGCGTGCAAGAACTGTCAGATGACCGACCCTGGAGGCAAAACATATTTGTTTACAAGTGATCGAAATAGTTTTTCACAATTATTTTGGCATATGAATCGTATTTTTCCGCTATTCATCAATTCGCTCATGCCATCATATTGTGCTGTTGTAAAATGCACAAAAACTGCAGCGGAAGATGAAGGAATCCGGATGGTACATTATGATTCAAAAGTAAGTACCTACTATAGTCACTCACATAGTTTTCATTTTTGAAATTTGGTTATTTCTCTGATTTCTCATCGGAATTCCTTCTGCAATAGGATCAGCTAATAGAAATATACCTGAAATTTCTAGAATAATGCAAGAAGATTGGATTCATGCAATCAATCAGTAGGACTGGTCTGACATGCTGACGATCGTGTGTGTTGTAGACATTTTCAATCTATTAGCAGCATTAGCAAAGAATAGTAGGTTAGTCACCCCTCTTTGGCATTAGCTTGTATTGCAGAAGTGGCAGAAGGCAGAAGGAATTTTGATAAGGAATGACAACATTTCATAATGCTAACTATGTGAGATTACTATTTACCTGAAAAATCATATTCCCTAGTCTCTTGTTGCATTTTTTGTGCATTGTACAACAGCACAATGCGAAGGCATGCTTGAATTAATGAATAACGCAAGAAACACGATTCGTATGCCAAAATATTGTGAAAAACTATTTCAACCTCTTGATTCCTCTGTAACCAAATAAAAAAGTGAGGTTGTGTTTCAATAATTCACAGAAGAATGAGGTTGTGTTGCAATATTTTGCCTCCAGGGTCGGTCTTCGTGCACGCGACCTATGATTGTCAGAAACAATTTTGAAGGTTAGATTATTTGTCAAACCGTTCATAGCCGTAGGTAGAAGTGGGGAATAGGGCTATTTTAACTAGAATAACTATTACATTTTCAAATAATAAACAACAGTGTGTTCGAATTTCGAATCGATAATTTTCATAATCAATTCCTGAGGTGGCTATTACAAATTTTCTTCTTCACTTCATTAGATATAAGAAAGATAATTCAAGTTTTCTACGTGGTATCACATATATCCAAGAAAATATAGTTGTTTTCTGTTGGGATATAAAAAATTAGAAGATATATATAATTGTTTCAATATAATTTTCTCCGATTCTCTCAATGTAATTGCACTCAGCAGAAATGAAACTGACAAAATAAAAACAACAATATATATACCTATATGCCTCATAAACATCGATTTTTATATTTATCTAACATTAGGGACAATGAGATGTCAAAGATCCAATTGATCAACTATTATACACACCTAATAACTATACTTAAATTGAACTCATGGTACATATATATACTACATATATAGTAGATATAATGAGAATCATAATTGCAAGATTCTTAAGATCATTATCTAGGTACCTATACCATCTAGGATTCTTTCGAAGGTGACAAGGTTCCTATACGTACATCTGAATTGAAAACACCGTGGACTGATGACATGGCACAATGCAATTTCTCTAAATCTTCTAGTTTTGATTCCAAACTTTCAATTCCTTTCAGCATCATCCCATCATCATTTTCTTTTTCTGCGATCGTATCATTCAGTAATTCCCAATACGATGACTACGGAACTCTTTTGAACGTCTCTATTTTATAAATTGACGGCACAGTAGACTTCTTCAATTTGAAATCCATCAGCTTGAAAGAATGTTTATCAAAATGGGCCCAACATTTTTTTTTTGTACTGTTTTTGCAAGTAAATTTGAATATTTACCTCACATATTACGGATTTCTTGAAATTAATTTTCCATTCTGATCGTTTCATCGCATTCTTCCATGACATTATCTTTAAAGGATAATGTACGCATGATTTAAAATGCTAAATTTTGGCGGTGACAAGGTGACAGTGACAGAAATTCGAAAAAATTTTAAATAGCGGGCGGGACGACTATGGTGTTTCGTCACATTGTCAGGTGGGCAAACCAAATGGAACAAAATATTAAAAACCCCAACGGCTGTCAGTTTTGTGTCCGGACTCTTGTCTAAAAAATCAAATTCGGAATATTTTTCGTTATCACAAATCGGAACTCACCGAGTATTGTCCTCCCATGTTATACTAGGCGTACTGGTAGTGCTGCAGGTAAAAAAAAAGTTTCTTCTGCCAAATTCACACTAGCAACTGTAAATTCGGCGAAAAAAAAAGTTCTCCTGATCTAATGTACAGTTAAAACTGTAAATTCGGAGATGTGTAGAGAAAAAAGTTCTCTTGATCTAATTTACAGATGCAACTGTATCTTAGGAGGTTTTGAAAAATGAAGTTCTCTCTGCCTAATTTACAGTTGCAACTGTATATTAGGCAGAGAAAACTTTCCTTTACAAAACACCTCCTAATTTACAGCTGCAACTGAGAATTAGGAGATAGTTTGAAGAAAAAAAGTTTCTTCTGCCAAATTCACACTTGCAACTGTAAATTCGGAAATGTGTAGAAAAAAAAGTTTTTCTGATCTAATCTATAGTTGCAACTGTAAATTCGGAGATGTGTAGAAAAAAAATTCTCAAGTGCAATTGTAAATTAGGAGATGTTTTGAAAAAACAGTTTTCTCTATCTGATTTACAGTTGCAACTGTGAATCAGTGCTGATTCACAGTTGCAACTATAAATTTGGCAAAAGACACTTTTTTTTTCAAAATATTGCCTTATTCACAGTTCCAATTAGAAATTAGCACTAATTCTCAGTTGCAACTGTGAATTAGGCAGAGAAAACTTCTCTTTCCAAAACACCTCCTAATTTACAGTTGCAACTGTAAATTTGGCAGAAGAATCTTTTTTTCTTCAAAATATCTCCTAATTCTCAGTTGCAACTGTGAATTAGGTGTTTTGGAAAGGAAAGTTTTCTCTGCCTAATATACAGTTGCAACTGTAAATTAGGCAGAGAAAACTTTATTTTTCGAAACCTCCTAAGTTACAGTTGCATCTGTAAATTAGATCAAGAGAACTTTTTTATCTACACATCTTCGAATTTACAGTTTCAACAGTACATTAGATCAGGAGAACTTTTTTTTTACACATCGCCGAATTTACAGTTGCTAGTGTCAATTTGGAAGAATAAACTTTTTTTTCCAAATATCTCATAATTTACAGTTGCAACTGTAAATTAGGAGGTGTTTCACAGTTGCAACTGTACATTAGTGCTAATTCAAAGTTGCAAAAGTGTTTTTAGGATGGCAGTTCAGACGCGTCGTACATATCCGTACGCTAAATACCATTTTAAGTAGTTATGTGAGTAAAAAAATTAATTCGAAATATAATTGGCTATCACAGATCGAAACTCACCGAGTACTGCCCTCCCATGTTATACTGGGCGTACTGGTAGTGCTGCAGGTACGGCCTGGGCACAGGCTGAGGCGGGTAGGTGACCACTGACGGCACTGGCGTTCTGTACCCCACGGCGGGGTAGTAGGCGGGGTAGACGTTCCCCTGGCAGTTGCACACGTGATGCATGTGTAGATGGACGTTCTGTTGTTGGCTGGCGTTGTTCTCAGACCGGTTCTGGTCCATGGTTCAGGGGTGGGACACTGTGGGCTCCTGAGTGGGATCTGGAATATCATCAATACCTATACAGAGTGAGCCGTTGAAAACGAAACAGAGGCTCTGTAGGTCGCCGAAACCGGAATATGGAAAAAATTTGAAACAAGTCAACTATATTTTCGAGGGGGACATCGTTCTAAAATATATTCAGCCCTGCGGCGTTGCCGCTTCAAACGAAAAGAAGCAACAACTTTGTTATTTCAAATGAAACACCTTGTATTTCATTGCATTTCTAGATTCTCCCCGAAGAGATGATTCCGTCAATGCATCACACATGGGGTCTAGTTGTAATGGTTTCAAGGATATAAAATGTTCAAAATCGAGATTTTTCAACTTTGGCATTTTTTTGTGTCGAAACTATTCATTATTGGTCAAAACAGCTTCCATGTCCCTATCTCCACTTGTGATTTACTATCTACTGACATTTATTTGAAACAAATACAGGGTGGTTCACTCGGTGGTTCAAGATTCAGAATTCTGATCACCCTCTATCTGTTCCAATTAAATGTTAGTAGAAAGTAAATCACAAGTTGAGATAGGGACATGGAAGCCGTTTTTACCAATAATGAATAGTTTCGGAACAAAAAAATGCTAAAGTTGAAAAATCTCGATATTGAACACTTTATATCCCTGAAACCATTACAGCTAGACCCCAAGTGTAATGCATTGATGAAATCAACTCTTCGGGAAGAATCTAAAAATGCAATAAAATACAAGGTGTTCCATTTGAAGTAACAAAGTTGTTGCTTCTTTTCGTTAGAAGCGGCAACGCCGCAAGGCTGAAAATATTTTAGAACGATGTCCCTCTCGAAAATGTAGTTGACGTGTTTCAGATTTTCTTCATAATCCGGTTTTGGCGACCTACAGAGCCTCTGTTTCGTTTTCAAAGGCCCACTCTGTATATCCAGGCCCTGAGACTAGAGTAGAATATGTCGAGGCTAGAGGCATATGCAATGAGACAATTCGCTCATCCTTATGATGCCAAAATGAGATCGAAACTTGTTGGATGTCCAAACGGATCCCGTTTATTTTGGTCCTTCGCAAAAGCTGTAGGAAGAAACTTCACTTCCAGCTCGTTTGCTCCTTTAACCAAGGGAGATGGAACACTAGCCATAACTGCTCAGGAGAAAGCCAACATTTTTGAGCATTTATTTGCTGGAAATTCCACTTTGGATTCATCGGATTCATCGAAGGATGAAGGAAGATTGTATTTGGTCTCAATACCAACAAAGCTTGTGGCTCCGACGAAATCCCACTGATTGTTCTCAAGCAATGTGCTCCCGAAGGAACACCTGTTCTCTGCAAGTTGTTCAACTACTCTTACAAATTGGGTGTATTCCCGTCCAACCGGAAAATTGCAAGAGTACAACCAGTTCCTAAAAAAGGCAAAAAAAACCATATACCTAGCACCTACACACCGATCGCACTGCTATCTATCATTCCAAAGATCATGGAGAAAGCTATCAACATCGAGCTCATGGAATACCTGGAACATTCAGGTATTATCAACGATAGGCAATATGGCTTCCGTCATTAGAGATCAACTGGTGACCTGCTTACTTACGTCTCACATATTATGGCAGTAATATATTGAAAAATATGGTGAAACCTTAGCCGTGGTACTTGACATCTCCAAGGCATTCGATCGAGTCTGGCACCACGGACTTCTCGCTAAGCTTCCATCTTATGGCTCGCCTCACCAGCTATTTTCTCTGTTAGCTAGTTTTCTCTCAAACAGGTCACTCCACTTCATGTAGTGGTCGACGGAGTTTCATCTGACTCTCTTAATATAAATGCTGGTGTTCCTCAAGGATCAATTCTAGCACCAACACTATTTCTACTCCATATCAACGATTTCGTGGAAGCAACTTCACGTCTAGTACACAGCTTCGCAGATGATAGTACCCTTCATACCGTCTTCTCTTCCAGGGCTCCAATACCAGCCAGGCAAATCAGAAACGAACGAGGAAGAAATGTTGACAACATAAATATGAACTTGGCAACAATTCACGAATGGGGATCCAATAACTTGGTAGATATCAATGCAAACGAAACACAAGCATGCTTCTTCTCTAGATGAACCGATCTCACTATGCCCAACATTAGCTTGTCAGGAGTAACAATTCCTTTGAAGACATCCACTTTGATGCTTGGTATTACTACCAGCAATAGCTTTTCTTGGGAAAATCACGTGAAATCAATTGCTTAAGGTGCATTTCAGAAACTTGGTGTTCTGTTTCGGAGATACTGATTTTGAAGATACTGTCGCAACTCAGATGGTTTTAGTAGGTTATATGGCATAATTGAGAACAAACGGCGCCTCCACCACATGTTGCAACTCAGATGTTTACCCTCCTATAGGTCGTAACTTAGCTACACGCTTGGCTTTTTTGACGAGAGGTTTTGATCATTTAACCACCCAACCATATTCATCCCCAAATAAGGATAATTGTTTTTCAAAAGTTCAACAAACAATTTATTCAATCATAAAAACATAAAAAAGTGCCAAAAAGGCGGAACAGCAAAGAACAAATATGAAACGAGCGAACAACAAAAACAAGATGATGGTTCTTGGGTTCTTGGTACTCACATTATGTTATGGGCATCAGCACCAAAGTCGAGGAGATGTCCCGAAGGAGCATAGTGCCACTTTGGAAGTCAGCAATCGATGAATGAGTGTTATGTACTGAATATAATAATTGGTAGTGATAAATCGAATAAAGATTGAAGTAATAATGCCCATGCCCATTTGGGTTCTATTTTCATTTGGAATCGATGCTACATTTGCAATTTTCCGCAATGGCAATGACCATCACCTTCCGATATTGCTTACCTAGGTATTATCGCACGGTAAGCGGTTTTTGCAAATTCTAGAGGAACTGACGTCTATGAACTCCGCTGACCTGATCGAAATTACACTGTACGGGATGTTTCAATTCGGAAAAGTTAATTTATGATGATAGATCATGAAATGAACGCGAGTTTGAGTGATGTTGATTCATAGGCATTCATACTTCTTGTCAAGAAGTATGAATGCCTATGACTTCAACTCATGATATTTGAAAGGAACACTCTGTATTTAATCAGCTCATAGAATTCCTTATTCTTTTCCTTGAAAATGATATATAATGTATGAATATACCATTTTCAATAATGCTCCAGAGTCACTAAAACATTGAATTCTATTAGTATGCTATGGAGTCATTATACAGTGTGACCCACTTCAAATGGAAACACCCCTGTATCTCTCATAATCGTTGGGTATGGATCCTGAAATTTGCTGAAGCGAGAGATATACCAAAAATGCATCCTATGACCAAGTGGGGTCAGTGATATACACTGCTCGCCAACAGCCATGGAACCACCCCAATTTCCGGAAAATGACATTAGCAGTCAAAATAGGTCGAAAATCACTTCATATTCGGAATCAGGACGCCCAATTCAATAACTATCTTTTCCGTCGACCTCGTATTAACGACTAAGTTTAATGTATATGAAATCGTTTATTAATGACCCCTATTAATGGACGATTTGTCTATTAATGCACGATTGTTTTATAGGCAACCAAACATACACCGCGTGCATTCATTGTTTATGCTATAACTAGCGTAATCTGCATTTAAATCGAAAATATGGATTTCATCGACGATTTTCCGTTAACGGGTTCGCCTTTCCAAGTTTCCGACACGATTTTAATCCCTGTTTTCTAACACAAGGAATTTATTTCCTATGTTGATCATTTCGACAAATGTCAAATGACACTAATGTCAGTAACAAGGCTACTGGGTGATTCTTAGCAGTTTCCGGATGGATGATGAATTCGCGAACCAAGTTTTCTTCATTGCAGGAGAAATGAGAAATATAGTCGACGGAAAAATTTTGTAACCAACTTGTATATTAAAATGCGATTAATGATCTCGAACATTAACGCACTCGCTTCGCTCGCACGTTAAAATATCTCGATCATTAATCGCCCTCATTAATACACTAGTTGGTTAAATAACTATTAATTTTCCTGGAGAATTTACAGTTCTGGAGAATTAAATTTTGTCGCACTCCCATATCTTACGTAATTGACTTTATCTTCAAATTTTCCCTTCCTCCTGCAAAGGACCCCGCACTAAACTATAGAGAAAATGGCTCTCGATGAAAATCGCTGAATTTTTGGTATGTTACAGACTTTGATATACTGAACAGATATTCCATTGAACGAACCTCAAAAAATGAACAGTTTTTCCGATATAGACCGCGAAATGTCTTTTTTTTTTTTTTTTTGAAAAAAAAAGTATATGAAAATGGTTCAATTTTTGGCATGTTGTAGATAGGAATGAACTGATGAAAAAATCCAATTGACCTAACCTCTAAAAATTGACCGTTTTCTCGATATTGACCTCCAAATAGAATTTTCCCTTCCTCCTGCAAATTTCAGAACCCTACCTCAATAATTACGTGAGATACGGTGATGCTTTCATGGGAATTGGAACAAAATTTAATTTTCCTGGACTGAAAATTTTCTAGAAAAACTATGAATAGTTAGTGAAATGGGCGTCCTGATGCCGAATCCGAAGTGATTTTCAACCTATTTTGACTCCTAATATCATTTTCCGGAAATTGAGGTGGTTCCATGGCTGTTGAAGACTTATTCATTGAATTGTTCATATTGCTGTCTCTATTGTTGCACGAAGTTCTCTAAGACTTCAAATGAATGAGTTACCGAATAATTTCGAAATCCAAATGTTTTAGTAAATATTCGATCAGGTGCTTATTCCACATTATAAGCTCTTTATTAGTTATTACTATTTATTTGTTGCTATCATAGGTACCTGAGTATCATATGCGTATTGTTAATATTGTTTTTGCATTCTTCATGAAAACATCAAAGGGAAAATTCCTTCAATCAAGAACTTTTCAAATAAGAAATCCAAAGCTCACTATTGAAATTAAATTTTTTTGTGATATTGGAACATTCTCGAAACTGTTTATACATTGAATTTCATTTTGAAGGTGAAAAAATTAGGGATTCAATGAGCTTGTAATACATCAAAAATTTTTAAATTCGAGTCGTATCTCCAAAACCGTAACTTGAAAAATAAAATTGAGTACTCCACTGGATTCAGCGTAAAATTCTCTATGATATAAGATTTCGATTTGACATTTTCGCTCAGAAACTTCGTAGATATAGCGGGAAACCAAAGAGTATACCTTTCCAAAATCGCCCTGTATCTCATAAACGGGAACAGTAGTGCAATCTTATTTCACATTTCGGAAGCATCAGGAAGAAATGCGCACATAATAATCGGGCATCGAATCGACATGAAAAAAGTACGAATTCATTGTCGGATAAGCCTATAATAACTGATAGACAGGTAGGTTCAAATGAGGTGAAACAAGAAGAGGAATATTAATCGGTCTTAAGCTGCGTTCACCATCAAACTTTTTGAGTTTTGCTTTTCACGTGTCGTTTTCTGATTGGTAGAGCAGAATCTGGAATTGAAATGACGCAAAAATATGAATACTTTTAGCCTTTTGAAGCTGCATCATCTGTGAAAATGTCGAAAATAGATAAATACTAAATACTTGACCTATTGTTATAAAAATGGAAAATACTACTATGAGTTGTGATTCGAATGGGATCATACATGTTTATAAGAAATTCTACAGGGGTTTTGATGATGTTTTTGTTTTTGGATAGTAGATACTGTTGAATTTCGTACATTTCCTTTTTCCAGGAAATATTTTTCTCTCCATGTATAGACTAAGGAGCCATTTACCTCTTCGCCACTTCTCATGAGAATTATTCATTATCAATTTGATATTAATGGTATGATCATTCAACTTGAATGACATTTGCTTCAGTCTAATCCACGTTCAATTTCAGATTCTGCTCCACCAATTAGAATACGAAACGTAAAAAGCAAAACGTAAAAAGTTGTTTGAACGCCGATTCAAACGCACATTAGGAATCTTCGTTTGGAAAAACTGTGAATAGATGAATGATAAATGTATCTATGACACTTGAATGAATGTTGAATGAAATGTTTCAGAAATGTGATCGTTTTAAGGTGGATTCTAGAAACATTAATGATAAGTACATTATCACTACATTATAAATGATAAGAGAATCCCAACTTGTCATTGGTTTAGTGAAATGTAAGTGTATATTTGAACAAAAGTTGGCATTTTCCTATATGAAACCTATATGTTTAATAATTTATCAAGTCATGATAATGTAATGATAACTAAAGTTTCATGAATGTACCTCCAGGGAATATACCAATACAACATTTTTGTCTAGAATTTGTTAAAAAACTGACCCTATTGCATGGATGAAAGTTGCATTCATATAAAGTTGATAATCATCTCTATCTATTTATCTATTTGATTTCACTCACCTCTTATTGGGACTTTCTTCCAAGAGAAAGAATCATCTGAACTACCAGAACCACACAACGAAACGATATCAAATCTGTCATTTGTGGAACATGATCTGTCAGAGAGTTGGGAATAGATCAATCATCAACCCACCAGCATACTTGATTGGGGCATAGATATTGGAAACATGTACCAGATGATCATTGTCTGTTTCTGTCAAATGATACTTCATTAAAATAATTAGTACTTTTCTCGATCTACCTATACAAGATGATATGTTGTTAATTAGTTTCAAAGTACCTACTCCCATTATGATTTAATACGATCAACGTAGTTTTCTTTTAATGTACACAGAGTGTGTAGGCATAAAACTTAATATACACGAAGGCCCATAATGGGCTTGTATCACAAACATTTTTATTCCATAATTCGATAGAACTCACCCAAACTAGCTCACCACAGCAAACCGTTTATCGCTGTGAGCTCCCTACGTTTTATAAGAAATTATTGAAATCCCCGATTTTTCGGACCTCTGAAAACGAGGCAATGATGTGACGTCCAAACCCTAATACTGAAACAGGACTATTCCAGACAAAAATGAATGATACATGTTTTCTGGCAGAGTGAATTAGCGCGAGATCTCAGTTGAAAGAATTAATATATCAGTTGCCTCAGTCTCCGTCGGGCGTTTGGTATTTTCTTTTAACTATGTCGAGATGAGGTTTCTACGTCATAAGAGGGTCCGTTTTCAGATGGTACTATAATTTATGTCCAAAAATTGAACATTCCAGTAAATTTTTCGATCGAATTATGTCGTCAATCATTATTTATGTATGAAAGGATCATTATAAACATGGTTTGAGTTAAAAGTTCTACCAAGGTGTATACGCCCATTGTTTTCCGATATTTCTGGGGCTGATTTCATCTTTGAATAAGTTCAAAAATGCTCGGACTCATTTCCAGAATGATCATAAAATGAACAACAATGGTAGATGATGGGAGAAAAACAACTACCTACTTCTCTGGCTATAATACAACGAATTATATCCTCCGGAAATCTATCCATCGATTCGTATAAAAGAAAATAATGCAAGTGTTTCTTTTCCTAATGACGATCGATTTCGATTTAGCCAGGTTGACGCAACGATACCTACAGACTGGTTTCGATCATTTTGGGTCTAATCAGTGTAGGGTAGTCTCCTGCTAGCAGAACGAAGACCGCCGGCTATGAGTAACCTGGCCCTACAAAATCCAATCAGCAATATTTACAGTCTCAGATGTATCTCCCATGGGCACAAGAAAAAATATTAAACTTTTTCTCGGCTCGAATTAAATCACCATGCGCCGATTATGTTGATATTCTATAATCAGAAATATCTTGGCTTTTTCTTGAAATGTGTTATAGTATACAAGGTGTTCCAGAACAACGTACCATAAATTCTATAGAATTATATACCAAAATAGGCCGATTGAAATTATTTTACCTGTATACGAAAATGCATCGTTGATCCGTGAGAGGGCGATGAACATGAACGTACGTTCATGGCGATGAAGAACAATTTTATTCCTAGATTTTCTTCAGTATTTCGAAATTCTTGAAAGGTACTGCTCTCTGAAATCCGTAGGGCAAGTCACTATAGTGAATGTGCATGGAGAACATGTCGTACCAATTCGATAAATATACAGGGAGTATGGTATTTCGCATTCTCTTTGCCAAGGTCAATGTTCTCACTTTCTTCTAACTGCAGTTTTTTATTATATTTCTTGGTTTTCGAGAGAAATAACAGAAACCATTTTGGTGTTCTCATCCATACTACTGATGATTTATGATTTATGATTTTCAAAATTATGATGTTTGGTTCGTTTCTACCTGATTCTTGTTGAATTATTGACTAAATTAATCATGTTTACAAATGCACAAGATCTCCGTTCAGGATTTCTGGTAAAGAAACTTTATTCGAGAAAAAGTTAAAAAATTGAAGATAACCAACAACATTAACTTAACTGCTAAAGTAGTTTATATTCATATATTTCAAGGAATGGGATCATCTTCATTCCTCTGTTGTCAAAGTTGAAAAAACATTTTTTTTCTTCATTTGGGTTCCTTTGGAATATTCCGAAATTTTGCACAGTGTCGGTGAACACCATGTTGAGACTCTTATGTTTCGAATTAAGAAGTACCAGATTACAGCTGAAAGACTGGGCTTACAAACAGTGTGAACCAAATTTCAATTGTTCGAAACAGAAAAAATGTATTCACATTATAACAGGGGCAACATTTTGGGGTGCGACAAAATTGGTGTTATGTAGTTCATTTCAGGATTTTCGTCAACAGAATTTAAAACAGCTAGGTACCTCAATTGCTAGAGTTCTTGCAGTCCAATGTGCTCATTTTATGTCTGGTAATTCGGTATTTGTAAAAGTTACCATGTTTTTTTTTATAAACATGTTTTCATAATATGAATAATATCACGTATCTAGCTGAAAAAGTGTCAAAATTGTTTATGTTGAGAAAAACGAGATGTGTTCTTAGCATACTAGATGTTTCTAGCCCAAAAGATAATTCTATTACTCTTCAACGTCTGCTTTCGCACAATGACAAGAAAATGAATACATTTTATTTTCTAACTCAAAAACCGTTCGCCGGAGGAAAAAAATACTGAAGGCCATTTCCATGAGATTATAAAGGATAGTTACAAAAATAATATTTATTTTGAAAAAAAAATAGTAGCGTATCATTATTTTGACTAAAAATATGACAGGGTACCTATGTGAACAGGGATGCCCCTGATGAAAATTAAGGAATCCCTATCATGGAAAAACTGAATTTTTATGCATTTGGCGGGAGCATCTCGTTTCAACCACATCTCATATCAGCCACATTTCATCTGGCCCACATAATCCGAACATACTATCCCAATTTTCAATTCAACAGAATCGAAAGAAATAAGCATATTCCTCTCAGCCACATCTCGTCTCAGCCACATTTTGTCTCAGCTACATTTCGTGTCCATTTCGTCTTAGTCACATTTAGTCTTAGTCACATTTCGTCTTGGCCAGATTTCGTCTCAGCTACATAAGGGTACAATTGCACTCATCATGGTATGGTATTCTTTCCTAAAATGTTCTTTGTTGCTGTATTTTTGTCTGAGAACACGAATTTGATAATGAAAATGTGAACAAACCACGATTTATCGAGATATTTCAAGAAAAAGTTCGAAATCCTGCCTTTTTTTTTTCATGATGGACTTTAATGACACATTTACGACGGCGTATTAGTGCCACAATAACCTATTAATTTTTTTATCTGAATATCAAAATTTTGAGATTTGTTCTCAAAATTTTGAGATTTTTTTCTCAAAATAATCCACATTATGGATGCGTGTATTCAGTTACAATACTGCATTGTCAATTATAGAGTTGAAAGTAGGTAGATATCAGAAGTGTGAAGTGCATGATATAGGTGCACTATATAAATTGAAACAACAAAGAAAACGAGAGCGGTCCTGTGCTGGTCCCTGGTCATGCTGTGACCTGTGACCTGGTAGCAACTACTTACACAGCATACCTTATCTGTACTTGGTATAATCTATTCAGAATGGAAGACGCATTAGATAAATCTTGCAATTAGCTTAAATGCGAGACAAATCTGTAGATAAATCTTGCAATTAGCCTGAATGCAAGATAAATCTGTCATTTAAGCTTAAATTGCAAGATAAATCTTTCAATTAGCTTAAATGCCAGATAAATCTTGCAATTATACTCAAACGACCAAAAAAAATTTTTTGTCATGCTCGTTCAGCTTCTTCGTAAAAGATTTGATCCTATGATCTGATCACGTATCATAGGATAAATTAGGAAAAGGAATGGTAAGAATGAAATGATACTGAATATCAATACGTGTAATTGTGTGCCAATAAACTGAGAATAGAATAATAATACATATCAAAAAATCGTTTCAATATTCACATTGGGATACTCAACTCAAGATCTGAACGGAAAAAGTACTAATAGTTATTCACTAAAAACCAAAAGTTAAATATAACATGAGCTATGTCATAGTACAACTACAAAAATTTCAACCTCATCAGCATAAAAAAAGATATTCATCAATTATATTATATTTCTTATAACAGTCTGTTCAACTCTTTCCTCAATGCTAAGTATAATTCAACAGCTTCTAAAGGATCATCCTGTATACTATAACCCTTTTCTTCCATTATAATTCTGCATAAACCGTAAATATCTTCATCGCAAGGATATTCTATTTACATTGTAATATTTCATGGTAATTCAAACCAAGGAAGAAATATCTCTTTATTAGTTCATTGGTATATATTAGTGTTCTCCATTTAACACATGAATAGGTCTACTAGGCGAGGTCTGTGACAAGTTTCGCAAAGCACAACCACTTTATAACTGAATGCAAACATACACAATGTTGTTATTATGTAGGTAACAAATTCGAGAAAAAAATCTCAAAATTTTGAGAAAAAATCTCAAAATTTCGAGAAAAAATCACAAAATTCTGAGAAAGAATCTCAAAATTTTGAGAAAAAATCTCAAAATTTTGAGATTCTGATAAAAAGATTATTAGGTTATTGTGGCGCTAATACGCCATCGTACACATTTTTATATAAAAAATTCAACAAGAAATATAATTTTTATGGCGACTTTTTCAAATGTAGTGAACAATCATACCAGATGACGGCCATTTAATCAATAATCAATCCAAATACGAGATGTCAAAAAATTTCAACAGATTGCTTCTGAATGTGGTTAAACGCGTCACTATCTCAAATTACATTCTACCTTCTTTTCACTAAATATGGATAAATCGCAAGAGAATGTGGCTAAGACGAAATGGACACGAAATGTGGCTGACCTGAAATGTGGCTGAAACGAAATGTGGCTGGGATGAGATGTGGCTAAGACGAGATGGGGCTGAGACGAAATGTGGCTGAAACGAAATGAACACGAAATGTGGCTGAGACGAAATGTGGCTGGAACGAGATGAAGCTGCAATGCGTATTTCTGCTGAATTTGGAGAATCGGTTTGGATCTGGCAACAGCCTATCGTTCGGGCATATTCGGACACTGTGGCTGAGACGAAATGTGGCTGAAACGAGATGTGGCGGAGACGAAATGTGGCTGACACGATATGTGGCTGAGAAGAAATGTGGCTGAAACGATACGCACCCCCACAAATTATATTTGAAAATAAAAAATGCAGTCTTCTTTCATCATTTTTGCCGAAGATATACAGGGCGTTTCATGATTGAATGCTGATCCTATAGGGCGGTAATCCTTGAATGATTTTGAGGAAAGTTCTTCATTCATTCATTTCTGAGATACATGATGTTGAAATGTAACAAAAGAATCAGTTATTCCCCAATATCTCTGAAACCGCTCTGGCTTTTTTCTTCCATTTTGGTACATGCCATTTTGGCTCATGTCTTAGCTCATAGTTCATAAATATTTTCAACACTTTGTCCTATCCGCCCCCACTGAATTTTTTCCAGGCGGCGCCCAAACAAAAGAAAAATCTGAGGTTATCATAACGAAAGGAAAAAGGACCCATCATGACTAACCGTATGAGCGAGTGAACGCTCTGTAGAGACACTCAACATGAAATTAAGAAGTATAATAGGTAATGGGAAGACGTGTTCTATAAACCCGGTTTGAATGACTAAGGAGATCAATTGGTTAATGTTCAATTTCCGCGGTTCACGTTCACGTTTACGTAACAGAGAAGGCCATGCATCGAACGTAATCTAGTTTCTGAATTTTGGATGATTCAGGATCGGAGTGTCTGGCAGTAACTGGAAATTATTGTGGGAGATTCCACACATTCGTCTAGACTCTATAGAGACATGTGTACATTTGAATAGGTCTCAACGAAATAATTGGGGTTGTTTTCAATATACTAAAGTACTTTTATATAGGATACCAGCTGACCCGGCAAACGTTGTTTTGCCATAAACATTATTTCAAGAAAAAAATTCTCAGATAAATTTTTATCAGAAAACTTTCATTATTTTATTTCTACTTCTTTTTAGTTTGTCAATCGATAAAAGCGGGATTCTTTAGTTTTTCAAAATACTCTATTTATTTTCTACTTCTTTTTAGTTCGGTACTTCTTTTTAGTTTGGCTGTCTATAAAAAGGTGTTTCATTAGTTTTTCAAACTAAAATTCATTACAATTGCTGATATCCGGCAAACGTTGTTTTGCTATATACAATTATTACTAAAAAATATTTTTTCAGTTAAATATTCATCAACATACATTTTATTATTTTGTTTTTCAAGTCTTCTCCGACCCCGAAAACACCCAGATACAAATTTTGAATAGAATCGGATGATAATTACAAAACTGAGTTGCCATATTGGATCCTCCATCTTTAATTTCCTCATTTTGATGAAGAATCATAATCTCCGATCCCGAAATCCCCCAGATACAAATTTGGAATGGAATCGGATCATAGTTACAAAACTCGTTTGCCATATTAAATCTGCCATCTTGAATACCCAAATTTTCATGAAAGAATCATTATCTCGATTCCGAAAACCCCCCCGATACCAATTTCGCATAGAATCAGATCATAATTGAAAAACTTGTCCGCCATATTGGGTCCGTCATCTTGAATTTTCAAAATTTGACGAAAGAATCATAATCTCCGACCCCGAAAACCCCCAAATACCAATTTTGAATGAAATCGGATAACAATACTCGTCCGCCATATTGGATCCGCCATCTTGAATTTTCTATTTTAGATAACGACCGATTCTCATACCTACCGAATACGCACAAAAAACCACCACTAAAACCGTGACCGGGACAGGAGAATTTTATGTATTAGATATCTATTGAGCTGACTGATATGAAATATCTCTCATCCATCCCTTCAGTTCACCTATAAAAAGTTTCAGAGCGATATCTGTTAGAAAGAATGTATATTTTCTTGTAGATGTCCACTAGTAGCCCAGGAAAGGAGAATGTATAGAGGGAAATGCTTGGAACACAATTTTTGACTTCGTTGTTTGGACTAGTTATAGAAGGTGAACATATCAAAAGTCCCCGCCCGTAGCCCTTGAACTTCTTAGGGTTTTTGCTTATATTTCGAAAATTATGCGTCCTATCGACATAATCATGATATACAAAATGAGAGCACATTAAATTTGCAACAAGTTTTGTCCAATATTCGATATCTTCTATCGTTTTCGAGATATCCACTCTTGAAAGTGTGTAATGTTTAGTAAGAAAATGTTTGCTTCACTCTTTCGCTCGTTTTGATGCACTTAAAGAGTATATGCTGGTCATAGGGTTGTAGAGATTGCTCTTTGATAATACATATTGTTTCACTATTTCATCTATTTTTCTTCAAATGTTGAATCAGTTTCAGTGTTGATCGTGAAATTCGAGATATGCACCAATATGTGAACATATTCAGTACTGAACGTCTAAATAGCACATATACTTATTATAAAATATAAATGCTTGTAGGCCTCCCCACCAGATTCGTCACACCTTATCAAACTAGAACATTTCAATGTGAAAATCTGTTGCTATGACCATGTTTGTCCGTATATGAGTGTCTATAAGTGGGGGACTTGTGATAGTTTCACACAACTATCAAGTTTAAACGAAGTTTATTGACTTTGAAAAGTAAAACAACATGAAACATCACAACAGTAGGTACCATTCAGTCTCTTGGGGGGAAAGATCTTGATCCTCGTCTCCGTTCTCATCTTCTTGTAGGAAAACGGTCAGAGGACCATCCTGTTCTTCTTCATCTTCAGAGTCCACTCGAGGGACCCCATTCAGGCAGTTCCTCTGTCAATTTTGGCATGCCGGAGAACATTTGAGGCTTGCTTTTTTGCAGCCACACTTTGCGCTGGCACAGTCTGTCGTGCATCGGCAGAAAATCATTTTCAGAATATCGTCGGGTACAGCTTCTAACTCACTCTGCACTGGGACCAGGAAGTTGTCCCCAATCTTCCACCCATGCATCTGAGGAGGCAGGTCATTTTTCAGCCACACCTGAACTTGGTGGACTGCTCGGAGGGAATGCTGTTTTGTTGCTCCCTCGCTGGGAGGAAGACAATAAGAGATATCAGGCTTGATGGTGGCCATCGATTTCAAGAGCGAGTTGTACCAGAAGGCATTGAGGGAGACCTCTTTCGCTGGAGCCCCATACCACCTCAAGATGCAGGTTTCACCTGCCTTTTGTACTAGGGCGTTGGTGGAGGAAAGATCTGAAGAGACCGCTGCTGCTTTCTGGACCTCTGGAGACTTCAGATTCAACATCGCGAATGCGACCTTGCTTTTTCGGAAAGCGGAAGATGTTGTTTCGCATCCAGTGAATGCGCGCAAAAATAGCACGTCCTTGAAACCTTGTTGCTGAAGCTCTTGGGGCGAGAATAAGGAATCCCTTGTCTTCCCACGTCCAGGCTTGATGAATATAATTTTCTTTATGCGCATCTGCTTAAGCCATCAAGAGAACTATGAGATCGACATCTTCACCCACAATGCCGACAGCTGTTGTTTCCGATATTTCTGCTTGAAGGGCCGTGATCCCGTTGTCCTCAAGCTTCACCTTAAGTGAGTTGATGAACCTGCTTTTGTTGAAATTGTTCGACAGAAAATCTTCTTGTTTGAAATGGATGCAGACTTCCTGAGTCTATACCGCCTCTGCTGCTCTGCTACTTTTCTGCTCGAGGTTGATGAGGAATAGCCGTCAAAGACTACAGTACATCTCCTTCCGTGGTAGTTCTTCTTGATAAAGTGGATATAGCTCTCACAGATTGTCGATATCTTGGCACCGCTTTGCCAAATTCAATCAATCAATCAATCAATCAATCAATCAATTTATTGGTATCAAAATACATAGATAGTATTTATACAAGTCAATAAAAGTACAGTACATTTTAAATTTCAACATATATATGTCAATAAAATAGATTACATTCAAGAATGTTGATAGAGGAGAACCCTCCAACATCATGCCAACCAAACTTTCCACTAACCAGTCCTACCAAATGCTATCGCCTTTGAGCCCAGTCAAAATCCAGGAATTTTTGATAACTATAGAAAGCATGATCAATCAGGAATTTCTTTACATGCGATTTGAATGTTTTTATCGGTGAATCTCTAACCTCAGTCGGAAGGTGATTGAAAAACTTAACAGCCCAGTAATTTGTGCCATTTTGGCATTTCGTGAGTCTATGATAGGGAATTAAAAGATCAGCTCCATTTCTAGTTGAGTAATGATGAATATCACAATTTCTAGTATATAAAGTTAAATTTGTCCTAATATGCAGTAAGTTTTGTAATATATATATACAGGGAAGTGTCAAGATTTCCATTGAACTAAAAACATGGCGACAGTCATCTCTATATCGAAGCCCAGCTACTATTCTTATAGCTTTTCGTTGTGAGGCAAATAATCTATTGATGTCTGCATGACCCCAGATAATGTTAGCATAGCTAAGGTGTACATGAAAAGTAGCGTGATAGGCAGTCTTGAGTGAGGTGAAGGATACAATATTTGCTGAATTTCGAAGAACAAAAATCGAGCTATTAAGTTTCTTGGACATTATTTCTATATGATTTTGCCAGCTCAGTCTTGAATCTAAATGAATGCCTAGAAACTTGACACTTTCCAGGTACTCATTTTCATTATTCCTACACAGAGTTAATAACAATTTGTTTGTTTTGTTTTCATTTAAAAAAAGGTCATTTGCAGCGAACCAAGATTTGGCATTTTGTAGCGCCTCATCACTCCTGGCTTCCACATCTGCAGGAAGTTTACCACGGAATGAAATGGTTGTATCATCAGCAAACAGAACGAATTTTTCTAGATTTGCAGAACTTGGCAAGTTGTTAATGTAAATCAAGAACAACAGTGGTCCCAGAATAAATTACTTTATGGAGGAGGAGTCCTTCATCAAAAACGATGTGTAGCTGTGCGACATGTACATCCTTGGTCACAGTCGGCTCCAACAGTAAATGCCTGCTCTAAAAAAAAGGGAGCAATCCTCACCACGAGGATTATTTGTTGAGAGATTGTTGCATAACATCCTATTGTACGATATCTCATTTCAGGCATACTTTTTGATGATATTCATTATTTATAATTCAAGAGTTATCCGATCGAGAATAGCAGAAACGTGAAGAAAAAAATATCTTTTTCAAAATTACGGACTTTCAAGAGTGGATATCTCGAAAACTATACATGATATAGGAAATTTTAACTGTGACAAACTTGTTGCAAATTTAATCTGCTTCCATTTTGTATAGAATGGTTATGTCGATAGGACGCATAGTTTACGAGAAACAAGCAAAAAAACGAAAAATGAGCCTTTCAAACCCCTCCCCCCCCCCCCCCCATCTTGCTCAAGAGCTACGGGCTGGGACTTTTGATATGGTCATCTTCTTACTAGTCCAAACATAGTTACGGAGTCAAAAGTTGTGTTCCAAGACTTTCCCTCGATACCTTTTTTTTAATGGTTCGTTGCTTGAACTATAGGTTAACTGTGGGACAGCACGTGGTCATGTATGCATCCGAGTCGGCTGTACGTTGAATCACAGTTTATGGAATATCTATTCCAAAACTGTGGTTGATTCATGTGGTGTCCCTGCTATTCGACGTGATAAAACTCTTTTACCAATATTGGTTGGGTAATTCCGATGTTATACAGGGTGATGCAAAGGTGAGCGGCATTCTCACGGGGGCGAATTCCTTGCATAAAAATTTTGCAAGAACTTTCCATTGATTGGGATCCGAAATTGCTTCCTCAGCTACGCCCTAAATTGTTCTAAAATTGTTCTATCCGTCATTCGGTTGCTCCCTTACGAGCAACCCTCAGAAGTCTTCGAAAGACTTGTGCGAGCAAGGAATGACGGGGGCCTTACCTTTTAACGTGTGATCCCAAAAACTTTCTCAGGCCATCAGAAAAAGTCTGCGTTCGTGGGTCTCGAACCCACGATCGATACCTCGACGTGAATCGATATCGAAGCATCGAAGCACTGAGGTACGCCGGCCTGAAAAGGATACCTTGAGGAAGATTTTTTCTATAGCCCTTCACGAATAAATTTTGAAAATTTGTGTACGGTATGAACATTATATGGTTAATATGATTTTGAATTATTCAAAATTGCTGAATGCAATGTAAGTAAAAGAATAAAAAATATTCGTTTTCATCAATTAACATAGACGCAAATCAGATGCCGACATTTTCTCGTGAATTGTAGGCTCTATCAAAGTAAAGTAAGAGTACAATTTTTACGTAAGTACCTCTATAATTTCATATTCAAGATTTTTTGGGATTTCCTCTCGTTGTTTCTATCAAATGAAAATATGAATATTATCTCAATATACGTGTAGTAAGGACAATTCAGATGATTTGCCCTGTCACTGCGTTTGAAGAATTTTCCTATAAGAGAGCCTAAAACAAAAATTCACTAGCCTGTCAGTGACAATTTGTATTGAAAAAGGTTTGGAGAAGAGAAATAAAGGTATAAACAAAAAATATCGAATTTTTACTTATTTTTGGACGTTTTGGGAACGAATCTGCTCCCATTTTCAACATAAAAAATGGAAACTTCTTTGAACGCAATGACATTTTGGGGCAAATCATCTGATTTGTCCTAACTACACGTATATTGAAATTGTATCCCAAAAATGATCTGGAATGATGAATGTACCACCTCCTCGATTAACCTACAGACAGTACCCCTATAATTTCATGATTTTCAAATGGATCACAATAACCTGAAGGGTGAAAGATGGAGGGATGTTTTTACCCTGGCCCTCCCCCACATGTGACGCCTCTGAATTTAGATTCAGAATCTTGAATTCAGAATCTTATTCTCCATCAAATGTTCATACCGCACACCAATTCTCAAAATTCAATTGAACAAGGTTTCGAAATACAGTTAAAATCGTATTCAAAAAGTTCCTATTCAGAGGGGCGTAGCTCCCTTCATTTCATTTAATCTATTTGCCTAAGATAATATAAATTTGCTTGATAGTGTTCTTTAACAGCAGGTATATCAGTTTTTTTATATTCTACAACTCATTCAGAGGTGAGATCATCTAGACAAAAAATTTCAATGATAGGAATGAAGATAGTAACAGATATTCACGATATGTTTTGCATTCTTATAGCTTTATATTAGAATTATGACACCTATAGGTGAAAACACACCTATATGTGTCTTGAATGGAAATGTTCGAAATGTACATGAATATTTTAGTGAAAAAGATTGAGGTGAACTGTTCATATGTTTATATGACCTGATTTAAAGTATATAATAATATAATAATAATAATAATTTATTTCCAAAGAGAAATAATACAAATGTGAGAAAAAAAAATATTATACAAAAAGTATATATACAAGAATACAAATTTAAATCTGAGAGAATCTTATTTTTTCATACATACAAAACAAACAATATTATAAACTTCATCTAGATACAAAGTGTGGAGGATCATTTACATATATGAATAAAATAACAAAAGGAAATAAATCTAGAGAAATCCCACGAAGATAAACTTGTTGTGGGTATTCAGGATACACTTCTCAGTATATATATTACATACATATCACGAAACACACTTAGGAACACTATACGGATATATAGTATAACTATATAAAAGTATATGCATTATCCTAAGAGAATATCATCATACAATTTCGAATAATTCTGTAGAATATGTATTTTGCAGATCTTTTTGAATCTATATTTTTGTAATAATTTTGTATCTAACGGTAGAGTATTGAACCATTTGGGTCCTAAATAATTCACACAATTTTTGTAAAACTCACTGTTTGGCTTATCAACTTCAATATGCATCTAAGATACAGCTCTAGAATCATGACTATGATCGATACGAATTTTTAGGGATTCATGATTTTTCAGGTTGTAACACACTGTATAAATGAATATACATCTGATATTTGAAATTTTCTCAGTATAAAGTAAATGAGTTGAATACAACCTGTCTCTTTTATGAATAATCTTCAATATTTCATTTTGAATAAAGGGCCTTAGTGCTGTGTCATACATGCACCCCATACTGAGATTCCATACATAGAATAGATTCTACAAAACTGTTATATAATGTTATAAGCAGGCTTATACTGAGAAACTGCTCACGGAGGAAGAAATCATGGATCGATAATCTGAATTTTTTTGATGTATACATAACATGATATTCCCATTTTAAGTTCTGGTCAATAATGATGACCAAATATTTGGTAGTTTGAGTTTCTGGTATTGCAGAGGTTAGATTATCACACATTATTTCTTGGAAGTTAGGACGATCTGCGGATGTTTTAGAGAAGGCAATATAGTTTGTTTTATTTACATTAAGTGAAAATTTGTTAATATCTAACCAGTTCAATTTCTACTTTCGCACGTGTCCTTGTTGGGTTTAACTCAGTGAAACAGGCAGTTTTACAATTAAACTTTAATGACTGAACAAGACGTTTTATATAATAATCAGAAACTGTCAACAAAAACAAACTTGATGTTCATATATAGTATGTTGAATAATCTGGCGAATATCTCCAACACCCCCACTCGACAGATCATTCCTCCACAATTCCTATTGAAGTTCTGAACTTCACAAACTTGTCCTTGGGTAAGCATTTCGTTAGTCCATCAGCTATCATATCTTGTGTTTGGCAATAAATGAAATCAATTACATAATTTCTGATCAAATCACGTAAATGATGGTACTTTACATCTATATGCTTAGTTCTAGCACTGATCTTTTCATTTGTGGCCAGTTTGATACAACCTTGATTATCTTCATACAAACAAGTTGGTTTATCACACTTGATTCCATATTCGTCAAGAATTCTCCGGGTCCAAACTACATCTTGACAAGCTAAAGAAGCAGATATATATTCTGCTTCTGTCGATGATAAGGCTACAGAAGTTTGTTTTCTGCTGGTCCACGATATTGCATTTTCTCCTAGAAATAATATGAACCCGCTTGTTGACTTTCGATCTGAAATATCACCAGCCCAATCCGAGTCTACGAATCCGTTTAAGATCAGCTCCTTATCTGATTTTAGCTTCAGCTTGAATCTGCTGGTACCCTTCAAATATTTTATCAGTTTCTTAACAGCATCCCAATCTATTTGTCTTGGCTGACTTACTTTTCTTGTCAAATAGTTGACAGCAGTAGCTATATCTGGCCTTGTCGTGGTAGATAAGTACAGTAAAGCCCCCACTGATTTTCTATATTTGTCATTATTTGGTAGCAGCTTATGATTCTCAGTGAGTTTTGGATATTCAGTATCCATTGGAATTAATGAAGGTGCTGCACAGTCTAATCCAAATTCTGAAATGAGATCAATAATTTTCTTCTCCTGATCCAGAAGAAAACTTCCTTCTTGATTCTGTTGAATTCTGATTCCTAAGAAGTAGGTTACATCGCCTAAATCTTCAATCTCGAAATGTTTGTTCAGCTCACTCCCAAACATCTTGATTGCCATTTCATTTTTGTGACAGATAAGTAAGTCATCAACATAAATTAGTAGATACATTGGATCTTCATTTCTTCTGCTGATGAACAAACATTGGTCATTTTCGCTTTGATGAAACCCATGTTCTTCAACAACCTTTTTCAGAACTTCATTCCAAGCTCTTGCAGCCTGTTTTAAACCATAAACAGATTTATGGAGTTTGTATACAAGATGAGACTTATTTTCTTCGACATATCCATCTGGTTGGGACATATAGATTTCTTCATTCAGAATCCCATTCAAAAAGGCAGTTTTAACATCATAATGTCTAACATAAAGCTTGTTAACAGCTGCAATTGTCAATGAAATCCGAAAGGTACTTTGCTTCATTACTGGTGCAAAAGTGGCATCATAATCTTCTCCATATTTCTGAGTATAGCCTTTAGCAACTAGTCTTGCTTTATATTTAGCAATGCTGCCATCAGAATTGGTTTTTAACTTGAAAACCCATTTCGAATCGATAGGTTTCTTTCCTGTAGGAAGATTTGTTAGTGTCCAGACCTGTTTCTGCTTGAATGATTCTAATTCATCATCAGCAGCTTTCAACCATTTTTGTTTCTCATTTTCCGGAAATTTAATCATATCACTCCATGATTCAGGTTCTCTATGAAATTCAGTAGAAGTTACATATGAAAACTTTTCTGGTGGCACTCCTTTGTTCTTTCTTGATGATCTTCTGACTGTCTCATCCTCTTCTAGTATTTCATGTATATGGTCATCTTCAATTTCATATTCTTCCTTTTGTTGGTCTTCTGTCCTTGTCTCTTCCAATCTCATATCTCCACCTAGTTCATCAATTCTATGATCTGTTTTAATTCTTCCAAGTACAATCTCTGTATTCTTATGTATGTTCGTATTGCTCTCATCAGACTGTTTAGTCCTATAATTCGTAGAATGTCCATTTTCGATGAATTCAACAGTTCTACTTATTACAACTTTATTTGTGGATCTATCCAAAATTCTGTATCCACTTGAGTTTTCAGAGTATCCCACCAAAATTCCTTCTTTGGCCCGGGAATCCCATTTAGTACGTTTTTCTTTTGGAACATAGGCATAAGCAGTACTTCCAAAACTTCTCAAATGATCAATTTTAGGCTTGGCTCCATGCCATACTTCATAAGGAGTTGTTTTAATAGATTTACAAGGAAGACGGTTTTGTAAATAATTGGCTGTAACAATCGCTTCTCCCCAGTAAGTATTTGGTAATTGAGCGTCAAGCAACATACATCTTGCTGATTCACAGAGGGTTCTATTTTTGCGTTCAGCAATACCATTCTGCTGCGGTGAGTACGGGACTGTCGTTTGGTATGCTATTCCATATTTCCGTAAAATATCCTGAACAATTTTATTACAAAATTCGCCGCCATTGTCAAATCTGATCGACTTGGGCTTTCTTTCAAATTTATTTTTCACAAATACTATAAAATCTTCCAGTTTTTCTGATACTTCATCTTTAGTGTTCAACAAATATACAATTGTATATCGCGAAAAATCATCGATAAAAGTCAAGTAATATCGTTTCTTTCCTGGAGTTTCTGTCCTCATTGGGCCACATACGTCTGAATGGATCAAGTCAAGACATTTGCTCGATTTATCGCCACAATGTTTAGAAAATGGCTTTTTGGCTAATTTCCCCTTCACACAACTGATGCATTGCAAAGTTTCCTCACAATTCTCTAATATACTTCCAGAAACTAAGTTTTCTGCAAAGAGTCTCTTGATATCTGCTGGATTTCTGTGACCCATCCTTTTGTGCCATAAATGAATACATTCGGTACATTTATCAGAAGACATATGTGCCTGATTTCTAGAATCTATTGCTAACTTATAGATTCCCTTCTCAATAGTTCCAATAGCGACAATATTGTCATTGATTTTTACATGACAGTGATTTGATTCGAAAGTGACATTGAAACCTTTTTCAGTCAAACGTTTCACCGATAATAAACTTGATCGAAGATCAGGAACATACAATACATTCTTAACTGGAACTGATACTATTTTGTCTGATACTTGACAATTCAATAGTCCTTCCCCTATTCCAGCACATATCATTTCATTACCATTTGCGACAGTCACTTTATCACTGTAATTCTGCAGATGTGTAAAGAAGTTTCTATTCGCCGTCATATGGCTCGATGCACCCGAATCTATGAACCACTCTGTACCTTCATAATCGTCTTTGGGATAAACACAAAAGCAATAATCTTCATTATTATCTTCTACTGCAGTTTTAGCTTTATATTCTTTCCTATCACTATTTTGACTACTTTCTCCACCTTCTTGCTGAGTTTTCTTCCAGAAATAGCAATTTCTTTTAACGTGTCCCTTTTTCTTACAGAAGAAACATTCCATTGTACAGAACGGCCGTCTATTTTCATTGTTATATACTTTTAATGCTGCTTCAGAATCACCTTCAGTTTTTCTATTAAATTCATCCATCAGTTTTCCTTTGACATATTCAAGAGTCAATTCATTATCAGGACGAGCATCCAAGGCCGTTACAAGTGTATCATAGTTCTTGGGAAGACCTCCAAGAAGTAGTGCAGCAACATGAAAATCTTTAATATTTTCACCTATTCCCCTCAGTAGTTCTACCATTTCGAGAGTTTGTCTTATATATTCGGACATTGTTTGTCCACTTTCTAATCTGGCCTGATAAAGCTTACGAAGTAAATACAACTTATTACTGAGATTTGCCCGTTCATGAACCTTTTGTAGAACTTCCCACATCTCCTTTGCTGACTGGCAGTTACAAATATGAATGATCTGGTCATTTTCTACACAAAGTGAGATGGTACTTTGCGCTCTTTCATCTAATTCTGCATAAATGTTACTTTCAACTTCTTCTTTCTGGACTTCTCCTTGAATTATCTTCCAACTGCCTTCTCTTATGAGAAGCATCTTCATTTTAAACTTCCAAGGCTGGTAATTATTATTATTCAGCTTAGCAAACCCAAACCTTGTATTTTCCATATTTTCCATTCTTTCCGCCTTGATCTTGCTTAAACACTCAATTTGAGCTCTACCTGATTCATGCGTTAACTGGGCCCACAACCTGTTGGGTTTAACTCAGTGAAACAGGCAGTTTTACAATTAAACTTTAATGACTGAACAAGACGTTTTATATAATAATCAGAAACTGTCAACAAAAACAAACTTGATGTTCATATATAGTATGTTGAATAATCTGGCGAATATCTCCAACAGTCCTCACACCTTCCCAGTCTGAGTTAGTACAGTATCATCAGCATATGATATTAATTTGCCCTGGATATCAATGTCAGTTAGGCATTCAATATATAGGTTGAAGAGTATGGGCCCTAAAACTGTGCCTTGTGGAACCCCAATTTGCACAATTGCAGGGTTACTAATGATATCCATGATCTTTACTGTTTGCTCTCTTAGGGTGAGATAACTCTCAAAGATCATCAACAGGGTACCTCTCACTCCATTTTTATCAGTCACTACATTGGCGTTGAGTCAGCCAGTGGGTAACTTTTGGGTGGGTCTTTTGATATTTGGAAAACTTTATTGAATATTGTGTTGAATAACTAGGTATTATACATATGAAATATAGCGGGATTCAGTAAATATCAAATTTTATGTTAATTTGTCTCTTTCGTGGGGGTTGCGCCATCTACATGTCTTTTGAGTCTTTTGAAAAGTCATAACTTTTTTGTGCGTACCTGTATAACGTTTTATAGTTGGAAAATACACTTTTATGTAAATAATATATTCTTGGTAGAGGTCGCTGCGAGCAACTGTTTTTGAGTTACTGGGTTTTGAAGTAATCGATGCTTTCAAATTATTTCCATTGGGCTCGTAAGTAGCCTCGAAGTAGTGAATATCAGAAAAGTTACGCCAGGCGCATTTTTCTTCTTTCATTCAATATTCTCCTACATTCAACATTGGAATGTAGGCAGAAGATGATTCTTACTTCTTTGTACCTACTTTTTTTGATTCTTTCAATTTGAAAAAAGTACTTGTCATGTTTTTTCAATCCGTTCTTGTATCAATTTGGTCTTAATTACTGTCATCTTCATTAATATTATATTGCAATAACACCCGATTCCTATTTTTCAATGGAATTGAAGAAAAATAATTTCCCTCACTCAATAAATCAATTTTGAATTCCAACTTCTTGTCATTCCAGATTACTTGCATTGATTATTTCAAATCCAAATAACTCGAAAACAGTACAGTGACTGCATTTAACACAGTGACGACAACGGGCTGGCATCCGCCATGTTAAGGCTAATGTCAAATGCTCTGTCTTTGTCTAATTAGTTGGTTATGTTATTTGTTTTGGATATTTTGAAAAGTATTTTGTTGTTATTTAGAATTAAATAATTATATTTTACTCTATTCGAACAATGTAATGAATATAAAATTAAAAAGGAGCCAATAAAGACTCCGAAGCTGGTACTCAAACCCACAGATAGGTACACCGACTTTGCTAAACTCAGAGATTAGTCTAAACTCAAAGGAATCACAAGTTTTCTACTAGAAGGTAAAAGTTTGAGTTATTGAAAACAGTCTAATTAGATCTCTGGGAGAAACAAACATATACATGTTTTCAGGAATGACTACTTCCAATAAGTACCTACTTACTTTTTCCAGGAGTGATGATTTCAACTTGAAGGAAAAAGAAAATATGTAAAGCTTCTAAGGTAAAAATGTACCAATACTTGGTCTACTTCCAAACTACAATGAAATAGAATTCTGCATACAGAATTTTTTGGATGAAAATGGTGTATTGATTGGAAAATCAGAGAAGGTGATATGGCAATCTGGAATATAATTCCTCTCTCAAGTATATAAACCAATGGTAACATTGGTAACCCACAGGAATGAAAACAGACCTCATAGGTACTTCCAATGATAATAATTGGTAATCCAAGAACTGACCATTTTGATTCTATGAATAGACTATATAGGGCTTGCCAGTTCTACTAAATGTGTAGGTGTTGTGTGTCCATAAGATTTGTTTAAGGAAATGAAAAATGTGAATGGACTAGATGTTTACTTGCTTGGAATCAATCAAAATTTTATGTACTTTCTAGGACACATATCAGATAAGATATTATATGGTGTGAAAACATCATTTTGAATCCACTTTCTAGTTGGTATGTACCTCTGTTATCTACTAGGGAAAGAGATTTGTGAATTTTTGTAGTTTCCAGTTTAATTTTGTATTTTATAATGATGATCATTTTGTTAAATCATACCTAATTTGTTATGTTCAGGAGAACTAATCGAATATCAGTAAATTAATAACTATAATAATGGTGAAATTACTACATAGATGTAAGAAAATATACCTATACTAATCATCAGTGTTGATTAATATCAATTACCTATGTGTGTCTGGCAGTATATTTGTGAGATATGTGAGAAATAAAATGAACTTTTTCCATAAAAATTATTTGTTATTGATAATTAATATTGTCAAAATCATAGTCAAAATACAGCATAGTGAAATCACTGACATTTTTATACAAACAAAACATCCTACTAGTCATTCTGACTGACAATATGCATCCACTTTGTGCAAATCAATGTCTTTTTGTATTAATGAGTAGTTTTTTACTATTTTCATCACATTGTCATTGTCCACCAATATTCTACATTGTGTTCCATGAACTTCACAATACACATACACTGATAATTCTACAGTTTCAAAGCACATACTTCAAGTATTTATAATTTCATGCTGTTTCAAGTCACTGCTTGATTATTTCTTTATATGTTTGGTATTCTATAGCTTCTCAAGTGCTTCTCAATCACATGGGGTAGCTGGAGCTATGGAAAACATATCATATATTACATCAGGAATCCATCTTGCAAGCAAAGTCTTCATAAGAGGCTTCTAGGAGCTTTGACATAACTTATTGGATCACCCAATCTGTCCAATTCAATAAAGTCATTACAAATCTGCATACTACATTTTTCCAGTCTCATTGAAATAAATATGCAACTTATAAAAATGGAGGTAGAAAATCTAGAAAAATAAATAAATGAGGTTAAACCATGATTATTAAAAATATTTCCTAACTTACCAATATTATGTTCTGCAGAAATATTTGATCTTGATCGAATAGAAAATGATATAATACTGCATGAGGAAAACAACAAAACCACAGAAAAACACTGACATATTTCTGACACAAAGTTCAAATCTTCAAATCATTTAGCGCCTCGGAATTTGCCTAAACATGGCGGACAGCGGATTTCTTAATTATTACATAAATCATTATTATTATGATCATTAAATTTTTTTTTTAATTTGCCAATATTATGTTCAGTAGAAATATTTGATTGAATGGAAAATAATTCTGCATGAGAAAAAAACAGGAAAACCACAGAAAAACACTACTATTTTCAACACAAAGTTCAAGTCATTCAAATTTGCCGCGGATTTTGCCTGAACATGGCGGATTTCTATCGACCAATAGAAAAGATGACATGCCATTGTCGTCACTGTGTTAAATGCAGTCTCTGTAGAAAACAGTTGCTCGCAGCGACCTCTACCAGGAATAAATTTTTCACAGAAAAGTGTTCAAGAAATCTATTTTTCTACTATGAAACGTTATAGAGGTACGCTCAAAAAAGTTATTACTTTTCAGAAGACTCAAAAGACATGTAGGAGGCGCCACTCCCACGAAAGTGACAAACTAACAAACAATTCGATATTGTCATCGAGAAGTACCCCTAGATACCAAACTTCATTCGAATATGACAATTTTTTTCGAATCTATTACCAAGAAACAAAAATAAGAATTCAACTTTGACACTCTGTATCTCGGAAACGAATAACTTTCGGACATATGTTTATGAAAACTTTTCTTCTTATTTTGACGTCAGCAACATGCTCCTGAATTTTCTACACGTACTTAAGAAACACCCTGTATATATTTTGTTATAAGTACATGGTATTTTGTAATATCTGGATATTCTTGGTCTTTTATTATGTTGAATATTTTCAGAATGGCTTTCGTTCAGTATTGTGTTTATGAGAACTACATATTTTTTGTTATTTTTAATTTTCACATTATGTAAATGTATTCGAATTGATTTATCTCCATTAATATGAGATTATTTCTAAAATATATACTCCATAGCTGAAAATAATTAATTCGCTGTCAGGGTTTTTGCGTAATAACTTCTACTTGGGTAGGTATATAATTTCTAACGTCATCAAAGTGTGTCCAGATTATCTTTAGACATAAACGCTGCTGAAATCCTCTGAGATACAGTAAAAGTGAATCATATCCATTTGTAGGTAATGAAATTTACTACAAAAAAGTCAGTGACAGCATGTATCCACAATAAGTTTAGCATGGGGGGCCACTTTTCGAACTAGTAATAATCATCTGAAACACCATTTTACTTGAATTGAAATATCGGTTGATTATTATTGGCTCTTGGGAATTTTGAAAAAAATTACAGTCAATCTAGATACTATGAGGATCCTTTGCATGGTTGAATCATTTCTGTGAACTGAGTATTGAAATTCTAGCAGCTGTTTGAAAAATTACAATCCTGAATGTGGTCAATTCATCTTGATATGCTATATTTCTTGAACTATTAATCTTAAATCAGTGAATATTGGTTTATGACTTGAATAAGCCTAGTCCGTATATATTCGATCTCTTGACATTTTTTGATAATCGTTTTTTCGTGGTACGTCAATGATTTGGATAACGCAATTTCCAGCTCCTCGATTTTGTCCCTACTTGTGTGACGTCACGAAAGTGATGCTCCGGCCCGGTGAGATAGAGTACCCAGCGAGCACAAACATCCCTGGGATGTTTTGGGATGTTTTGGGATGTTTTGAAAATGTTGGCGTGAGGATGTTTTTTGAGACGTATATACACTTCCCAAAGAGGTCTTCAAAGGATATCGGAAGTATTATTTTCGTTCCTCTGTGGAATTTCTTTGTCTGCCTACTATGAGAGGCATTAGAGAAATTAAAAATGATGTTAACATGTGGATGTCATTTCTAGACATACCATAGCCTGCCTTGAAAGGTTAATTCTAGATATTCAATATATACATTCCCAATTCCCATCAGTTTTCATACACACAATTGAACTTAAATTCATTTCATATTTTTCGGTCTCCTCACTTCAACTACCTATATATATCTACCTAATTTTTATTCCATTAATACAATATACCAACGACCATGTCGTCCATAATGATATCCCAAACATAACAGAATATCCTACCAATGTTCTGACAACTTTCAGAACGTTTCTTACTCATTTTAGAATATTCTGATAGAATGTTCTCAGAATGATCATACAATAGTTTCATCTTGCAACAAATATTCCATGTAAATTTAATTCTCAGAATATTCTGAAAACATACAGAATATTATGCTATCAAAATATGATATGGTGTTTTATTCTTTTGTATCAATACTTATGTGTCCCATGACCCACCCTATTCGTCAGCTGCAACCCTAACAACACCGGATGTTGCTGGTACATCCCGCTAAGGTCCTACAAATGTCCCAATGTTTCAGACTTAGGAACGATATCCCAGAGATGTTTCTCTTGGTACATCCATCAGATGTTTTCATTGGATGTTCTAGAAACATCCCATTTGATATTTTTTTATAAACAATATCATGGTTCCATATTCGCTAATGATGATTGGCATGATTGAATAGTTCAAACAATTGTGACATTTGAAACATTAAAGAATTGGTAAAAAATGGAAATCAAAACTATATTCGTACTCATATACTTATACATATACCAAAGCCGGGTGTTGCCAGCAACATCCCAAGAATGTCCCAAGGAAAATAGGGATTTTCCAGAGATGTTCCTATCATCCCATATGGATGTTTCTACGACGTCTGACAGATGTTATTGTGTTATTAGGGAATGCTAATTATCCTACTGAAATAAAGTGCATGTTGACATATTGCTATTCATTTCATTTATCAATAAGGTTTCTAATGCGCAGTGGTAAAAGGATTGTAAAAATTCAATCAAGAAAGACTAGGTTCGATTCCCCAGCAGGGAAACAGATCTTTTTTAAATTTTGGAATAGATTATTTGCAGCGATCAAATGTGCGCAAAACTCTCTGGAAATGTTGTTTTGTGAGCATAAAGAGGCTATTAAAAAAACCAGGTAGAATGTATTTTTGTGACACCCCAGATGATATCTTTAGGAAGGCCACCTGCGGCGAACATCGGCTGTTATGAAAGTTCTATTCAAGTGTGAACATAACATTGCAGTGGAGGTTCAATATGTCTCGATATCTCGTTCTTGTAACATCTCTGAGATGTTTTCGTGCTCGCCGGGTAGGCCCTGCCTGGTCCCGAGAGGCGAGAGATCTAATGAATGACCCTGTATTACCTCTGCACCTTCGAACAATCAGCATCAGCGGAATGACATCAAAATGGCCACTTCCGCTTGGCGCGCTCCCTCGCGCAAGCCCAATCGCTCATTTCCACGCTGTCTGTCGTCAACTGCGGTCTTTCCGCGCTGGAAAACAGTGGAAAATCCTGCCCGGTTTTCCTTGCCGAATCCCGAAGAATCGATACGCAGCCGAAATGGGGTCGACGGTTCGGGTGTTTTTGCTGGTCCTCATCGGTTTGATCTGCTTCAAAAACGGTGAGTTTCTGTTTTTGTACTCGAGTGCTTGAATACCAAGAAGTGATGGACTATAGGAATTCTTGACAATTTTCGAGCTGTCATTGTGAATTAATCATTAAGGCCCTGTCTCACGGCCCAACAAATTGATCTAATTTGTTTGATGTGACGTCATTCTTGCCTGTTTAACTCAAATGGTTTGAAATGTCAAGAAATCTCCGTCACACGATTTGAAGATTTTTCAACAAGAATATATGTTAAGTAGGTTCTCTGGGAAGAAACAGAAGGTAAAATAAAATATAAATTCATTATTTGGTAATTATTCTATGTTGTATTTGTAATACGAAGTAATTCCAAAAAAAGAGGGAGATATCTACAAGATATTGGCTTCAAAAAAGAAATATTGGTAGAGGAGTCCTACCTATGATTTTTGATGAAGTCAGATTGGAAGATATCCCATAGTGAATTTCAAAACTACCTAAGAATGGATGGGGGACGTTTCATATTTTTATCAATCCATATAATATGCGCGTGAACGTATATACCTGCAGAAACAAAACAAAGTATCTAGTCAACCAAGCATAAATTTGGGATTGGAGCAAGACAAAAATATTCCAATAATTATCCGACATGGTCCTCATTCCAATTACCAGGACAGGCAGTTTTGAAGCATTGATAAGATTAATGATAGTATTTCTTGTAAATTCTTGAAGTATAAAATAATAATCAATGAAGAAAACAAGAAAACAAACATCCTAATCTCATTGTTAAATACAACATGACAAATATGTAGAAACAAGTTCTAAACTTCAGCTGCATTCTGACGTGAAGTCACTGATGACATCACAAATCTGTAGTTTGATCAAATTGTTGGACCGTGAGACACAGCCTTTAGTTGCGTTTTATTTTTCCGATTCCGCCACCAGAATCACTCCTATGTGTCTGTCGTTTTATTTGAAACTATTCCGATTCCGGTTGCTACTTTTCATTCCGTCCCCCTACAAGGAATGATGTGGAATGACTGTTCAAAAAATCAAATTGAATTGAATAAAAACGAAACTTTTTGAAGGTATAGAAGACATTTCTATCGTGAGGTTCCTAAGTTTATGATAATTTCAATAAGCAAGACAGTTTAATACATCAATTCCCGGATAAAATCAATTCTCTCGATCTCGGAGAACTTCATCCACATCCACACTGCTTTGCTTTGATTAATTTGCTTGATTTTTAACTTTAGTATTCTGATTTTGAAATCATTCGGAGCCCCAATCTATCCCCAATATACAGGGTGTCCCGAAATTAGCCTGCCAAACTTCACCAGCAGCTTTCACTATCAAGAATAGAAAGGAAACTTTCAATGAACATTAGTCGAGAAATGTCTCCCAAGGGAGCTATGGCTCCCTGACAGGGGGCTCATGAAGGTGATATCTCTTGAGAATTTCCGCAACTCCATGTGATAAAAAGATGCAATTTGGTAAAAGAACTTAACTTTCCATGCCCAATGCAGTGAAAGTTGAATCATTTCAAAATTTCAATCAGGAGTGTATAATACAGGGTGAGCCGGGATTGGCGCAGTGGAAGAGCGTCCGTCTCACGACCGCAAGGTTGTGGCTTCGATTCCCAGCGCGAGCAAGGAACTTTTTTCAATATTTTATTTACGAATTAAATATTGTTAAGTTTCGGAGCATCGGCTGGGGATAGTCCTGCACGATTCGCTGTTGCGTTCCAATGAACAGTGCTGCTCCTGAAGTGGCGCATGGAGTTAGTAACAAAGCCTACACAGAACACGCAGAAAGAGATGATGATGTGGTTGTGAGCATCAGAGAAGAAGTGGGACGGTGTATGTAGCTGGGTGTGGAAAACTACCAGCTGAGCGTGAGAGCGGGCCAGCTGCTTAGTGGACCCCAGTCTCTAACGGGGGTTAACGAGGATAGCTTGCAGGCCTGCCACTGCAGCATATGGTAGTGAGTACATAACTAGCCTACAAAACACAGCCGAAAAACTCTGAAAGAGAGCTGATGGGTGGTGCCTGAAAAGGATGTTAGCCAGCTCTCTTGAGCGAACCACATCAGTCATTGAAAACACCTTGGGGCTTGCAAAAAGGTCCCATTAGGGACTAGTTGCTGACGTGCAAACGTCCCCCACTAGTACCAGTACCAGTACCAGTAATACAGGGTGGGACTACATTGAATATTGCTCAAAATTTTTTGTGTGCATATTTTTCGACAATTTGATCTCGGATTATGAAATTTCGCACCTCTTTACAGACTTGTGTTCCGTGACGATCAGATGTATCATTACCGAGTAAAAGCAATTTAAAAATATTGTTACACCTCAGGTATTATGCATAACATTGCAATGAGGCGTAGTGGAAATGGAAAAATATGCACAAAAATTTAAGTCATTTTTTCATCATCATTTTTCTATTTTTCGCGCTTTTATGGAATTGTTTGGTAAAAAGAGAGTACTCGATTTCTTTACAGCCACTATGATTTGGAAATTGGAACCGTTTGCATGAGATGTGAGCGCATCAATATTTTTAAATCGATTTCTCTCGAATATGATACACCTGAACGGTGCGGAACAAGAGCACTTTTGTTTGTGAAACAGTGTGGATTTTCATAATCCAAGATTAAATCATGAAAAAATACCCTGTATAAATGAATTCTAGATCTCCTGCCAGGTTATTTGTTTTTCGTTTTATTTGTGAACGTCCAACAGTACTACTAGAACAGAGAAAATGACATTCATATTAAGAATCCAAAATGTGTATTATTGGTTGAATGATTATTCAAATCGACCAAACATATCGCAATTTCTGAATTAAAATGTTAATTATAGTTGGACAAATACTTTTATGAACCAGTGTCGCAATGAATTAGTTCATTCGGAAAAACTGCATTTATCATGCGATGGATTTGGTTCTCTTCAGAAATTGTTTGTAATATTATCACAACCGAGATCACAACTCATAATGTTTCGAAATTTACGCCGATTCTGTCCATCTCATTTGGTTTGTTTTATTTGTTCCCTTTTCAAAAATAATATTATTTTCGTTCTGATGATTCAGAGTAATTCAGAGTGCAACAATGATGGATAGATATTATAACAGGAAGACCTGAGAAGTTTAAGACCGAGCACAACACATTGATCCACTTGTATGGTGTGGAAGTTTCGTCATTCTAACAACATTTTTGTTAATATTACAAACATCTTGTCGATGCCTGAACCCGAATATGTTGAAAAATATGTATTTCGGTCTCCACCATTCTTTGATAAGCTATATGGTACGGTTTTACGGGGTAAGTCAGTCAACTCTGTGAAAATATTGACTGGAGCCGGATTCAAGGAACATTGTCAACCACTCTTCAGAAAGTTAGGGATTCTACCCCTTCCTTGTATCTATATCCTACATAATACAATAGAAATTCATTCCAAGAGAATGAGCATCCCAAAAATATCTAACCAACATCATTAAACCACACGTTCCGCTACTGCTGACGGTTTACATGTGCCACGTTATAGATTGGAAAAATCTGGAAAAAAACTCCTTGAACTTCAGAATTTATAATAAATTACCTAGCCAAATTAATTTTTTGAATTGACATTTGGCAAATGTAAAAACTTCACAAACGATAAGATTTCCACATTCCAGTTCATTGTACAGGGTGATTCACCATGAATGTCTTCCCCCTCTAGCTCAGTTATTTTTGAACCGATTCCAAAATTTTGAATATCATCCCAAATGATTTTCGATGAAGTTCTTTTTCGCTATATCATGAAATACAGGGTGCCCGGAACAAACGATCTACAGGGAACTATTTGATTTTTTTAAATGGAACACCCTATTTTTCATTGTATTTTTGAATTCTCCTTGAAGAGCTGATTCAATCAATGCATCACACTTGGGGTCTAGCGAAAATGATTACAGAGATATAGGGTGTTCAAAATCGAGATTTTTCAACTTTAGGATTTTATTGTGACGAAACTATTCATTATCGGTCAAAACGGCTCTCATGTCCGTATCTCAACTTTTGATTTACTATCTACTGACATTCAATAATTGGAACAGATACAGGGTGATCAGAAATATCAGAATTCTGAATCTACAACCACCCTGTGAATGTTTCAATTAAATGTCAGTAGATAGTAAATCGAAAGTTGAGATAGAGACATAGGAGCCGTTTCGACTAATAATGAATAGTTTCGACACAAAAGAATCCTAAAGTTAAAAAATCTCGATTTTGAACACCTTATATCTCTCTGTAATCATTCCCGCTAGACCCCAAGTGTGATACATTGATGGAATCAGCTCTTCAGGGAGAATCTAAAAATCAATTAGTACTCTGTAGATTGTTTTTTCCGAGCACCCTGCATTTTCTGATGCAACAGGAAAGAAATCAGAAAAATCATTCTAGATGATTTTTCGTATTTTTAAATCGGTTCAAAAATGAATGAGCTAGAGGGGGGAAATTTATGGTGAATCACCCGGTATATACCAGTATATCACCTGACTAAGCTACTGTGTTAGCGAAACATGTCGTGTGTTTGAGAATTTTTTGGGAATCTTATCATTTGTGAAGTTTTTACATTATCCAAATCAAATATATGAATGAGAAATGTCTCAAAACGAATATGAAAGAAATACTTAATCATTGTTTCTATTCTGTATTCTAACATCTCTTTTTTGGCCCCACCTTGTCATTCACTTTCCTTGATTCGATCTTGCTTTGATTCTAGTTACTATACATATTGTGTTTGTACTACATGTCTATAAGTATGTCTGATCTGTATGTTTTATACACTTATTTATATTTATATACCTTTCTGTATATTTGTTATGTTCCACTTACTTTCTATAAACCATATTCTGTGTGTGTCACCATAGCCAATAACACTATCTTGTCTCAAAAGTTTTGTTACAAGATTTGTCGTTGTGCATATAGGACAAAATATTTTGTTAGTTCATTGGACTCATTTTCTCTTCAATTCCTGAGCGACACATAGTTATAAAGGGCTTCATGATTTGGAATTTCCTCTAGTTTCTGTTTCTTGAATAATAACTGAAACATCTCTTCAATAAAATATGGATTTGGAATTTGATAGAGTGCTTCGATTTAACGAGTCACATCTTTTGGGCAAACCAAAACAACTTCTCCATCTTCGGTATTTGTGTCAGTAACTGCTCAGCACCATTTTTCAAGATGTCCGATCATTCATTAGATATAGGCAAATATTTAAAGGTGAAATTTCTCAAAAGTTAGATGATGATAAAGAATATTCTTCAATAAATATCATTATTTACCTATTATATAGTTCGTATTTCTGTTTATGTGTCCACTTATCGATATTTCCAGAAAATTACTAATTTTAGTCATTACTATCTCTTATAAGCATATTGTTTGTAAATAAAAGTGCATTCAATATTTTTCTAAATTGACTACGTAATCTTGAGTTATTATTGAACCCAATATCAATGAATAGATTTAATAAATCGAAAGATTGATTCTAGAAAATAATGACGCACTTCATTACGCTGATCTCTTCCATAAATTGTCTGTGTTTAATCGCTTCAGAGTAATTTTTTATGGTTCCTATTATATGCAAAATAAATCTGTAAGTTCTACACGGTGTATCTGAATAACACCGAAAAAATTCGGACAGGTGATTCCTTGAGATTTTTTAGGCAATAAAATTCATTTAAACATGTGTCCTAAGTTGCTCCGTTTTCGATATACAGGATATTGATATTCCCAATAAAAATCTCTCTTCTATTCATTTTTCAATTGTTTTTTGATCAATTCCAATAAAACGTCGTGGTTAAGTTGAACAACATGGACAAACATAAAATTTCAGCTCCCGTACAGGCTGTCCCATTTTCGATGTCCTTACGGGATATCTCGCTTAATTTTGAAGATAGAAAGTTGCGGTTTTCGCGAACGTTGGCTACTTTTTTGTGAAACTCACTAAACCGTGAACAAAATTTCCATAGCCCGCTTCGTTCCTGAGATACAGGGCGAAATTGAAAATATTGCATTTTGAGACCCCCCTTGTATCTCAGCTATCTTTCAACTTAGAGGGAAACTAAGAACTGTTTCTCTCACATATTTTCACGTAGAATCCAGTGGCGTAGTCAGATTTTTTGAATGAGCTGTCGTTATTTAGATATAACCCAAAGTTATGTTTTTTTAAATGAAACACCTTGTATGTTTTTCAATATTTGAAACAAGAAAGCTTTGCGCTTTTCAAAAATATATAACACTTATATGATATTTTGAGTATTAGTCCTGTATTTGGGTAATTTTCAGTTTTTTTATGTAGGTTTCTTATCAATAGGCCTTGTAAAAATGTGGCAACATTATTCACTTCACAAATTTTCATATTTCCCTTATAGCTGACACAGTGTTTCGTCACACACTCACCACATTTACCATAATATTCAGTACTATTAATACTACAGGACTAATACTCAAAATATCATATAAGTGTTATATATTTTTGAAAAGCGCAAAGCTTTCTTGTTTCAAAAATTGAAAAATATACAGGGTGTTCTATTTAAAAGAACATAACTTTGAGTTATATCTAAATAACGACAGCACATTAAAAAAATCTGACTACGCCACTGGATTCTACGTGAAAAATTGTGAGAGAAACAGTTCTTACTTTTTCTCTAAGTTGAAAGATAGCTGAGAAACAGGGGGGGTCCCAAAATGAAATATTTTCAATTTCGCCCTGTATCTCAGGAACAAAGTGGGCTATGGAAATTTTGTTCACGGTTTAGTGAGTTTCACAAAAAAGTAGCCAACGTTCGCGAAAACCGCAACTTTCTATCTTCAAAATTAAGCGAGATATCCCGTAAGGACATCGAAAATGGGACAGCCTGTACAGTTTGGTTTTCGACACAAAAAAAATACTACGCCATCTTTCATTTCTTTGAAGACGTCTACACAACCCCAAATGATGAAGTGTCTGCGGCAGTATTTCTGGACCATTCTAAGGCGTTTGACTGCGTGGGACATGAAATCCTGCTGCTAAAACTATTCCATTATGGATTCCGGGGAACAGTCTTCGAATGGTTCAGATCTTATCCTACTGGTAGAAGTCAAAAAATAGAATTGAGCAACAACACCTCTGATAGTAGAAAAATTGTACATGGAGTTCCTCAGGGGTCAGTCCTAGGCCCAATTTTATTCTTGCTATATATAAACGATATGACAAAACTTGACATATCTGGAGCATTCACCTTGTTAATGTATGACACCACGGTACTTTGGCGTAATAAAGATCCTGATACTTTGACTCGATCTATCCACATATTCAAGTAGGACTTAGAACAAGTAATACTAGGTGAACGCATGATTGAAAGTAAGCCTGTAACTAAATTCCTTGGTATATTCATAGACAGTAATTTGAAATTTGATACGCAAATTACTGCTTTTATGGTTGCTTCGCCATAAATGTCATATCTCACGAACCCGGATTTTCAGCAGCAATACCTACATACATTAATCAAGGATACTATTCCGATATGGAATTCCTTTCAGGCAGCCAGACCTTGATGCAAAGTATATTCGTTATCCAGAAAAGAGCTTTGAGAATAATATTCAAATTGTCGCGTTGGACATATCGAAAGCATTCGACCGTGTTTGGCACGAAGGACTCCTCCACAAACTACCATCATACGGCTTACCACCTCAGCTATGCCGTCTCTTATCGAGTTTTCTTTCAGGCAGATCGCTTCATGTGGTGGTGGACGGTGTATCGTCTGATACAATTGGCATCAATTCTGGCGTTCTACAAGGATCAAATTGGGCACCAACATTATTTCTTCTTCATATCAATGATCTGTTGGGAGTAACAACTTACCCCATCCACAGCTTTGCAGATGATAGTACCCTCCATACTGCGTTCTCTTCCAGAATTCCCATTTCTTCCCAGGAAACTAAGAACTCACGGCACAGGTAGGTAAATGATGTAATGGAGACCTTGCTGAAATCACAGCCTGGGGAACCACCAACCTAGTTGGATTTAACGCCACCAAAACTCAAGCCTGTATTTTTTCTAGAAAGGCGGAACTCAGTATGCCCCACATTGTTATGTATGGCACCATCATCCCCACCAAGCCAACCATATCAGAATTATTCTATGCTCGGTATTTCCATCACCAACACTCTTTCATGGGATAATAATGTCATATCCATCGCAAAAGCTGCTTCACAAAAACTCGGATTCTTGTTCCGTGCGAAAAGCTACTTTACACCTCAACAGCTTCTCATGATCTACAAAGCGCAGATACGGCCTGTTCTAGAATACTGTTCTCACATATGGGGTTCGGCACCACAACATACGCTGATGCTTTTAGATTCCACCCAGAGAAGAGCCATCTGCCTAGTGGGTGACGCTACACTCACTCACTATTTGACATCATTGGAACACCGTAGAAAGGTCGGCGACCTTTCACTTTTCTATCGATACTTCCACGGGAAATGTTCTTCAGAAATCTCTGCTATCATCCCTTCACTAGCAATACCAGTCAGACAAACTAGACAAGCCCAGTCAGCACATCCTTTCGTTGTCAACCTCCAAAGATGTCGATCAGCACTTCATCAAAACTCCCTCATCCATAGAACGGCTAGGCTCTGAAATTCATTGCCTGAGGAAGTATTCCCAACAACATATATAATCTCAAGAAGTTTCAAAAAAATTCCAATACCTACCTCCTATCCCTATCCTCCCTAGGAACGCACGATGTTCTGTGAACATTATAGGGATTCCCTTTCATGATGCGCTCCAAGCGATAATAAAAAAAAAGATCAACTCGTGTTGGCCAATTTTCTGCAGGAACAAAATATTAACAATTTTTGAACTATTCATTTTAGAGACTATCTGCTTACTTCAAGATACAAGAAACTTGCATGTGCTGAGGATAATGACAGAACATTATGTTTTCTGTAGGTAACTGTTATAATGTGAGTTATATATGGAAATAATAGTATATTATTCAACGAGCGGTGATGTAGGTCATAACTCACGCAGATGAAGTTTGCAGCACGAGCCACAGGCGAGTGCTGTAATTCATCAAGTGAGTTATGACCATTACCGCAAGTTGAATACTATACTTTATCTACGACTATTACAATAAATACTAAGTTACAAGTACAGAGAAAGAACTTTAATGACAAATCTCAATATACTTGATACAAATTTTAGATTTAATCACTTATTTTGTTTATTGAAAAAATTAACTGTGAAGTTTGAACAACCAGTAAACTGAATATGTGGAACTGAATTATGGAAAATTATTGTGCCTTTTTGTGTTTGTTGCATATATGTTGTTGATGTACTAACTGATTGAGCTGTTATAGAACTGTATATTTCATTTTCAATATCTGTCTTATTCTTTTCGGAATCAGCAACGTACCCCTCAGCCACAGTAGTTGATCGCCAACCGCCATGGCGTTTCAGTGCCGTACGGCATCTACTAATAAAGTTGCCGATGAGCGGCGAAAACAATGCCCTGTATATAAATTACAGTCTGGTAATTTCAGAAATGTGGCAATGTCTTTCCCCATTGCTCCAAATTCATCAATGCCATTCTTTGTGAGTGATATTTTCCATATGGAAATTTAAATGATAATTCATCTTCACTATCTGAATTCATCAAAAAAATCACAATAATTGTATCAGCCTAGTTTGAAAACGTCAAAATTATTCAATTGACATCACTCCCCTCAATAACAAAATGTACTGTTCCCTTTCGGCCAACTGGCTTGTACAGAACTACTGAGCCATCTTGATTTTCGGTTCGTAAATAATTCCAAGAGCCTTTCCCGATGTAAGTATTATAGTGAGTTATAGTAGCGAGAGTTATTATAACTCACGCTGTTTGTTTACAGATACTATTAATTGTACAAAGGCAGTTGAATCATTGATATATAATTTAATAGGAGTAGATAAATAATGTTTTAATACAATGAAGAATGTGTGCTTTCTCCGATAAAAATTGATTCGACATGCACAGGAAGCATCTACGTAATGCGATTGGTGGATACAGCACTTGAAAATCAATCATCTTCTAGAGTAGCAGATGAACGCAACAGCGACACTGAATACCCCAACGGTCTTGGATGCTGATTGTGATTAGTATCCTTTGAGAATGGTCGAGGATTGTGAAGAGAACTCTGAACAGTAATTTATTCAGAGCATCCATTCCAAAAGCATATCTTCACATACAGATAAATTCGCCTCCATAATTATTGTACTTCCCTGAAATTCTAATATTTTTTTTTATAATTTCATTTGAATGTTTGATCTCAACTCAGTTACATGACTCGTCTTTTTTCCCTTGCAGCAAATGAAATGAAATCTGGCGATGGCAATTGGAACAGTCAAACACGAAATGTTTGAATCTATATGTCTCTGGAGATAACTTCGAGATTTCTCTCTTAGATGAATGATAAAATTGTACATATACAGACATCTACATACATTTTTACAATTTTTCATTTGAATGGAAGGCGTATTCCCAAACTGGGTTGAAAAATCCAGAATTTGAAATCATATCATGTGTGTTGGATTTGATATTATTCCAGGAGAATGTTTTCATAGGAACGTGTTTCTTCAGTATCATATTCTGACATTGCCTTGTATTCTCATATTTGAAACATGTGTACATCCCTGATAGCACACAACGTCCTAGGGACGTACCTATTTGGTACAATTCACGTCCGAATGTTCCGAACCAAAAATGAGTGTCCTTGGGACATCCCATCCCGTACATTTCATGCAATGTCCGAGCAAGGACGTCCACGGGATGTCCCAGCTGGTACATCATTTCAAATTTCCTAGAAATAGCATCCCTTAGACGTCCCACGTGATACATATTGTAGAATGTCCATGCAAGGACGTCCTTGGCATGTCCCTGATGGGATATGATTTTAAACGTTCCTTCAGGGACATCTATCGGATGTCCCGAGTAATACATATTCTGGCATGACTTCAGATCTTATATAATGTCCCTTTTCGACAACCATGAAATGTCCCTGATGGTATATTCCTTCAAATATGTTGGCACAGACGCCCTCAATATTTCCAGGATCGTATAACAATCGAAATGTCCCTCAGGGGCATCCTTCGAATGTCCCTTAGGGATATCTGTCGGATGTCCCAATTGGTACATGAACTGTACCATTCCAATGTCCTAGAAATAACGTCCTATGGACGTCCCAGTCGGTACTTTCAATATGTTGTCCCTGCGAGGACGTTAACTTACACCTCGCCGACGAATGATTGCTCGTAGGCTATAAGTACTCCTCATCAATGTCCTTCACGTGAGTCCATTGGACATCCTTGGGAAACTTTTTGGGGACCTACTACGGACCATCAACTCAACTGTATGTCCTAATCAGTTATGCAAGAACTGGTCCTAGAGGGACCCAGAAAAATTCGAATTCAAGAATAATTCGTACGTCCCTGGGACATCCCATGAACATCCAATTGATATCCCTCAGCGTTGCTGATAGGTTGTCCTATGGATGTCCTAAGGATGTCCTTTGTAGTGCTTGATAAGGAATACTGTAGGATTTAGGTATTCGATAGTCGTCCCAGGGACATCCCTCAAGGACGTGCCTAGTTGGTCCTCAAGTGGGACATTCGTGCGTCCCACAGACGTCCAATGGACGTCCACGGTACCAAATTTGAACGTCCTATGGACGTCCTGAATCTCCCGACAGGACGTCCAAAGGATATCCATGGGACATAAGTGTGTTATTAGGAATGTATTTGAAACCAACAAAATTTTGTAGTAAATAGCGCTATTCATCAAATTGATAGAAGCCGCAAAGATCTTTTTCATGTACCATATGCTGAATTCAAAATTAACTTATGTTGCTCCAAACTATATTGGGCCAAAAATTTCCAATCATTCACCTGACATAATGAAAAATAGTAATTCTATATCTTTATTCAAACGTAGGATGAGAACTTTTTTAGTAGATGAATGTTTTTACAGTGTAGGAGGATTTTTCTCATTATGAATCTTTGATTCTGACAATTTGATTATTCCAATATCATATTTGTATTATCAAAAGTGGAATAAATGATTCATTATTACTATTATCATTATAATTATCATTTTTGTGTTTTTTTTTTTAGGTAGTGCGATTTCGTGTTATGAATGCAACAGCGCCAATGACAAGCGATGCCTCGGTGATGCGAAGAACATACTTACAGAAGACTTAAGGAAACATTGTCCGGAGAGGAAGGGGAAGCCCTATTCGCTGTGCAGAAAAATCAAGCAGGTTATCGATTTCGAAGTAAATGGATGTGAGTATACACCAGAAAAGATATCAGTTCCCCCCAACTTTTTTTATACCCCATCGAAAACAAATACCCCAATGCACTCGAATATCATATGAACTCAATGTCCAGGGGCTTTTGTCATCTTGAAGTTGGATCTCCACAACTGGGGCGAAATTGATTTTCTCAGTGTTCTATGAGAAAGAACTTTGATTCTCATCGATACGAAATTGCATCATCCGATGATGAGAATTATACTTGTGACAATATTGCTGTAGTAGGAAAATGTTTTTTCTTTTTTTTTTTCGTTCGACAGGTATACTTTTCGATGCGAACTTCTTTTCCGAAACCCCAATTTTCGCATTGCAATGAACTGTGGGTGTTTGGTATTTGGTAAATGATCCTGTATACACGTAAATTGAACAAGATTGTCAGTTTTGACATTGGATGTTAAAAATGATATTATTGTCAGTCATTAAATATTGGTAATATACTATAGAACTTCAAATAGTATATTATGCACTATAAGGGAATGGAGTGGTATTTTGAATCCCTAGACAAAGAGTTTATAGCCCGACTAACGAGAGGGCTATGATTTGTCGAGAAATTTGAAAACACTTCAGTCCTGAGGTGTATATACTATTTTATGCACCTGAACCTGAGGATAGGTAAAACGTTGAAAATGACGAAAACAAATGTTATGCCACTTAACGGTAGGTACTCTATTTCTGAAACGTCATCGAAGGAGCTGATTGTTGTTACCATATCAACTTCCTCAGTAACTATGGTGATCCAGATTTCGGGGAAAAAAGTAGTACCTCTGAATCCCTAGGAATTTGCGAAGTTCTACTTTTTTCTCCGAAAATAGAAAATAAAGGTACCCTTCAAATCCCTGAAGTGCATAAAAATCAACTGCTGAAAAAATTCATGTTTCAATTTGTAAAATGACGTCGAATACAAGACTTCTTTGTTAGGTATTATCTATTTATCATGACAACAGTAAAATAAAAGAAAAGAAGAGAAAGTTTGACATTTCATCTCTGTTGACATTTTGAAAAATGTCACTAAAAATCCCCCTATAAATTTGGATTGATCTGATGGAAAACTATTATTGTTGTCATGCCAATCAAACCTCGAATAGGTCGCGTGCACGATGACCGACCCTGGAGGCAAAATATTGAAACACAACCTCACTCTTCTGTGAATTAATGAAACACGACCTCACTTTTTTATTTGTTTACAGAGGAATCAAAGGATTGAAATAGTTAAAAGGTAAGGCCCCCGTCATTCCTTGCTCGCACAAGTCTTTCGAAGACTTCTGAGGGTTGCTCGTAAGGGGGCAACCGAATGACGGATAAGAACAATTTTAGAACAATTTTAGAACAACAAGTTTAGTTATCCACAATATTTTGGCATACGAATCGTGTTTCTTGCACTATTTATTAATTCAAGCATGCCTTCGCATTGTTGCTGGTGTACAATGCACAAAAAATGCAGCAAGTGCAGCATATGATTTTTCAGGTAAATAGTAATCTCACATAGTTATCATTAGGAAATGTTGTCATTCCTTATCAAAATTCATTCTGCCTTCGACCACTTCTGCAATACAAGATAATACTGCTATAGATTGGAAATGTCTACAACACACACGATCGTCAGCATGTCAGACCAGTCCTCATCCCGATTGATTGCATGCATACAATCTTCTTGCGTTATTTTAGAAATTTCAGGTGTATTTCTTCAGCTCCTAGTGCAGAAGGAATTCCGATGAGAAATCAGAGAAATAACCGAATTTTCAAAATGAAAACTATATGTGTGTGACTATAGTAGGTACTTACTTTTAAATCATAATGTACCATCCGGATTCCTTCATCTATCGCTGCAGTTTTTGTGCATTTTACAACAGCACAATGTGATGGTATGAGCGAATTGATGAATAGAAAATACAATTCATATGCCTATTTCGATCACTTGTAAACAAATGAGAAAAGTGAGGGTGTGTTTCAATGTTGTGCCTCCAGCGTCGGTCATCTGACAGTTATTGCACGCAACCCATTAGTTTGTAATTGTCGAAGTGACAGACACAGCGTTACTGTCATTTTCGATTCAGTGGAATTGCCACAATGTGGTCAAAAATTTCCAACTATAGGGATGCGATACAGATGCGTTATTGCCAACGAAGTCTTAAAAAAGGTATGAAAAGCTATACACGCGTTTCATTGAATCGTGCAACAATAAATAAATGAAAATACCGAATAAAGAAGAAGTATTTTCGGCTCATTTCTTAGAAGTGTCTGAAACCTAGAGACCAAATACCTTATGGGCCTGCTGGCTTCCGCAATGAACCTTTACATAATGCGTCCAACTGTAAGGTAACAATTGCTATTACTATAATAATCAGTAGATAGAGAATATATTTCTCCTGTTAGTTGTTCCTATATGCATGGATAATAAATTGAACAAATCTATCAATTTCCTATGTTTGTAGAAAAAATATTGTTCCTTACTCATCGAGTGCGGGAAAGTGTCTTTCCCGCACTCGACTGCTTGCCCGAACTCCGCTTGGCGGGAAAGAATCAGTTTCCGCACTTGTTAGAAAAATTGCTATTACACGAGAAAAAAAGTGATTACTTTTTTCCCGGATATGTGTACAGTGTGTGCGATTTCAACCCGCCACACCCTTTCTAATTCGGAACCCGTCGACCGATTTTCAGAATCAAAAATTTCATAATATAGGTAGTACTCAACAAGCTTTATTCGAAAATAGGGACACATCTGAAATATTCGGATTTTCAAGGCCTACTTCTGATTGTTGGAAGGGTCAAAATCTCAAAAACGACAATTGTGACATTTTTTGTCAGAACAGTGACTAGCCTATTCGATTCAAGCATAGCATTGATACCGCCATACGAAATTTGAACGCATAATCTCATATAGGGTGTTAGTTATTCAATGGCAAATTTTGATATTTTTCGATTCACCCTGTATCAAAATCTGAGGAGTTTTAATAACTGGTGAAGTAGTCATTCTGTGGTACACATCGCATACTCAGATAAAAAGTTTTATCGCTGTAACTTCTACAGGAAGATCTCTCTAGGTCAACCAAAAATCAATAAAACTAAAGTTGAGGTTCACCATTTTGATAACTCAAGTAAACCGCTTTTCACAAATTTCAACACACAGTTACTCTGTAAATCTTCTCGATTGAAAAATAATTGTCGACTATAATAAAAATAGAATGAGAGACAAGCACTGTCCTAAGACTGCAAGGAGATTTACTGATACTAAATGTTATCATAATAATATACCGATTTTGGCAAAATGGAAGGGAATTAGAGAAAACAATGGAAATTGTGATGTATAGAGAATATTCTCTGGAACTAGTTACCATTATTCACATTGCCAGAAAAAAAATTGAATCATAATAAAACATTATTTTACAACTTCAATTTCATTAATTTTTGGTTGACCCAGAGAGATCTTCCTGTAGAAGATACAACGATGAAACTTCGTATCTGAGTATTCTATGTGCTCCTCCATCAAATGATTATTCCACTAGCTACATCAACTCCTCATATTTCAATACAAGGTGAATCACGATCAACTTCTTTGCATACAATTGTGGAGTGCACATGCACTGTGCTAATTTTTCGAACATTCAGTTTTCTTTGTAATCACAACACAACCTCGAGCTGAAATCTAATACTATTTCTTCCTCTATAATGATCAACTACAAATACAAAAAAGCTCGGAGTCATTTCCAGAAATAATGTTCAATGATAGATGACAGGAGGGAAACAACTACTTTCCTGGGTAATTCCACGCAGAACACAATGCTCAAAGTAAAATGACTCTTTCTCAGTTGAAATAACGCCAGTCGTTCAATCAGCCACCCCCATTTGTGGATATTTCAGATTTGTGGAGTGTTTCTTTCCTTCTAGTCTGGATCCCAGGTAGCAGAAAGAGGTCCTAAAGATTTCTCGAAGAAATCCTCCTAAGAAATTGTGATGCCCTTTGTAACTTCTTTAAGAGATCGCCGAGAGCGCTTTATCTCCTCTAAATGTCCGCCGCATAGGATGAGCTCAGCAAGGTCTTAAAGATATCCCACGCATATATTCTCATACAATGCCCTCAAACGAGCACTTCGAGATATTCGCATCAATCGCCACTTGCGAGGTCTTGAAGTGCTTACGACTACGAGCTTTTCGAGATATTCACAGACGAAGCCCTCTGACGAGGAAGTTCGCATCAATTGCTAATGGAGAACTCCAAGTGCTCGCAACTATAAGTTGTTCAAGAATCCGTAAACATCGCCTTGTAACGAGGACTTCGCACTTTGATCCTGATGATAACTACTCAGAGATATCGCGGAGAGATCCGTGTTACCTGGGATGGTGATACACTCATGTGGCCCATGGGAGATTCCTCTGAGACTACAAATATTGCTGATTGCATTTGGTTGAGCCTCGGTACGCTTTGTTGGCGGTCTTAGGACAGCTAGCTAGAGACTACCTAAACTGATAAGTGCCAAAAGCTTCAAACTGGTCTGAAGGTGTCCAGCATTCACCTGCCTAAATGTGAGCTCACCATGCACTCACGGCGTCGAGTAGGGGTGATTCCAGGTGATTATAGGCACCTCTGGTTAGAAGCTTGAGGTCCCCACTCTCGTCATGGTAGCGGTACGTGTGAAAGGCCGCGGACGGACACCCATCGAATAGGACTGGAGGATGCCGGTCGACATGGGTAGCTAGACTTGCTGAGCAAAAACTGGAACTCTGGTGTACCTTGTGCCCAGTTCTTCATTGAGGGGGCAGCCTCAAGCGATCCTACCGCCAGTTATCGTAGGCGAAGCCGGGTCCTCTCCTGTAAACGAGATAGAGGATTGTGTGTAAGTCCTCGAACGATCACTCATTCAACGGGACGAGAGGAACCTTGTCACCATGAGTAGCAATCAGGCCAATGCCTCTTGCGACGGTGACCTATCAAACGTAACAAAAGGAATATTGTTGACATGGGTACCCGGGATGATGAGGATAGCTCCAACAGGTCGTACATACCGCCTGATGCCTCACCAATCAGGTTGGCCTCCAGGGGGCAGCGGTTTCAAAAAAAAACCGGACTACGGTAGAGAAGGTGAAGAAGAATCCCACTATGGGTCAAGTGGTAAGATATCTTGCCTGCCTCGGCGGGTGAGCAGCGTTTTTGCTCAAGCACTGACACTGCACTGACCGTCTGTCTCACCATTGGTTTAATAAAATGGTAGCAAGAGAACATGCCGTTATATAACGAAGATGGCTCTAGTGCGCTGATTTGGCGTATCCAAATCCTCCATTTCTTCCTGGGGTGTGCTGTCGGCATGAGTCGAAAGATAGGTAACCGGCAGTTATCCCCTATGAGAGGCTTGTGAGATAGATTGGCTGAATGGAAATCAATCGACATCAATGAAGGAACAACTTGCATCAGTATTCGTTCATACTCGATACATAGATTCCGGGAGGAGGTGATTCAATGTTCTGCGTGGCATTAGCCAGAAGAGTAGTCGTTTCTCTCCCGCCATTAACCATTGTTGTTTATTGCGTGAACAATTGTGGAAATGCCTTCAAGTTTCGTATTTTTGATCATGTTTTCATTTTTATTTATTTCAGTACAACCCGAAAGCAGAGTAATCAGGAGCTGTGGGTGGGAAGACACCACTTACGCCAATCGATGCTACCAAAGATCCGGCTTTGGAGGTCGACAAGAAGTCTGTGCCTGTCAAAATGACAACTGCAACGGTAGTTCAACCATTCTGGCGTCCGCATCCTTCATTCTGGGCGCCATCTTCCTCAAGATCTATCTATAAGGATCGCCGCTCAAGTGATTAATTTGTTAGTTTCTAGCGCCAACATATCATTTCGAAGTACCTGTATGAATAATTAGCATTTGATGAAGTATTGGGACGCATTGCGAAGAGTCTGACCAATCGAAACAGATGGCCTATCATAACCTCCAAAGCACAGACCTTCTTCGGGAAAATCTCAGGAAATCTTGCAGAAACGCTCGAATGGGCAAAAATGATGTATTTTTATGGGCATTCAGAATATAATAGTAAAAAATTTTAAAAAGCATCGTAAACCTGAAAATTCCTCATTAACTGGTATTTTCCAAATGGAACACCAGTTCTTCATGCTGAAACTTCGAAAATACTATAACAAGGTCGAAGAAGTCATTGGCGAGGTCGATAACATTAGCTTTTCAATCAAGTTTTCAATAAAACCTCTACAGTGTGTCCATTTAGTGCGTAATTCTTCGATATCTCGAAATTAATTATTACAAGAGAAAAACTTTGGAGGAAAAACTTGTTCAGTTACTAAAGTTGCTCATTTCGAAAATATTTCCAACGATACTGGGTGTTCCATAAAAGCGGGGCAACTCGAAGACGAGTTTTTTCAAATGGAACACCCAGCATTGTTCATTCGAAATTTATTCCGCTCGAGTTCAGCTCTACATCGCTGTAAAAAAAATTGAATTTGGTTGTGGCGTTGCCAAGTTATAATTGATAAACCCATTTTTACTACTATTGAAGGGTCATGTTCAATTGGGTATGGTATATTTATTTATTGAAATTTCGAAAATATTTTTGGCATACAGTAGTAGCAAGGTCTCACGTATACCAATCCAGTAATCTTGCGAGATAATCCTCTACAGGGTGCTAAAATTTACATTCTGAATATTGTGAGATTCAGACGACGATTATGAGAAATTTTCAAATGGAACACCCTGTATTTTTCATCACGGATTTATTTCGACATCATTCGCCTTTCAATCGCGAAAAAAAAAATTAAAATCGGTTGCGGCGTTTTCAAGTTATGAGTAATTTCCTTATTTTTACTACTATTTCGGGGTAATTTGTTCGTCCTGATGGTTCCTTAATTTGATTTAAGTGTGGGAATATTGCTTGCCACATGACATTCGAGGTTCTACATAGATCATTCAGGTATTTTTGTGATATGTGCATCGTCCAAATTGAAATATTCCGTAATCTTGCTACTTATGATTCAAATAATATGTGAAACAAACAAACATGCCAAAAGCAACGCCTGTCTTTGAAATAACTTCTACAATACAAACAATGGAGATGCGGATTGCGAAAATTAGGAGAATTTCTTTAAATTTGGGCCATTTTTATTGTCGTTATTCCCACAATCCAAATCTCCATTCTCCTTGAAGAAGGTAAACATAATGATACAAACAATATGTCTCTACTACGCGGCTCTTGGGAGGAAATTCAGCGAAATGTCGAATCAATCCAAGATATATTTGATTGTAGCGATGTTTGACAGGTCATTACACAGATGTTTGACAGGTCATTACACAAATATTTCGAACAAAATTCAAACTTGGAGAGCCTGTAAATGTTCCTTTTGTAAACAAATATATGAATGGTCAATAAACAAATTTGATTATACCGTAGCAACGCAATATTTCCACAATACAAATAAATGAAAGAACTATGACGTACAAATTACCCCGAAATGGTAGTGAAAATAAGGAAATCAACCATAACTTGACAACGTCGCAACCAATTCCGATTTGTTTTCCAGCGATAAAAAGGCGAAAGATGTCGAAATGAATTTTTGAATAAAAATACAGGGTGTTCCATTTGAAAAATTCTGATGAATGTCATCTGAATCTTGCAAAATTCTAAATGCAAAATTGAGCACCCTGTTGAAGAACATGTCGCAAAATAACTGGATTGGTATACGTTGGACCTTGCTCCTACCGTATGCCAAAAATATTTTCAAAATCTGAATAAATGAATATACCATGCCCAATTCAAAATGACTCTTCAATAATGGTAAAAATAGATTTATCAATTATAACTTGGCAACGCCGCAACCGATTTCAATTCTTTTTACAGCGATGTGAAGGTGAACCTCGACGGAATTGATTCCGAATGAACAACACTGGGTGTTCCATTTAAAAAAACACTTCTTCGAGTTGCCCTGCTTCTATTAAACACCCAGTAATGTTGAAAATAATTTTGAAATGAGCAACTTTAGTAACTGAAAAACTTTTTTATCCAAAGTTTTTCTCTATAGGTTATGGCTTTCGAGATATCGAAGAATTACGCACTAAATGGACACACTGTATAGATACAACACAACAAAAAATCGAACTACTTGAACTTTTGCATCTATGGATTACGGTTGGATCGTTATTTATAAAGCGTCAGTTCTAATCATTCAGGAAGTATCACTACTTGTAATTTGCCCACAACGAAGGCCCCAAATGAGAATGAAGAATTGAGATTGAACGATAGCATGACATTTTATGATATTCATGGTGTGTTGTGCAACCATTGCACAATCATCTCTAACGATTATAATTTGTTTGATCAATAATCTGCTCAAGACACAGTTTCTTATTCTCTAATAATCGAACCGTCAAGTCAGAAAACTTGGGTTTCCAATTTAGCCCATACTGTTTCGAATGGGTTCAGTATTCGGGCGTATGAACTCAAACACATAAGTCTCTAGAAGAGGACATAGGGTTGTTGTCAGTTCCTGAATTATGTATGGTAATTTAGCACTTCATGAAGTTTCTGAACCAACGCACAGTGTCTCATTAATCCCACCTTCATCAATATAATATGATCTATTTCCATCATCCTAAAGCAATTTATCTCGAACTTATTGCCTCATGGGGTATCTGAACGCAAGGCAATTGAGTAATACTCTTACTCAACTATATCTGCTCAAAATCCACTATTATACAATTAGTCATGTGATGAATGACTCAAGATATCATTCCTTAGTTCCATATACTATGAAAATGAGGTACCTACTTCTTTGGAATTTAAGTATGATATATCATTATTATAATTTTCATTGAGTATAGTTAATATGTCATCTTAGAAGTCATCATCATGAGGAAACATTCTACAGACTAACTAGAAATTTGACACATTCTCTTAGAGATGTGATAAGGGAGGGGGTAAGTTTTCCTCCAGAATGTAGAATTTAAGGGTAAGAAAATTTGTTTCCCGAGAATCTGCTGTACATTTTATAGACCTTTCAACTATAATAGGAATATGATAAACAAAATGATCTTATGTTTGAAATGAAGAAGTAGGTAATAGAAATTATTTAGATCATAGATAAATTGTGAATACAAATTCGTATTTTTTTTGTGAATCGTGGATTTTAACACTTTCTAGCGGTTATATTTTTAGAAAAGTCACATTTTTCAAGAGCTTGTTAAAACTTCCTGAAGGCAATAGCTATTCTAACTGGGTTCAAATGATACTGGAAGTGCTTGATACACGGGTTTGTTAGTTCAAATTGATAGTAAAAAACACTTCAAAAATACCTAACTGTATTTATTTCTGGAGATTCAGAAACAGTTTGTTTTCTATTTTCATTTATTTGCTCGAGGCATCCAAATAGCATATGAATAATTCTGAACTTCTAGAAGCAAAACCATTATTGATTATCATGTGTGGAGTCATTATGGAAGCGCTAGTTTATAAAACCCCAGTAAATATACCTCATACACAGGATAACCGATGTTGCCCTGGACCAGGGTGCGCCTCTTGAAATGGAATCCCCCCTTAACTCTTTTATTTTCAGAGATATGAAAAAATGTTGAATGAAAAAGTTGTGTCAAACGACCCAAACTTTCATTTCGTAAAGTTCTCTCATATACAGGGTCATTCGTTTTTCCAGAAAGGACATCAACTTTGATTCTTTCCAATGGAACACCCTTTATATTTCACAACATGTCGATACATATTTGGATGAAAAATAGAAGAGTAATTGATGATCAAAATGCATCAAAATACCGCATTATTAACCTTCACTTCATATCATCTAATGTGAGTTGAATATGGTGGGCTTCAAAATAACGTTTATATATTGTTCAAGCTCCATAGAAATGTCCTGACATTATTTTTTGTGAAATTGAAATCGTTCAATCTCAATACAAAAAATATGAATAGACAGTTTGAATGGAAGATTTGGTACTTTGGTAAACTTTGATGAGCAATACCTCAATTATTTTTCATCCTAATATGCAACTCATATATATATTCTTGAAATAAAAAAAGAGGCTCTATCGACATGTCAGAAAATATATAGGAAGTTCCATAAAAGAAATCAAAGTTAATATCCTTTCCACAAAGAATTTTTCATTAACAAACCCGTATCAATAGCACTTTTGGTTTTATTTGTACCCAGTGCTCTTACCTTAAGGAAGTTCTTGCAAATTTTTGATGAATGGGGCTCAGAAATTTTTCTGAAAATTTTGAAGTGTTTAAATCTACAAGTAACAAACGAAAATACATGTTTGTATTTTGCAATTTATCGGGTAACTAACTTTAAACCCTCAAAGTTTACCTTCTGTAGGGAAACAGAAAAATTCAAATATCTCAAAAACCATCAACTCTCAGGGTTAAATTCACTCCTCACCACCTCTCCTCTATCACATATCCAAAGGAATATATCAAATTACCAGTAACCCTGTATATTAAAACCCTAACTTATTAGTGTACTGAAACGATCATTCTCACAAATATGCATTCTCGAAGTTTTAACCATTGAGGAAAAGTTTATTTTTTCACACATATTAGCTACGCCTGATTCATTTTTTTTTTCTTTCATTAATGCATTATTAAATTCACTAGAAACACAAAACTTCTACACTGTACGGTGGGATGTTTCACCAAGTGTCTTGAATCTCATGGAGTGCTTGATTTACACACCAAGCAGCGATATTTAAACATTTAGTAAACGAGAGTACCTCGAAAACTTTTCATTTTCAACTCATGAAGGCGTTTGGAGTTAGTGCTAGGGAACAGCTATTTCATTAATGAAGATAGGTATCATCATTCCTCATTATTTGAAATTTCAAAATGGTACAACTGAACTCTATTCCAATTCTATATAAATATACTCAACCACCTTGAAGCTCAAATTATGTATTCCCATCTGAACGGATTTAGTGTTAAGTATTTGAATATTGTTTGTAGATATTGATTGATTTGCTTGTTGGTGTTATGGATAGATGTAAATATAACTGCCAATTCTAGGATTTTACGTAATTAATTGTTCACCGAAACTCAAGTTGAAGTATGAATTGTAAAATTGAATAAAATCTAAAGTTTGATGGTGTTTCATTCTCACGTTCATATCATTTCTTTGATTCAAATGAAATCGAATAGAAATTGATTCCCAACCTCTGAATATTCCTATATCCTGGAATATTCTGAAAAAAAAAGATTTTTTTATCGCTTGGAGCGCACGAAAGGGAATCCCTATAATGTTCAAAGAACATCGTGCGTTCCTATAGGGAGGATAGGGACAGGAGGTAGGTATTGGAATTTTTTTTGAACTTTTGGAGATTATATGTTGTTGGGGATACTTCCACAGGCAATGAATTCCAGAGCCTAGCCGTTCTATGGATGAAGGATTCTTGATAAAGTGCTGTTCGACATCTTTCGAGGTTGACAACGAAAGGATGTGCTGACTGGGCTTGTCTAGTTCGTCTGATTGGTATTGCTAGTGAAGGGATGATAGCAGAGATTTCTGAAGAACATTTTCCGTGGAAGTATCGATAGAAAAGTGAAAGGTCGCCGACCTCTCTACGGTGTTCCAATGATGTCAAAGAGTGAGTGAGTGTGGCGTCACCCACCAGGCGAATGGCTCTTCTCTGGATGGAATCTATGAGCATCAGCGTATGTTTTTGGTGCTGAACCCAATATGTGGGAACAGTATTCTAGAACAGGCCGTATCAGCGCTTTGTAGATCGCACGGAACAAGAATCCGAGTTTTTGTGAAGCAGCTTTTGCGATGGATCTGACATGATTATCCTATGAAAGAGTGTTGATGATGGAAATACCAAGCATATATATGGTGGGCTTGGGGGGGATGGTGGAGCCAGACATTACAATATCGGGCATACTGAGTTCCGCGGCTTGAGTTTTGGTGGCGTTCAATTCAACAAGGTTGTTGGTTCCCCAGGATGTGATTTCAGCAAGATCCTCATTGACAGCATTGACCTGCCTGCGCTGTGAGTTCTTAGTTTCCTGGGAAGAAATGGGAATTCTGGAAGAGAACGCAGTATGGAGGGTACTATCATCTGCAAAGCTGTGGATGGGGCAAGTTGTTACTCCCAACAGATCATTGATATGAAGAAGGAATAATGTTGGTGCCAAAATCGATCCTTGTGGAACGCCGGAATTGATGCCAATGCATGGTATCAGACGATACACCGTCCACCACCACGTGAAGCGATCTGCCTGAAAGAAAACTCGATAAGAGATGGCATAGCTGAGGTGGTAAGCCGTATGATGGTAGTTTGTGGAGGAGTCCTTCGTGCCAAACACGGTCGAATGCTTTCGATATGTCCAACGCGACAGCTAGAGATTCCCCGTGTTTTTCTAATGAAGCTTGCCATGAATGGGTGACGTATAATACCCCTATATGCAAGAAATTGATTTAAATGAATGTGTTGAAGGATGTGACTACAATAGCCAGTACGAAATCATAGAATTGTTTATCAATATTTTGTACGATATTTTTTCAACAATCCGTTTGAAGTATGCCGTACCAATTAAAAAGCTACACTTGTAGTGTTTTGCCTGATCTTCTTGATTCTGATGTAATTCTGGAAAAATACGATTCAGAAAGTCGAAATTTTGACATTTAAAAAAAAAAGAGTTTTCTAAGTCCGATACTAGCCTTCCATGGTTGGAGATCGTGTGGTGTGTCAGTAGAGGTAAATTGCTGGTGAATTTTAGGCGAAAACATCAAGACGTTCCTGAAATATCGTTCATCAAAGTTTCGCCCCGAATTCAAATAATACCCTGTATTTCTATTAGGGGTAGGCAAAATATATTTTTTCACGTATATTTCAACTCTCCTTGACTTCCTCTATCTACCATTAAGTCATTGCTGGTTAGTCATGACTCACCCTGTATACATTCGTTCAAAGGACATAATTATTTTATTTTGATGATTTCTTGGATAAAAATGGTTCATGACAGTGAACTAAACCAGGTTAATACTTTCAAATGATGAAATAGTGTTTTCAATAAAATATACGCGCTGTGATAAGTACTAATACAGAGTCTCACATATCATTTGAACATTATTTTGCATTCGAAGATATGGACCATGAATTGAATTTATTAGCTCGTCTAGAACGTTAAGCATTCGTAAACCAATTAGTTCCATGGCGACAAAATTAATTACCCACCTCAAAGAAGGAAAAAACAGTTCGATATCGATGACGTCAACGGCATGCTTCCTTATTCTTATTTTCAGTCGGGAAAATTAATTTACAGCAAGTACCTTACAAAAGTGACTTCATTGTTGGTTATCGTTGTGTTTTTATAGTAGGTACACGTTTCCCATTAATTTTTATTGGGTAAGTAGTTGATTAAGTTTTTATTTCGATACATTGTGATGTGATGTTATGTTATATAGACACGATCTATTCAATCTACTTATCAATCTAAGATAATAAGTTGTATACAGGGTGTCCGGAGATAAAACCGACAAAACTCGTGTGGTTATAGGGACTGTCAATATGATTGCAAAATGCCATAAACAGATGTCCAAAACCGCTTCGTTACTGACATACAGAGTGATTTGTGGATTTTGACAAAAAATTCAATTCGCCATATCAAATACAGGGATTGACCGATTAGATTCAAATTTGGTACACAAATTACACTGAATAGTATCACCAAGTAGCCCTTTGATCGAAACCAATATCAGGACCGGAATAATATTTTTTCCCTATGTTGAGTTATTGTGAGAATAACTCACCCTGTATACTAATAACCAAAATTTCGAACTCAGATTCGAAATCTACGGTAAAAATTGTATAGGAATTTGTTCAAGAATCTTCTGGCACTATCTCAGTAATTCCGTAATTAATTATTATTTCAATTTTTTTCATTCAAAAATCAATTGTTGTCGGATAAAGGACCATCAAAATTGGTAATGAACTAAATATTCATGAAACCATAACATGAATGTCGTCATTTTCTTCAATCAGTTCGTAAATTGTAGTAGAATGTAATACTCTCATAACCCGAAAAAACTGAGGAATAAATTCGTATCAGGAATGGAATGAGGTTTTTTATGATTATATTCCTGTGAGAATGATTGATGCCACTTACCCCAATAGATGGATCGGCCGTAGAGGTAAATTGGCCACCGCGATCCCCTGATCTAACTCTGCTTGATTATTTCCGATAGGGTCATTTAAAATCAGAAGTTTATAATGAAGACATCATAAATAGAGAACATTCATAGAGAAAATTACTGCTGCCTGTAATAGTGTTGGAAGTAACCCTCAAATAATTTGGAAGTCAGTGAATCATCTTATAGCACGCTTTCAAAAATGTACCTACTGATGGAGAGCTCCACTGCGAAAATGTTTTGTAATACTGGGTGATGGAATTTTACGAATTTATTTGTTTTGTTATGATCATTACAAACAGTTATTGTTCGTTGTGTAATATTTGCAAAAATTCAAATTTCATTAGTGAGTGAATATAATTCACGATATTTTCACTCTAGTTCTTTTTCAACAAGTTCTCATGCGATTTTTTTTAGATTCCGAATCTACAATCAGATTATTGATAATTATTGATGTACTAGGTCAGCTAACATGAACAAGAAAAACCTCATTTCAGTCCCGATACGAATTCATTCTTCAGTTTTTTCGGATGATGAGAGTATTTAATTTTACTACGATTCACGAACTGATTGAAGAAAATAACGACATTTATGTCATGGTTTCGTGAATATTTATTATATAACCAATTTTGATGGTACTTTATCCGACAATAATTGATTTATGGATGAAAAAAATCAAAATAATATTTAATTACGAAATAACCGAGATAGTGCCAGAAGATTCCTCAACAAATTTCTATTCGATTTTCACCGTAGATTTCGAATCTGAGTTCAAATTTTTGGTTATTATCATACAGGGTGAGTTATTCTCACAATATCTCAACATAGGGAAAAAATATTACTCCGGTCCTGATATTCGTTTCGTTCAAAGGGCTACTTGTTGATGCCTTTCAGTGTAATTCGTGTACTAAATTTGAATCTAATCGGTTAATCCCTGTATTTGATATGGCGGATTGAATTTTTTGTCAAAATCTACAAATCACTCTGTATGTTGTCAGTAACGAAGCGGTTTTGGACATTCAATCATGGCATTTTGCAATCATATTGACAGTCCCTATAACCCCATAAGTTTTGTCGGTTTTATCTCCGGACACCCTGTATATTATATTACATTGATAATTACGTCAATCTTTAGTTATATTCATATGAGTAAGATTCCCTAGGTACTAGAGTAATTTACTATGACTGATCAATTATCATTCCCAAGAAATTGGTGTTATTCGATGTTATCAAATTTTGATAGTACATGATAGAAATTATTATAGTGAATCATACATCAGTGAGCATCATATTAAATATGGAAATAAAAAGTGAATTGAAAATCATATTTGTTGGAGAAGATAGTACCTATAGCGACATTCTTCATGAGATTATGGAATTGTTTAGATCACCTAAGTGAATCCAGGATGATGAGGGTTTCATACTTACGAAAGCGCTGAACGGACATGATGATCCTTTTTTTATAATTGCCAGTTTGAACTGGCAATTAGACATATTTGCCAGTTTGAACTGGCATTTAGCTATAATTGCCAGTTTGTACTCGCAATTAGCCCTAATTGACAGTTTGAACTGACAATTAGCCATAATTGCTAGTTTGAACTGGCATCGAGCTATAATTGTCAGTTCGAACTGGCAATTAGTCATAATTGCCAGTTTCAACTAGCAATCAGCCATAAATGCCAGTTTGAACTCGCATTTGGCCATAATTGCCAATTTGAACTGGCATTCAGTTATAATTGCCAGTTTGAACGGGCAATTAGTCATAATTGCCAGTTTCAACTAGCAATCAGCCATAAATGCCAGTTTAAACTCGCATTTGGCCATAATTGCCAATTTGAACTGGCAATTAGTCATAATTGCCAGTTTCAACTAGCAATCAGCCATAAATGCCAGTTTGAACTCGCATTTGGACATAATTGCCAATTTGAACTGGCATTCAGTTATAATTGCCAGTTTGAACGGGCAATTGGTCATAATTGCATGTTTGAACTAGCACTCAGTTATGATTGCCAGTTTGAACTGGCAATTAGCCATAAATGCCCGTTTGAACAGGTATTTAGCTATATTCTTCAGTTTTAACTGGCATTTAGTTATAATTGACAGTTTGCACTCGCATTTAGCCATAATTGCCAATTTGAACTGGCATTCAGTTATAATTGCCAGTTTGAACGGGCAATTGGTCATAATTGCATGTTTGAACTGGCACTCAGTTATGATTGCCAGTTTGAACTGGCAATTAGCCATAAATGCCCGTTTGAACAGGTATTTAGCTATATTCTCCAGTTTTAACTGGCATTCAGTTATAATTGACAGTTTGAACTCGCATTTAGCCATAATTGCCAATTTGAACTGGCATTCAGTTATAATCGCCAGTTTGAACGAGCAATTAGTCATAATTACCAGTTTGAACTGGCATTCAGTTATGATTGCCAGTTTGTACTCGCAATTAGCCCTAATTGACAGTTTGAACTGACAATTAGCCATAATTGCTAGTTTGCTCGCATCGAGCTATAATTGTCAGTTCGAACTGGCAATTAATCATAATTGCCAGTTTCAACTAGCAATCAGCCATAAATGCCAGTTTGAACTCGCATTTAGCCATAATTGCCAATTTGAAGTGGCATTCAGTTATAATTGCCAGTTTGAACGGGCAATTAGTCATAATTGCCAGTTTCAACTAGCAATCAGCCATAAATGCCAGTTTGAACTCGCATTTGGCCATAATTGCCAATTTGAACTGGCAATTAGTCATAATTGCCAGTTTCAACTAGCAATCAGCCATAAATGCCAGTTTGAACTCGCATTTGGCCATAATTGCCAATGTGAACTGGCATTCAGTTATAATTGCCAGTTTGAACGGGCAATTGGTCATAATTGCATGTTTGAACTAGCACTCAGTTATGATTGCCAGTTTGAACTGACAATTAGCCATAAATGCCCGTTTGAACAGGTATTCAGCTGCATTCTCCAGTTTTAACTGGCATTTAGTTATAATTGACAGTTTGAACTCGCATTTAGCCAATTTGAATTGGCATTCAGTTATAATTGCCAGTTCGAACGGGCAATTAGTCATAATTACCAGTTTGAACTGGCATTCAGTTATGATTGCCAGTTTGAACTGGCAATTAGCCATAAATGCCCGTTTGAACAGGCATTTAGCTATATTCTCCAGTTTCAACTGGCATTCAGTTATAATTGACAGTTCGAACTTGCAATTAGCCATAATTGCTAGTTTGAACTGGCATTCAGCTATAATTGCCAGTTTAAACTGGCATTCATTTATAATTGTCAGTTTGAACTGGTAATTTGTCATAATTGCCAGTTTGAACTAGCAATTAGCTATAATTGCCAGTTTGAATTAGCAATCAGTCCTAATTGCCAGGTTGAACTGGCAATTAATAATAATTGCCGGTTTGAACTCGCAATTAGCCATAATTGCCAGTTTTGAACTCGCATTAAGCTATAATTGCCAGTTTGAAATGGCATTCAGTTATAATTGTCAGTTTGAACTGGCATTTAGTTATATTTGCCAGTTTGAACTGGCATTCAGTTATAATTGCCCAAAAATGAACAGTTTTCCTGATAGGGTGATTTGAATTCACATTTTGATCGAATTGACAAGTCATTTCTGAGAAAATGAACGATATTCCAAAACTCTTCATTCCATTTAATTTCCTCTGAAAATAGATTATCCATAAAAATATAATAGAGGGGCAATTATCAATCCCAACCCCTTTTCTGGAAACCGAAAAAAAAAAAGAATTCCATTTAATTTAATTCGATGTTCTGAGTTCGAATGGCCAGTGGCCCCAGGATGATATTAGGAAATTCCACAAAATGGTCAATAAAACGGCGATTCTGTCCCACTGGTGACACTAGCGATGGCAATTGAACGCAACTAATGACTCCATTGTGTTAATATTCCCAAAAAATCTCATCGCTCACGGAATGCCAAATTTCATCAAAAATGACATATCTGTCTAATAGATAAGCATTACTTGAATGACTACAAAATGAAGAAATCAAAAATTCTGCTGTTATCTGTGACAGCTGTCGAAAAATTATAGAGTATAACTTGCACGGAATGCTATTTTTCTACAAACGCTTAACAAAGTAGCCTTTGACGCTTTCAAATTTCAGCATGAAGTTGATGTTTTCCCAGAAATGTCATTCTTTGACAGCATTTGCGCTCGTGAGCGGAAATATTGAAAAAACGCTCGCACATCTCTGTAACCTGAACTTATCTATTCTTGAAAACCCCCAATTTTTTCTTGATGGAAAATAGTGACAGTGAATCATCAAGCACACCTCCAGATGTTATAGTAGAAAGCGCAAGAGTTTGAATCTCTTACCGGAGAAATCAAGGAAGAAATATGAATTACAATATGATACATTCATAAATTGGTGCCATTCGTCTATATATTCGATGGTACGTATACATGCTTGAATGTTGAAGATAATATCGGAATCAATATAAGTATCTGAAACTTATCGCATTTCTCAAGAAACAATCTATTGGATATACAGCGAGAAAAATCCAAAACATTCACCGCTGAAGATATACAGTATGTCCCACTTACCATGCTCACCATGGGTATCTTTTGTAGATACACATTGACCTACATTTGAAAAACTAAAGTTGGTGCTGATATCTGAAATTCTAGAAGAGTTGGTATAAATTTCATATTTTTTTCGAAATCACTTTGAAAAACTGCCATGATGAGAATCTGAAATTCCTATTTGAATATTTTCATTAATAAAGAAGTTACGGAGGAGACATGAAAATGATCAAAATCTGTTTTTTGCGTATAAAACAAAATCGAATAGATTTTATCAATATATTTTTTCACATTATAGTTGGCCTTGACAAACTCCACATTTGGTGTCATTCAACCGACCTCGTGTATCTCTCACCGTTAAAAAGATACCTATGGTGAGCATGGTAAGTGGGACACACTGTATACCAACAAATTTCTACAAGAAGCTCCCGATGAAGCATATCTGTTGAAAACGATGAATTATACCTTATATTTTAACTCTTTGTTGTCATCAGGAAGACAGTGTATCTTTATTTTATTGCATCAATGAGTAATGTTCAATTTGATTGCAGAGTTTATCGTACTATGGCTCAGAGGTCTGAAGCTCAGGTTGCCACGCTGGTGGTCCAGTTTCAATTCTTGGTAGGGCCGACATTTTTTTTCTGGATTGTCAGTAATTTCAAATTTTTCTTCTTTGTTTTCTTTGGACATATGGGATAATATGGATAAGAACTTTTTCAACTATTTATTTCAATCGCTCATACTTTCAGGGTAGTTATTTCCAAAAGCTGCGTTAGTAGAAAAAATCTTGTGTGTGTTTCGAGCACAAAGTGTAATTGCCGCTCTCCAAAGATTACCGCGCTCCGCTCCGCATCGCGCGGTAACTTTCTTTGTCGAGCGGCAATCTATCACTTTGCGCTCTAAATACACAAATGGCTATTTCCTACTCGATTTTTTTTTTCAAATGCATTACCTCGTTGGTCCCAGCACTGGGACCAAACGCTCCATAAGTCGAAACTTGTGCGGGGTTAGGTAAGCATACAAACACAAACATCCATGGCCTAACTAGGATTCGAACCCATGTCTCGGTGGGAGTCCCCATACGAACTCAGCGCCTTCACGCTCTCGACCACCGAACCGCCTTGCAGCATTCGCCTATGGCTCATGAAAATATCGTGCGGGAAAGTAACTTCACCGCACTAGTGGTGAAAAGTTACTTTTCCGCACGATTTTTCCATAGTTGAAAATAGGGATATTCAGGATTGGGACCAACTAAATGATCCATGTCACTATCCTGTCTTATGTGTCATTTTGTAGCATCGTTATAAAATATTGTTCATTAAAAACCTTTTTGTTTTTCATAAATAACGATGAATAATATGGACAAAAACACTCATAGGAAAAACTTTGTACCTAACTCTTGTAGAAATTGTCTTTTCCGTCCTTGACGACTTGCCGTCACAACTGCCGTTGCGTGCGGAAAAGTACTGCTTTCTGCACTTGTTAGTTAAAAATAAGGCAATCACCGAGTTTGTTCTTCATTTTGACGTTTATGACATCAACACCGTTATTGTAAATTTTCTTATATGTTTTTTTATAATTATTACTGCGATTTTTAACTGGATTTTGAGAAATGTAAGTAAGTAAGTGAGTAAGTTTATTCAGTTAGAGTTTGAATGTACAGAGTTAGAACGTACAAATACATTACGGAACATATAAAAATATGAACCTATAGTTATTGTTATATGTATTTGAATATAAAACAAAACATCTATCTATATTCAAGAAAAATCTTATCAGAAGAAGCCACCTAAGCAGGGCTTGAGTTGTGGAACATATTCTTCTGCAATCAATATTTTACGATGCAAATATTAAATTACAAAACTGTAAGTACCTGAACTTAATCTATAAGAGTACGAAGAAAGAGAGAAGGAGCATTCATTCAAGTGAATATTTATCTTTATATTTTTTTAATTTATCAATTATCAAGAATTTTCAGAAATGGAAGAGGGTGAGTTATCAAATATGTTTTTATTTGTTTTTTACGGAGATTTATATTTCTGATGTTTTTTATGTCAGCAGGCAGCAGATTATAGAATTTCGGACCATAAAACGTTATGAATATTTGATTGTGGGTAAGTCTGAAGCAAGGGATAGAAAGGGCTTGCAAAGCATTTCTACGTGTTTCATAACCATGAATAACTGTCAATTGAGGCATTTTGTCATCCATAGAAGCGATTGATAAACGTATAATTTTTGGTTATTGAATACTTCTGACTCTTCAAATAATGGGTCGTTATTATGCAGAGATATTTCCCGCTCGACACGTTCTTGTAGATTTTGCAAAGAATGTTTCAAAACGAAAAATAGAGATGCGTGATCGACCAAGAAGTTCGTGGCCTCCTAAAATATTTTCACCGAAAAATTCATCTGCAAATTTGTTTGAATTGGGTTCCAGTTTCATGTATATTTGTTCGCTCAATCAAATTCTTCTGTTTTTTAACAAAGAGGATGAGAATACAAGAAAAAAGTTTTCTTCAAAAGAATATGACCAACCTTCTGAAAATATTAGAAATATGAAAGTCTATCAGAAAAATGTATCTTATCAACATTTATGCAGGAAGTTTCGATCTGGTGGCTTTCATCGTTTAGAAGTTATGGGAGAAAAATATTTCAATTTGATCAACTCTGGAAGGATATATCTTCCTGTAAATACAATTTTTTGACGATTGTTCTTCATTTTCCGGCTTTGTTTGAGTTAGAATTGATCTCGTTGTATTTTCAGTTTCGAACACGGTTTTCACTTGAAATTTATCAATTTTCCATTACAGTTTCATTGTAAAATTAGTATACCTTGTGTTTGTGGAAAAGAGATACAGGTGAAACCAAGAGACCTCTTTCAGTAAGGACGAAGGAACATAAGTACCGGCTGAGAACGGCTATCGTCAATCCTTTTTCCAACTTTGATCGGGTATATCTTCCGTTAGCGAAAAGCTATCATGTTGCAGTTTCCGTTGGTCTGTTGAGATTTAGTTTCTCTATTTGATCGTGTAATGATATGCATACATTACATTTTTAATTGACGATATCAATTGATACTCCAGATCACGCCGACAGCCGTTCTTGGTTGTTCACCTGGTAAAATATGAAGAAAAGGCACATCGACAAATCGAAACTAGCTGAACATATCCTTACTGAAGATGGACAACATAATAGCAGGAAGGAATAATATTAAAATCATTGGAAAGAAAATAACAACCAGAAGAGAAAAATCAAGGAATCTGCTTGCATTCTTCTGAACGGAGACAATAGCATTGCTTCCTGTTCAGTTGATATAGATAGAACATGGTATTCATTACTGAGATATAAAAATGGAGATGGTGAATTCAAGATTTGATGAAAACATCCTGTGACTCATTTGATTGCCAACGTCACGAATTGTCACTGATGAGAACTGGAAAGTTTCAAGATAAATACGAATTTGCTATTCAAACAACCATTTTTTATGTTGAAAACGGGAGCAGAATCGTTTCCGAAACGTCCAACGCTAAGTGAAAATTTGAATATTTTTCTATATACCTTTATTTCTCTTCTCCAAACCTTCTTCAATACAAATTTCACTGACAAGCTAGTGAATTTTGCTTTTAGGCTCTCTGATAGGAAAATGCTTTGAACGCAGTGACATTTTGGGGCAAATCATCCGATTTGTCCCTACTACACGTATATTGAAATAATATTCATATTTTTATTCTATTGAAAGGAGGAGAGAAAATCCCAAAAAAACTGGAATAACGAATGTACCTACCACCTCCTCGATTAACCTACAGACAGTATGTAACAAATCTTTTTTTTTCGTGTGAGGAGAAACCTAATCGCTGCTTTCCAGGGATGATTCATCAATATTCTCGAGTTCATAACTGATCAATTTATTCAAGATTCAAGTGCAGCCGTCGGTCAAGGATACCAACTTATTATGTAGGCCCGTTTATACAACAGCATTAGCCAGTATCTATTGAGAAAAAAGTCGAGTTTGTACTATACAATACAGCTAATCTCAATCTCACACTTGAATGCTAATTTACTTAAATTTGCCTGTAATGAATTGCTTTCGTCAGATAAAAAGGTGTAAAATACTACAGATTAAGTGTGGCCAGATGTTTCTATCGTGACACTTATAGCTATTGCTTATGAGGCGCCCGAAATTTACTCTAGGCTAGTTACCTCGTAGTGACTTCAGCATTCATAAAAATATGCCTTTTCTAAATATAAACGTGTCAGTTGCGATTCTTGAATGGTTTGTTAAGTTCACAGACAACATTTAAACACATATATGAACACTCACAAATCGTCACTATTCAGTTCAGTGGTTTCAGTGAAAAACATTTAAAAATAATTCTACTCCTTTCTTAAATAATTAAAATTGGTGATGTAGTGGAATGGATTATTATTAGTGATTGTGTGAAGTTAGATGGCGAAAAGTTATGGGTGAAAATAGGGAAAGAAAAGTGAGGAGAGTTCCACCACCGTTGATAATAAGTAAGTAACAACTTTATCAATTATCTTCATAGTTACTTTTCAACAAGATTCTCGGAGAAAACTACCTTGATTTGTCGATGGTGTTAGTTACACACCTGTGGGCAGACTGAACGTGTTCAGTGTAGGTTTTGTAACTGACTGCATATGGCACCTCATAAGCAGCATTGTTGATTTGAACACAACATGCATCAGTGAATTGTACTCAACTATCTTCTTTTCATAACAGTATTAATCCTAGAAAAATCTAGTTATACGAGTTACGTCAAAAAAATCATATAAGTGCTAATTGAAACATTTTAACCACGAATTGTTACCTGATGAACGTGGATAGTCAACGTGATTAACGTTGAGCTGTTTTCTCTTCTACTCACGGCTTAAAGCAGTTTATCATGGAACCTATAAACGAATTCCCGTTGTGAAAAATCATTTAGCAAACACATTCGACTTATTCCTCGCTAAAAATTCAGCACCTTACACCGTATAGATGTACCAGCTCCACTTGGCAAATCTGATTACACATACTCATCTACACAGCCTGCTCATTCTTCATTCCATCAGCTATTCCAGCACATTCTCACTACTGAGATCAATTAAGTTAGATGGAGGACGGATCTGAGTTGTCGTTTGAATAAAAAGAACACGTTTTCATTTGTCAGGAAGGGCAAGGGAAGACAACATAACCCAACATGATTCAATCAAAATGTAAAATGGCTGAGAAAATAAATGAGAAGCATAGAAATATTATTATAGTGAGTATTCAAAGGATTCAACCTGTGGACTGAAACTCCAAAGCTGAAAGCATGTCAAATGAAAATATAACCTCACAATTTTCAGCACAGAACCGCAGAATTACTAAAATTAATCCAATCTCAACATTTTCTCACTACAACATCAGATGAACAGCAAGCTCAATTGGGGTAAGGGGGAAGAAATAGTCTCCACATCAGACCGCATCAGACTAAGATAAATGAAACATGTAATACAAATGAGCTATTGAGCTGCACTGAGAGTCTTGGTTGATCTCAGTCAAAGTTGGGAAAAAGAATATTACTTTTGTATATTATAAGTCAGGAGACTGGGACGGTCTCCGCATGTTTTTCTCCCAGCTTCCTTGGCATAGAATATGCTTTGATTCTAAGGATCGTTCACAGTGTGTCGCGAAAATATCCGAGATCATCACGCTCGAATGACACAATGACATACATAATGTATATCCAATTTCATTTTTCATTATGATCTGGTTCCCACGAAAATTGATATCCTGTAATGTTCAGAGAACATCGTGAGAACCAAGGAAAATAAGGTAGGAATTGGTGTACTTCTCAAATTTATGGAGGTTATATGCCTCGGGGAACACCTCCTTTGGCAATGTATTCCAGAGCCTCGCTGTTCGTTGGTTGAACGAGTCTTTGGAAAAAGATGTTCTGCAGGTCTCCAAAGTGACCACGAAGCGGTGCGAAGCTTCAACTCGACGGGTTAATCTCGCGGCGACTGCCAAGGGAGGAACAATTGTTGATATTTCATCACTCACGGGACGAATTGCCCTTTTTTGGACAGAATCCAACAGTTTCAGGGTATGTTTGGGTGCTGCACTCCAAATATGGTAACAGTATTCCAGGACAGGTCGAATCTGTGCCTTATAGATCATAAGCAGCTGATTGTAAGTGAAATAGCTCCTGACCCGAAACAGAAAACCAAGTTTTTGCACTTTCAGCAATTGATCTCACGTGATTTTTCCAAGAAAGGTTATTGATGATGGTAATCCCAAACATCAAAATGAATGTCTTCAAAGGTATGGTTACTCCTACCACAAGATCTTATATATCCCTACCCCTCGCGGCTGTTGCCTCGGGATGTAATCTTGGTTCCTGGCTAATACTGATATTCTTTACTACCTTTGGGTATCAATACCTATTCATATAGAGTTTGATTTGCCAGAACCGTGGTGATCATTAAAGATATTAGCGTTTCTTATTATTCCTTCGAATGGGGAATCCGTACTCCTGCTAATCTTTTTATTTTTTTCTTTCGAAGTGATTAATCAGAAAAAATACTGGTATTTAGTGATTCGCTATTTCGATGATGTTTTTTTTTCATGTGCTTCGCTCACGACCGAAAATTTTCTGTTTCTTACGCCCAGCAAGCCAGGCGCAATATTACCTCGCTTTGTTGCCATAGCTAGACTCTAGTCAAAACACCGACTCACTACTCTTTCTAGAATGCTATAGTCGTCATATCGCAGCAACCCGAAACTGTAGGGTCAGTTGCTCGCCTGAAAACGCTTCTGCTCTATACACAGGAACCTCCAAGCTGCCGTTCATGACTTTGACGTGGTTTCGAAATCAACCTAGCATCCATTTTGTTCATAGGCAGCGGCAAAGTGGATGGCGTTGGCTTGAGAGTTTTGTTTATGTCATTAGGGGTCGGCTTTATAAAAATGATATCAGAATTGAGTGGAGATATTAAGTTTTTTCTTTGATTTTTGCCTATCCTAGGAAATATGAAGTGCTTTGTTCTTTTGTGTAAGAATTCAACGATCAATAATACTGAAGATGTACAAAGTTTACAAAGTCATCCTAGAAATAACGTCCTATGGACGTCCCAGTCGGTACTTTCAATATGTTGTCCCTGCGAGGACGTTAACTTACACCTCGCCAACGAATGATTGCTCGTAGGCTATAAGTACTCCTCGTCTATGTCCTTCACGTAAGTCCATTGGACATCCTTTGGAAACTTTTTCAACAACTCAACTGGATGTCCTAATCAGTTATGCAAGATCTGGTCCTAGAGGTACCCAGAAAAATTCAAATTTAAGAATAATTCGTACGTCCCTGGGACCTCCTATGGACATCCAATTGATATCCCTCAGCGTTGCTGATAGGTTGTCCTATGGATGTCCTAACGATGTCCTCTGTAGTGCTTGATGACGAATACTGTAGGATTAAGGTATTCGATAGTTATCCCAGGGACATCCCTCAAGGACGTCCCTACTTGGTCCTCAAGTGGAACATTTATGCTTCCCTCAGACGTCCAATGGACGTCCACAGTACCAAATTCGAAAGTCCTATGGACGTCCTGAATGTCCAGACAGGACATAAAAGTGTGTTATTAGGGTTGGTTCTCACGATGTTCTCTGAACATTACAGGATATCCCTTTTTGTGGGAACCAGAACATGAAAAAAATATATTCTTCATTAGCAAGGTGATTATTGAATTTTGTTCACCATGGCCCTGTTGTCACTATGAAAGCACTTCTTTCCAATTCTTATTAAAATCTAATAGCCATGACCATGACAGCATATGACAAGTCGTTATTGATAGTTGAATACCTACTAGATCTGAGTGTCATTCCTGCGAACTAGCATCAGAACAGTGAATTTGGGTTGATTATATGTCTTTATATTCACTATAGTGGTACTTGGTAGTAAAAACACACTTCACGTCTCGAAAAGGAGTAAAGAATGATAGAATTCATTGCAAGTGGTGATATATGTATATTTATTTATACACCAAGGAAATAAAGAAAATCAGTATTTCCCAGGGACCAAGAATATATTCCGAGGCTTCAGCCGAGGGGTATAAGGAAATAATATTCTTCACTACCAAGGTTTATATTTTTTTTTTCACCACCAGCAATATATTATTTCAATCATTTTAGTTCTGTGAAATCGAAATATGGTCCTTTCATCACTATGAAAGCACTATCTTCAATAATTCAGACAGTCAGGCTGCTCTTAAAGCACTGAGCTCCAGCAAGATAAATTCCAAGCTTGTATGGAGCTGCATTGAATCCCTAGAAAGCCTGGGTGCTAACAACAGAGTAACTTTGCTGTGGGTGCCTGGACACCAGGGGGTGGAGGGTAACGAGAAAGCCGACATGCTCGCCAAACAGGGAACCGAATCTGTGTTCATAGGACCAGAACCATATTTTGGGGTCACCGCAAGTGCGGCGAAAACAACTATCTTGGGCTGGGCGGAGGAAAAAACACTCACGTACTGGTCCGAATTACCAGGATTAACCCATTCGAAGGCGTTCCTGCCTAAACCATCGGAAAAAATAACCAGGCAGATCCTAGAATGGAGCAGGGGTAACCTGCGAATTCTGACTGGACTGCTTACGGGACACTGTCGTCTGAGATACCACCTGGGAAGGATGGGTCTGAACCAACAAACGGACTGTCGGTTCTGTTGTGTGGAAGACGAAACGGCTGAACACATATTATGTTCATGCTCTAGCTTAGAAAGACTAAGGTTCGACACATTTGGCTTTACCAACCTAGAACCTATCGATTTCAGACAAATCTCACCCAATTCAACCATGAACTTTGTAAAAAGATGTGGATTATACGGTGAACTGTAACCTCTAGGGGTGAGCCACAATAGACCCATCTGGGGTCGCAGTGGAGGGGAGGTGTTCGCCCCACTCACATGGAACCCAACCTTCAATAATTATCCGTTATTGATAAATACCTACTAGATTCGAGATCGCGCATCAGAACAGTTAATAGCCCAGCAAACACAAATACATATGATACATAATAACCACATATTTCTGTTCTCATCCGATGTTGCAGACATATTATTTGAACAGTTAATGTATCTTGCATGTAACGTCAAATTTTCGCCTCCTTGAATATGTCCTTTATATATCTGACATATGTTGAGCATTTTTGAAGTAACATTGCATACAACAAATTTGTTCTCATAATTATACTTAAATGAATGTTACGGAGTAATGAATGTGAGATGAATCCAAAATAATGTACTAGCTCATTTCTAGAAATATACAGGAAATTGAGTGTCGGCAGCCATATTAATAACTTTGTTATTATTGATAGTTATTTAACCAACTAGTGTATTAATGAGGACGATTATTGATCGAGATATTTTAACGTGCGAGCGAAGCGAGTGCGTTAATGTTCGAGATCATTAATCGCCTTTTAATATACAAGTTGGTTACAAAATTTTTCCGTCGTCTATGTTTCTCATTTCTCTTGCAATGAAGAAAACTTGGTTCGAGAATTCATCATCCATCCGGAAACTGCTAAGAATCACCCAGTAGCCTTGTTACTGACATTAGTGTCATTTGACATTTGTCGAAATGATCAACATAGGAAATAAATTCCTTCTGTTAGAAAACAGTTATTAAAATCGTGTCAGAAACTTGGAAAGGCGAACCCGTTAACTGAAAATCGTCGATGAAATCCATATTTTCGATTTAAATGCAGATTCCGCTATAGTTGTAGCATAAACAATGAATGCACGCGGTGTATGTTTGGTTGCCTATAAAACAATCGTGCATTAATAGACAAATCGTCCATTAATAGGGGTCATTAATGAACGATTTCATATACATTAAACTTAGTCGTTAATACGAGGTCGACGGAAAAGATACAAAATTGTTCACATTAACAAACCATAAAGTACATTGATATTTCTGACTATAGAAGAAGATTCCTCTTGTATACACTTTCGACACATCAAAATGGTTTATAATGTCTCGGTGCAACTTTCACCACACACTATTGATAGGTAAACCTTCATGTTTCCAGTTGGGTTCTAGAGTTCTACTTCAGAGGTTGAAACCGACTTTGGAAAATGCACTTGATGAAAGTATAGTGGAATATGGAATGTTTGATGACCCAAAATCATCTATTGAAGAATGTTTCCTTTTTGCATGCTTTTGGATTTTCTAACCCTTCCCTAAAAGTCCATTTGAGCATCTTCTTCAGGTTCAGATGTTATGGAACGGCTGTTATGGTACTCACATAGATAAACTGACATTGAATATTGCACATGAAAGTGTCATGGAATATTCGATGACCCAGAAGTATTTCAAATTGTTCCTAATAGTCACAGATAAAAACGTCATTCAAAATCCCATCGGGCATTGTCTTCAGATTCAGCTGTTTTGGAGCGGCTGGTGGTAATTACATAGATAAATCCACATTAGCAGTGTGATCATATAGAGACAGATAATTAGGTGGGTAAATCATTTTCATTTGTGATATTACACCCTTGATTCCACCTCTGTCTCGTACTCAACTGGTGAACAAATTTAATATCACTATGAATAATCCATAATGAAAACAATACACTATCTGAATCTTGATTCTGTAAAAATATATGATACAAACATGCAAAGCATAACATAACCTTCAATGAAAGAAAACTAACATGATGTTATCTTCATCAACATCAACTAGGTACCTCATAACTCATACAGAACAGAACGTTTCACTGTTATGAATATGTTGGTGATTTTATAAATAATCTTGTATAGTTTTGAGACATAAGTGAAACATGCGATTTTGTTTCCTTTACCATGCATGTATAATTCAACTGAACAATCTTTTTTCATGGCATTTGAAGCATCATATATGTATATGAAATGTTTCCAAAAGAACAAGAAAGTATATTGCATGAAATGTAATAGCTTTGTAGCAGATATGTTGCATGATGATGTTTCTCCGGAACCCTGATGAGCTCCATTTGCCATATGGCAGACATATGTGTGTTTGCTGGGGAGGGGTTAATTAAAACAGAGGTGGCGATGTCTTTAGTGCCTGGTGGTTCATAAAACCGAACGAAAACTACCTTGGTAGTATAAACAAACTTTACGCCTCGAAAAGGGAGTAAATAATTGTAGGATTTATAGCTGGTGGTGGAAACACAATTTTATATGCTATTCACTAGCCGCCGTGACAATATTTCCCGTATACTGGTGCTATGGCTAGGCTCTAATGGTGATTTGCGTATCAAGTTGGCATGCCTATCTAAAACAAGCTCTCGCCGAAAGCAAATCATGGATCCAACGTAGAAGATCCATAACTTACATTGGATGTGATATAAATCAGGAGGGGTGAAAGCACTTACAGTCACAACTCCACCACATAAACAATTTAATACCAACGGTCATGGACATAAGGACATGTTTCGAAGGATTAATCCTTTATCATCAGCAAATTTATAAATAGAAAATCTGTAAGAAGAAACAACGCTTATGTTAGTTTTTAAGTATTGATAAGAAAATCTAAATGTACCCACCATTTTTGGTGGAAAAAGATAACTTATTGAAAAACATGAAAAAACTATTTTGAACCGCGTATAATTCGGGTGAGTAACTGTTAGGCAACCATGATAACAGCTCTATAAGAGCTTAGTTCTCGAAGATAATATGATATAAATCAAATATTAAATTGAACCAACATGTGGGCCTGAATTTGTTGAATTAGGTCAACTAATCACAAATGACAATCGAAAAATGACAATTGATGACAATGACGCTGAGGACAAAACACAACATCCGAATGACACCAATCAAGTCAAATCCAAGGAATGTTTTGATTCGAAGTGACATCGAAACACAAAACAAAATTGTAGTTAGAATGACAAGTAGTTGAATAATTTGAGAACATCGAATTGAGTTTGTTCATTGAGGCAGTTGAGGTTAGATTTTTTGACAGCTTTATTGATTTTCATAGTTTCAAGAAGGTTGAGTTTTTTGCTCTTGTCACAGATATGTAAAATTTGTATGTAAGAGTTGGGATCAAAAGAGTGTTTGTCATTGATAATATGGTTAGGAAAAACAGAATTGGATTCAAAAAATTCTTTTTCAAATTTATTTTCTATGATTGTGTTGTGATCACGTTGTGATACTCTGGTAACTTGCGACCTGTTTGAAGCACACTTCACAATCATCATTTTTACAATGTAATCCATAAACACCAGATTTTTCTAGAAAATCAATCTTGTCTTTTGTGTTGACTAACGCGCTCCCTAGAGTATTGGCGGTTTTGAAAAAAAAAAAAATTACTGGGATTATTGCTGGTTGAGTTTTTTTTTCAGAATCTTCCTGAGTTCGAGAGAAACAGAACCAAAGAAAGAGAGGGAAAAATATTTGGATGTTGAAACAGAAGTTGGTAAAAAGTTATTTGAAAATTAATTGGTAGGTATATTTCAAGTAAAATCGATTGTTTAATGATATCAAATTCAGCTGTAAAGTTTTCATTGTTCAAGGGTATTGTAGAGTCAATGAAAAAGTGCATGGAAAGCTGAAAATTTCCAGCTGTAAGGGTGGAACGAATTGAAAGGTATAATAAGTATTATCAGTACTTGTTGGTTCGATGGATCTCGTACGAATTCTAAAGAAAAACACGGGGTTTCCTGAATGAAGATGGACTAAAGTTTACGTTAAAATAACCCTGTATGTATATACATTTGAACTAAAATTATTCTTTCATTTTGTCGTTGTCTATTGCCTAAAATAGCACGATGATTTCCTCTTCAAACGCAGATTAATGCGGTTATAATCTGAATCGTCTGTATATTTACACAGCTCTTTATCTAAATCACTATTACATTTTTTCCTCTTATCAAACACATTTCATCTGACCTAACTTCCATTGAATAACCGCCTAGTATTATACAAGTGGAATACAACCAGTTCTCATTTCGATCGCAATATACACCAAAAACAAACCGAAAGAAAAACAAAAAACAGCCGTGGAAACCCACGCGTATTCGTCGGGATTGCGGTTAGCTATACGTATTTTTTCTTACATGCAAGGCCTAACCTGACCAGAAAGTAATGAAAAACAAACCATAATATCATATCGCGGTTGCGAACTCAGGGTTTTAAAGGATGGATGCGTGAATATTTCGACATTGTACGTGAGTCTTATACAAAGTGTTCGGCACCAGTGGTACCGGGTGAATGAAGGTTCGAAGTGTTAATTATTAATTACTTATTGTGGTGTGGACAAGCGGACATACATAGTGTATCGCGTTTTTTTTTCAAGTCGGATTCGCTAGCTACTGTGATTCGTTCTCTTTTGTGATCGGCGTTTTTTTGTGATGTGATACATAGGAGAAGTGTCTATCCCCTGACAGTTTATATACAGGGTGTCTCATTCACGGTTGATCATATAGACTTCCTAGGAAGGTTATTATAAAAGTGAGGTTGTGTGAGTTGGAATCAAATCATCAGAAATTCAGAGGTTTGTTTCATGAACAAATCAAACAGAATAATATTGGGATTTTTTATATAAATTATTGACCATTCTTTTTCTGTTAGAAGTTCTTACTCACTTAATCCTATACCCTAACAACACAGGGATGTCCTAGGTACGTCCCATTTTTGTCCCGCGGTACAAGGACATGATTGGGACATCTAGGGGATATCCTGCAGTGGTTGTCCAGTGGACATCCCGCCCGGTACATCCCTAGGTTATCCTATCCGTGTCCCTAGAGTATCTGATATATCCATTCACATCAGAGTCATTGAATTTCATCAAACTATTGGGTTGAATTTTATTTAAAATGTTTGTTTTTCTTCCGGAAAATGATTGTAATGAAAATAAAAAAAAGTCTCAGAACTTCTTGAAAAATTACCATTTTTCGCAGACAGAAATCGTACATGCATAATGTCCCTCATTTTTAAACACCCAAGAATCATAATAATTATACCCAATTCCTAACAAAGTTGTATTTATTCAGGTTTCTGTAGTTAAGTCCAGTTTATAAATCTGTTTAGTACATAAATCTTCAGGAGGCATGATAGCCAATGGAGCAAGGTGCGTGCATGATAAGCCAAAGGTCACGGGTTCAATCCCTACTCGACCTACAACTTTTTTCTTTTGTCGAAAGGATGTCCCTGGGATATCCTTGGGACGTCCTAGGGATATCCTTTCATCGTACTTGGTACATCCCAGGGACGTACCAGAAGGACATCCCTTGGATGCCTTTTTTGTGGCCAGCGGATGTCCCTGGGACATCTCTAGTATGTACGTTGTCCCGACAAAGGACATCCCTGGGATGTCCTAGTATAAAATCAGGGACGTCCCTGGGAAGTCCCTTGGATGTACTGGTGTTGTTAGGGTACCGTTATACCGTTAGGTGTCAGACGTATCGAGTTGTGGCTTTCTTCTCCAATACCTACCTCCTGTCCCTATCCTCCCTAGGAACGCACGATGTTCTTTGAACATTATAGGGATTCCCTTTCGTGCGCTCCAAGCGATAAAAAAAATATATATCCATGTCTCCCTCTCTTGTGTTTCCTCCCATATTATGCCTTTTCTTTCAGCTTCCTCTCTGATTTCATCATTCCATCTTCTTCTAGGTCTTCTTTTACTGTTTTTTTCTTGCACTCGCGCTTCGTACCTATACTCTTTTCGTTAGTCTGTTGTCCAAACCATCTTAGCTGTCCTCAGTGGTGTAATTGAGGGGGGATCCATGGGGTCTGGACCCCCCCTAGAGCTGTCTGAAATACCGAAACAATCTGGTAAACAATTCTGATAATGGAAAAATAGACATGAGTATATAAAATATCACGAGAATTTCATTTGTAATTTGTTAGAACCTTCCGAACGAAAATTGGAGGTTATAGTTAGGTATTGTCATTGGGAACGTTGGATTGTAGTTATGGAGAGATGGAGAATATGAGTAAAAACCATCATTTTTTTGGTCATTCCTCACGGTCGCAACATGTGTACAAGTTTTTTTATTGAAACATCCATATGAAGACAATTCACAACTCGATGTAGATAATTTAAGGACCTATTGTTGAGGTCAAAATATGACTTTTTCTCCATATGAACATGATTCACAAAAGGCACCCTTCTAGCTACAGCGACTGTAAGTTAGGTGAAAATCTCCGACTGGCAAAAAGGGTTATCTGAAATATCGAAGTACATCTTCTCAAATTTTGCATGTCCTCTCCTATTTATAGACACCCTCTTGCTTCAAGAATGATGTAAGCCGAGTTTTGAGGTAGGTCGAGGGGGGTCCACCCTCCTAATGATCCAAATTTTATGTCACAAAAGAGAAACTATCTGACTTTGAATTCCATGATCTTGATGTGGGCCATAAAAAAATTTAAGAATCCGGTAGGTATCTTGCAATTTTTCATACAACTAACCGTTTTCCAGAAAATCGTAATCAACGAAAGGGGTCACGGCATCGGTTTCGAACGCAATGGGTTGAACGCTTACATACGGAGGTGATCGCATGTCGGGACGCATTTGAGACTGCTATTTCAGAGGCGTGCGGTACTGCAATACTTGCACTTGATTCGTTTTTATGATGACAATTTCAGATAATCTTTTGTTTTCTACCCAACTCACAGTGACTGTAGCTCGAAGGAGGTGCATTTTAGGCCACATCATTACATAAAGAAAAAGTTTTATCTTGATCCCAACAATACGTATATAGAATATTCACATCGAATTTTGAATCACCTTGTATATTGAATAGGAAGTTTTTTCTCATTTCCTTCATCTTCCCTGAAGCAGTCGCTTGATTCCAACAAGAAATGCAACAGTTTGAATTTTTCTATCCTTCAGTAACTGAATTAGTTGATTTTTTTTTCGTTATTTCGTTCTGTTTTTTTTTTGTTTCTATTTCAGTGTTTGTACCTGTTGATATGTGATATTATTTGATAATTTTTCAATAATTTCTTCCTTATTTTGTTATCGGTTTCAAATGATGCACACATTTATTGAAACCAACGTAAGTTACGTATTACTTTTCTTTTTCCTAAATATTGGATATTGGAGGGGGGGGTCAGGGATGAATCTTAATTACGCCACTGGCTTTCCTTCTATCATTTTATCGTTTATAGGTTAAATCTGTAGATTTTGTCTGAATGTTTGATATCTAGTTCTGTCTCTTCTTGTTTTGTTTTCTATTCTTCTCAGAAATCTCATCTCCATTGCATTTATCCGTGATTTATGTTTTTCTGTTAGAGTCCATGTCTCTCTCATGTTGGGTGTATTATCTTCTTGACTACTGTTGTTCTCAAGTTTTTCGGTATTTCTTTCTTCCCAAAAAAAGTTGTCTTCATCATGCTAAACATTTTTCCGGTTTTCCCAGTCTGTCGTTTATTTCTCCGTCCATTTTCCCGAGATTGTTCCATTATTGTCTATTACTGATCCCAGGTATTTGAAGTTTATCACTTGTTCTATTTGGATTTCGTTCAAGTGTATTATGGTATGCTCTTTGTTTGATTTGGATATTATCATGCTCTCCGTCTTATTTGAATTAATATTCATGTTCATTTTTTTCAATTCTTCATTGAAAATGTTTATGTTATGTTGTAGGTTTTTCTCTGAATCTGTTGTCATGGCCATATCTTTTGCAAACATCAGCTCATTTATTTCAAATTGTTGCATTTTCCAGCACCCTACTTTGATTGTTTTCATTTTCTTCTTCGTTTCTTTCAAAGCTTCATCAAATACGATCGAGAACAATAAAGGACAAAGCACACATCCTACTCCTAGTTTATGCTTTATTCTGCATCAAATTCCAAGTTTCCTATACATACCAGGTGCTAAGGAATCTAAATTAGACAAATCATAACTTCTAGAATATCAGGTGTATTATAATGGGATTTGGAACATTTTTTACGTTCCAGCATTCACTTCTGATTTGACCAGAAACGGCTCTGATTGTCAATCAATAAATGGAACACCCTGTATATTGAACATTTTGAGATTACTTAGACAATTCTAGATCAGAATGTGATATTTTCAGAAAAGTTTCACTTCTTTATTCTATCAGAGTCACTTTCAATATTGCACGAAATCAAGTACCTTCCACTGTATGCTCATACAAAGCGATACAAAGCTTGCATGTCTCTGTCATCACCTCGGTCATCACCTAATATGTTTTGTATTCCAAAGAAGATTAGATGAAAAATGCCTGCAGAATATGCTTTACTTCACGATTGTAATTTTCGGACGTCACCCTAGGCGAGACCCTAGGTTCCTAGATTATATAGTTTACGTTCGATCATCATGTCCACCTAGATGCAATATAAAAAGTGACTAATAATATGAAATAGGCGCAAACATTTTTAAAATGTCACATTCTGATTCTGAATTGTCTCAGAAATTCAAAAATGTTACAATATACAGAGTGTTTCCTTTGAAAATAATCAGAACCATTGTCGGGAAGACAGACCTCATTTTGAAACACAATATCCTAGAAAGTTATGAATTATTTGATAGATTCGTCGACACCCGGTATATATACTCAATCTGAACAGTTATCAAGAAATCAACAGGTGAACAAATCAATACTGAGGCAATACATTTGGATACCATAATTAATTCGTGTATTGACCTGTCACCGAGCCTGCCACCGTTCAATCACATGGAGAATTTATATTTCAGTAAATTCATAGTGACTAAATTAAAAATTATTCAATTGGATATCTCTTCTGTTTTCTCAGTGGAACTATTTAAGATTCTTAGAATTTGATTGATTTACCATGAATTCACCATCAGAAATACCACAGTCAAAAATGGGGAAGGATAATTCCGAAGATATTTCCAAGCATTCTTCATGAAAACAAATCCCTGAATTTCAAATTGATTTCTTCCAGCAAACGCAATTTCAACATATTTATAATAATTTCAACATATTTATATTCACGAATAAAGGAAATTGGAAGAAAATATCATTTCGGTTCACCGTATTTTTCAGAGCTATAGTTATTTCTTTTATCAGGTAGAAAAGACTGCTGAAGTTTCATAGCCAAGGCTACACTGAGAGAAAACTTGAGTTATCATAATTGGAAATCTGATAACCGTTATTACGATATCTGCAATAAATAGGGGACAGATGTGTTCATGTGCTACCATAGATGAAGTGAATTTTCAGGTGACTTGTAGTTATGGCAGCTTATTCAATTTGCAAACTTGTATAAAAACACTGCTGCTGAATAACTACAACTTGTTCTAGTTTCTATGATAACACAGAATGTCGAATAGGAATTATTCCCATAAAATGTTGCAGTAACTCTCCACTCTACAGTGGTTATTAGACTATCGACATAAAACAGCATGTTCTTATTACTGGCACAACCATCTTGAGGTAACGCATTAATTCGTCTCATTTTATTATAGTTATGTTATCTGATATCTGCATGAAACCTGACATTTCGACATGCTACCCTAATAACACACTTATGTCCCATGGATATCCTTAGGACGTCCTGGAGGGACATTCAGGACGTCCATAGAACGTTCGAATTTGGTACCGTGGACGTCCACTGGACGTCTGTGGGACGCACAAATGTCCCACTTGAGGACAAACTAGGGACGACCTTGAGGGATGTCCCTGGGACAACTATTGAATACCTATATCCTAAAGTATTCCTCATCAAACACCACAGAGGACATCCTTACGACATCCATAGGACAACCTATCAGCAACGCTGAGGGATATCAATTGGATGTCCATAGGATGTCCCAGGGACGTACGAATTATTCTTGAATTCGAATTTTTCTGGGTCCCTCTAGGACCAGATCTTGCATAATTGATTAGTACATCCAGTTGAGGTGATGGTCCGTAGAAGGTCCTCAAAAAGTGTCCCAAGGATGTCCAATGGACTTACGTGATGGACATTGACGAGGAGTACTTATAGCCTACGAGCAATCATTCGTCAGGGAGGTGTAAGTTAACGTCCCCGCAGGGACAACATATTTAAAGTACCGACTGGGACGTCCATAGGACGTTATTTCTAGGACATTGTGAGTTGTAAGTTCATGTACCAATTGGGACATCCGACGGATATTCCTAAGGGTCATCCAGAGGATGTCCCTAAAGGACATTTCGATTGTTATACGATCCTGGAAATATTGAGGGCGTCTGTGCAGATATATTTAAAGGAATGTACCATCAGGGACATTCCATGGTTGTCTAGAAGGGACATTATATAAGATCTGAAGTCATGCCAGAATATGTACTACTTGGGACATCTGATGGATGTCCCTAAAGGAACGTTCAAAATCATATCTCATCAGGGACATGCCAAGGACGTCCTTGCATGGACATTCTACAATATGTACCACGTGGGACGTCTGAGGGATGCTATTCCTAGGACATTTGAAATGATGTACCAGCTGGGACATCCCGTGGACGTCCTTGCTCGGACATTGCATGAGATGTACGGGATGGGACGTCCCAAGGACACTTATTCTTGGTTCGGGACATTCGGACGTGAATTGTACCAAATAGAGACGTCCCTAGGACGTTCTGTGCTATCAGGGTATTGTAATGTAGCTCATTTTCAACAGTTATCCCAATATTTTTCTACTCTAGTATATTCATCTAGTGGTGCCCGCGAGAGTCTCGTTTTCGAGAGTCTCGCATGGTCTCGTCTCGTTTTCGAGACAAGACTCGAGACGAGACTCGGACAAGACGAGACGAGACTTTTATTGGTCTCGTCTCGAGTCTCGTGCAAGACTTCTCGTGTCTCGTGCGAGAGTCTCGCAGGTAAATATTTCTGCGTGCCGACTGCAGACTTTCATTCATAATACAACATATTTAGAAAGAATTCAGACTATTTAGCACAGATAGATACAACATTTCATTCATAATTACTTCAAAAACACAATCCATGATTGTTGTAAAACGACGTGATGCGTGAAATGAAAACGGACTATTTTTTCTCTTACGGCGGCGGAATATAATGGCAATTCTGCAATAACGACAGATCGCAAATTGAATGACTTCCTGAGAATCGATAAATAAGTCATTCTGTGCTAAATAGTCTAAGATAAAAAATAACTTTGTTTTGACAGGCCGCCGACGCCACGGTTGCATCGCCTATCGCCTTTTAGTATGTACCTATCAGGTACTCATTTTTCAGTAAATAATGTTATTTTTATTAAAATTTCCTCTCCCTACTTCTCCGTTATACCTAAAAAGTAGGTAAGGGCAAATATCCCGTACTAGAATGAAAGAAGATTATGCATGAGAAAATTGCGATACATTTGCGAGACTCTCGTACGAGACGCGAGACAAGACGAGACTGGACGCTGCGAGACGAGACTCGAGACAAGACTTCATATTTCATCGGCGAGACGAGACGAGACTTTATGAAAGTCTCGTCTCGTTGGTCTCGTGTGAATCACTATATTCATCAAACAGTTGTAATAAGGTTATCAACATTATTCGATGGTATGCATTATGAAACCGTGCTTTGAATTACTGCAATGAAAATAAATATCCTATCCACACTATCACTTTTCATGATCCAAAGTTATTGTTTTCAAAAAAACAAAAAAATACGTTCAGTCTCTGAATTGAAATATTGGGGTATCTGTGGAAGTTTTTTGACATTACTCATTGATTTGTTCGGAGAAATATCATCTATATGCATTACTGACGAATTTATTAAGGAATGAGAAGTTGAATACTTATATTTACCCTTCCTTCGGAGTTATGATGAGAATTGTCAATAAAACTTCCCTCACAGAAACCCAGATATTTTGATTCAGAATCTCATCGATCATTTTGTTTCTGAAATAAACCAATTTTAGGCCTTGAAAAGTGGGTATGGAGAATACTTTTTTCATTGCAATAATGCAATGCACGGTGTATTCCACAGATCGGTTCACAGCCAGCACTAAAACAAAACTTTGCTACATCACATCAGACATTCACCAACAAGACACGGCTCTTTCGATTCGGACGATCGAAACCATTGAACAATAATTGAACACGGGCACCCATGACCGAGAACAGAGAAATGAACGCGATCTGTATCTTTGTCAGCCACAATACTAATGAAACACTAGAGCGAACTGAGCCGAATTACGATTGTCGAATGATTGCCTAATAACCGTCATACATGTGAATTGCTAGAGTTATTCGTCAACGTACAATGCTAGAAACCCAAACAGCTATGATTATTGGGACAAACATTATCTGAATTCGCCAATTCACAAAACGAGCTATGTCAATAAAAAATCTGAATAGACTGGAATTTATAAAATTCTCATAATGTCATAACACACCTGCGTTATGATGGTAGCAAATGTCCATTCAAGGGTATTACAAATGATTTAAGAAATCGATTTTTATAATTACAGAATGGAGAGAATACTGCTGTAATAATAAAATGATCAGGAATAGGAGATTTCCTTATAAAGGTTATTACAATCAGAGCTGGTAGATATTTTTAATATCCAGTTTCTCTCAGTGTAATCTTCTTATTTATTGCTTCACGCAAAGTCCAAATAATTCATCATTTAGTGTTTTCCCAAAGTCATTGTCAATTTTCATCACCAATTTGATTCAAATTATCGATTGAAACGTCACATAGCAACAAAGTGATTACTGCCTAGGCAGTAAACTACACTTTTTCTGCCTGTTGAGTGTCATTAAAAAGCCACTCTCAATGTCATTTGGAAAAGAATGGTATTTTTCTCCAAGCACCACAGAAAAAAGCATTTCTCTGACACTCAATAGGCAGAAAAAGTGTATACTCTCTGCCCAGGCATCAGGAAAAGTTTGTTGCTATATATGCAGAATTCCAAGTAATTTGAATGAAATACGATATCAAAATTGAATCTGACATTGGATGAACATGAAATGATAGAGTTTTCAATAAAAAAATTGAGGAAATTCGTTTTTATAACATTTGGAGAAAAAACTATGTACGGCCACCGAACATAAACAAGTATCATTTCGTACTTTTTTGAATTCGAAAAATTTCACTTGGCCGTGATTCTGATTGTTACTAATCTCCTTTATTCAAAGAAATACTTTAAACTTCAGGAAGTTAACCAATTTAGAAAATAACTGAACGGAACACCCTGTAGTTTTCGAATCCCAGCAACGAAAGAAAATGGACGAACATTCAAGCAAAGATAACGAGATGAGACTTCCACCAACGATAATAATAGGTAAGTTAACGACTATTTATCTAAACATTCGAAACTTCAAATTTAGAATTTATGCAAGCCATCAACAAAAAATATAATCTGTACATAATCGTGATTAAATGCAACAAATAGGCAAGAGCCGCAAAATATTGATCACATTATATTTAGTTTCCTACTTTACGTTTAATTTTTATAAATGTTCCTGAGATTGAAATTAATACAACAAAAAGAAATAATTTTGAGTGACCCTGTATAACCTCAGATCACTCAATATTGAAAATAAGTGATATTTATATACTTTTAGTGCAAGCTTTTGCGTTTGACTGAGTTTGGTCAAAGAATTATATACAAATCAACATTGGCGGCTTTCCAGGGTGTTCCTTAATGATATGCTGATATTCAAGGGGCCGATTCTTTGACCCCTTTCAAGAATAAAACTTCATATGAACGTATGTCGTAAACGTCCTCACTTTTGAAATACAGGGTGTCAATGTTGAAAATATGCATAGTTTATTTGTTTGTCCAGCATGTATAGCTTTTCGTGATGAAAAAATTCAGTCAGCTATGTGACTGAATCGGTATACGAATTTCAAAATTTGAAGTCTGGTCTCGTTTTTTCGTTTTTTCTCTAAAACGAAGCGTTTTATCGAGTATCAACAGGAGGATCTTTTTTGTACATAGTTAAATGACATTGTATAAAATTCCAAAATTTTTAGTCGTTGCCCACTTTTGAGTAAAATATGAACGATAATATTTCCGTAACGGTGCCACTGGTAGGGAAAATGAAAATTTTTGTACTTTAAAAAATGCACCTTTATGCATAAAAGACGACGTGTACCAAATGTTATAAGGATTTATACAATATTGTTTCAGTTATTATCAAGAAACTGAATATTTTCCAAACTTCATCACATTGTTTATCGAAAGTTACGACTTTTAGGACATACGTTCATAGAAGTTTTCTTCTTGAAATGAGTCAAAGAATCACCTCCTCGAATATTAGCATGTCTTTAAGGAACACCCTGTATATAGTACCTACCTGGAAAACGTAATTATATCCCTGGATACGGAGTCTGTTAACTTTTTATTACAACTCGTGTCGACGATATCAAGATAATAATTGTTATCCTTGACTCTTTGTAACAAAGTTATCGCCACATTACCGATTTTCTAAGGGGTATCAACCTGCCTCCGCATGTTTAACCCCCTGTATTCAAAAATCATTAGATCTCGTTGTTCCCATAGAGAAATTTGATCAGGACAACATGAACTACATTTTACCAAATTTTGAGCCAATTCGACTAGGACCCATTTTCCAAAAATGTTATCATTGATTACTTTCTTCCGAGCTTCCTTCTTTTCCACTATCGCTACGCTAACTTCATAATTTGAATTTATGAAAGTGTTATAAGTGCAGAACATAAATCTCTTCAAGAGCGAATAACGCAAAAAACGTTAATTTAACGAAATTACAGAGTTCCACTAGCGCCCTTTATGCATGAGCAATCACAAAATAAGTTGCAAGTTTTTATTTATATGTCAGAAAACCTGGAACTACAGAATTTCATGTTCAAGCTGTTGAAACTTACGAAGTTATTGAGGAATTATAAACCTAAATTTTCTCCAAGAACACCCTGTATCTCCTGAAACAGGAACATTCTTCCCAGGCTGAATCTTAATATTTTAGTGTTTATGATCTGTAGATCAGAGATTTTCCATTCACAATGAATCACTTTGTATACAACCCACCTGTTGATGGAATAGAATGTTCATATAGCTTTGTTTTATTGGGCTCGAACACATGGTTTCGAATTTCCTGGATTCTTCATGGATATTTTGGCAAAGTTTGTTTTTTCTTCCTGTGAAAATGTGTATACATTACACAAGGGAAACATAACCGAGAGCTGAAATCCAAATTTTGCCCGTGTACAAATGTATAATAAACTATTTTTTTTCTTTGACGAGAAAAATTACGATTCTGTAATGTAACAATATGACAATAAATCCAAAAATTCTGGATGTAGTTTCCCTAAATGCGCATTGAGTGTGACAAAAGAAGACATGTCGATATCGCGAAGTCACACCCATTGAGCATATGGAAATTTCATTCAATAAATAGAACTCTCAAACTTGGTATTGTCATAATAATTCCTAACCGATTATGTTATAAAATACAGGGTGTCCCATTTGGAAATTACAAGTTGAGATTGTTTCGGGTGAAACCGGATATGATAAAACAAAAATTGTTCCGTCAATAAATGAGTAATTTTTGGTATACTTGCTACCCACCAATTTTAGAAATATAATCTCGAATGATTCAGAAGATACAACAAAAAGATACAATGACCCTATGATAAAGTTCTGAACGCGTGCTGCCATTGATTGGGATTCATGACTTGGTTGCTTGGAGGGACTTCCCTTTGATTTCAGTAGGTATATTTGGTGTTTTATTGCTGTGAGTATAAAACAGCGACGATCGTAGACAGTGGCGTAGCAAGGTGAAAAGAAAGTGAGTTCAATGCAATTCATGACCCAATTCTGAAATCGTTTCCTTTGAAGCTACCTATCTAGTGCATTCTTCAATATTCTCGTGCCATAATTTCAATGAGTAATGAATTGCATGAGTACTACCAGCAACATGTCAATTACATAGTGACTCTCGGAGTGTTAGTTAGAGACAATATATAACTCATTACATGATACAAGATATTCAGCAGAGGATCACAGTATGTTTGAGGAAACTTTTTCCTCATTTTGAAACACATTGCTCTTTCATCACAAATATCATATCGCAATAACATCGCAGAGAACCTATTCCAGTGAAGTCACATGGATGAAATTTTATTGGAACAAAATAACATTCCTCTTACATCACAGCGATGTCTATGTGACATAGAATGCGATATCAGATGACACAATTGTTAAATTCGAGGAAAACTGGGAATCTTCCATACAATAGTGGCCTACCACAAGTTTTTTAAAATTTTGATATGCAGCTCTATGTCTATAACATGAACACAGCCGACCCTATTCATCACAATCATGATAATCAACACGAAAGTCCAAAGATTCCTGATAATATACATATAGGTACCTGAATATGCGCAATCTTTAGAATGCCTTCCTCTCAAAATATACCAAAGATCTCACGTGGACTATTACACGAAAGGCCTCATATTACAACCAGCCTATAACATAAATCTTCATAACATTGCATTCTGACATAAAAAATATATAATATAGATATATGCTACAAGTCTATTTGAGCTTCGCTGTACCTATAGATATATCAAGATGAAAGGGATATTGAGGAAACCGTTTTAATCAAACTAGAAAAAGATTATTGGACATAACCCTCAGGAAGGGTTAACAGCAGACACGAGTCTGATGTTGATTCTTCCTGGGGCTATGTTCAATGATAGTTTCATAAATATTCATAGTCTATCAACACCCCTACTCATAAACTGGCACGCCACTGTACTCAACAAGGATAGAAGAACATAGAAGACAAGATCCACCTTTGTTTTCGCTGACGACAATAGCGAAGGGTAATGAATTGCGAAATGTCAACTTGTTGGTATATACTTGGTATTACAGGAAGTCCATCCTTTGTATTTGTATTGTATATCCGTATTCATTTTGTTTACGTGTTTACATTCTCTATTTTCTGGTATGATGAGTTGATACATTCATTTTACTTGGTTCTTTGGGATTTTCTCTCCTCGTTTCTATAAAATGAAAGTATTCGTATTATTTCAATATATTTGTAGAGGGACAAATCAGATGATTTGCCCCAAAATGTCACTGCGTTTAACAAATTTTTCTATCAGGGAGTCTAAAAGAAAAATCCAGTAGCTTGTCAGTGACAATTTGTTTGAAAAAATTTTTGAAGGAAAGAAATATAGATATATTGAAAAAATATCGAATTTGTACTTATCTTTGGACGTGTCGGGACCGATTCTGCTCCCGTTCTCAACATGTAAATGCAAATTATTTTTCTTTGAAAATTTTGCTGCATCGATTATCGTATTATGAGTTTACGATACGAATATAGTACGATATTTCACCAACTACCAAGAAGCTGATTATTCAATCGAAAATATTCAATACCCCTTTAACTGACGATTCATTATGAATATTTAACAAGCAAGCGTTGCAAGGGTTGGGCGTATGGTGGTCGTGAATCTATTCTGTTCTCGGTTGTCACTCATTCGGCGCACTGTCAACTTCGACGCGTTAATTTCAATTCGAAAAAAAATCATCGGCATGTGAATTCGGATCAGGAAAGTTAAGATTCCGTTATAGAAATTGGGGCGAATGCAGCAATCGAAACTTTAGTACCTGCCAAATCCCGGGATAGGTACGGAAATCAAATTCAAGAAATTTGAAATGTGGTGCTGTTCAAGAAAGGCCCTGATCATTGTATATCAGAGAAAATTTCATTGGCTTATTTTGCTGGTGAAGCTGAAGAAGAAAAGCCAGCCAGGACGACCATTTCTATGAAGAATGATGTGGATATTAGTAAATATTCACAGATATCATTTTTTTATTATTCACAGATATTATTTTTTTATTATTATATTTTTTTCACTAGTGCGGTTAAGTATCTCATTACGATACTAAAATCAGTGTCGTAATGTTTCACATTACATATTGGTAGTAGGTAAAATAACGTTTACGTATTGTCTTTAAATTGAGTTGAGTCGTCACTTTGGTCGTCACTGTCATCGTAACGTGACAATACATTTGGTTTTCATTTTGTATTGTTCATTTTTGGTTGTTTGTTTAGATCTGAACATTTATTCCTGTTGAAATGATAGGACTCCTTGATGCAGAACTCCTTTGGGATCCAGATTTTGATAATTTTGACTCATCGGCATATCCCGAGTAAAGTTTGGTCAACGTACGTTGAAATTTGAGATATACGTGAACGTACGTGATATAACGTACACCCGTAAGCCCATTACCTACGTAGAAGTGAAGAATTGAAAAATGCGCATGCGTAGCTTTCGATTGCTACGTTTACGTTAAAGTTCAATCCCAGTGAACACAAAAATCCCTGGCATGTCACATTCATTTCAGTTAGGTTACAATGCGAATTACGATGAAACATCATTGGTATTGCCAGGGGACTCTTTATTTTACAAAACATCCGCAATATTCGTCATATTTTATTAGATTTGAGACTCAAAATGTTGGTGAATTTATGAGGCTCCCTAACAACCAGAAGACTCACTGTAACCTCACATTCTTGTCTATTTATTTAAAAAATGGAATCAATCAATTTTGATGTTGAATGAGAAGTCGCTTAATACGACCAAAAGGGTCCGAAATAGTAGTCATTGTGATTTCACAAGTACTCTCATTTTGAGTCACGGGTGGCATGAATGTGATGCGCTCTTATATCTCTGGTATCAATTCGTGTTAACTGGGACACTTCAACTCTCTATTACCTGGTCTATTATGCTATAGGCCAGGAAGCAGAAGAGTGCCTAAAGAGAGAATAGAAAGTGATCCGGCCCACGAAGACTTTTACAGCGTCACGACCGTTACCTAGGCAACCATCGCGAGCGACGTGCCTTCGCGTGTAAAATGACCGAAACGGGATACAATACAAATTACAGGGAAACACGAGTTCGGGGCAACGTCTTCGGGAAAAGTTGGCGGGATGGGATTTGGGATTTATCGACGGTCTCGGGAGTTTAGAGTTCGGGAACACGGTACGATGGCTAACCACCGACGATGCGCTAGAATAGGTAACTAACCTCACTTTTCTGTGAAGCGGTTGGCAGACATGAATAAATCGTGTTAAGCTAATGGAAACCCTTTCCTCGTTTCGTGAAAATGGAAAAAGTTGATGGTGAGTAATCATAGAATGTGCGACTTCCCGCAGCAAACACGACATTGCTGGCAATTCAATGCACAATACTTGCACTATTATTCTGTGATAAAAAGTACATGTTCATTGGTGTTTCAATCATACTGCAAAAGGTCTTTACCAAAACATACCACATATTCCTTAAACCAAAATAAGTCGATTAAAGTAAAATTACCTCGTTACAAAGTTGCATCGTTTGGGCTCCAGAGGGCCTTGAAGTTACAATGTTTAAATCGTTTTTCCCATATAAATTTGAAACGGCATATTCGATTTTGCTGAAATTTGGTATATTGATAGAGTTTTATGTGGCAAAAAAATGGTGTTAAAATTTTGTCCGATAATAATACATAGGCGTAAAACTTGATTTTTCAAATAATTGCACCTTTAAAAATTCTACGCCAATGGAAGAAAAGGAGTTCGAGTATGAAATTTAGATTGCGCAACTCATTTACTTCAAAAAAAGTACTCTTGATAAGACTCGATTGCTCTCATGGTTTTGACGAAATTTGCATTTTAGTAATTTTAGAACATGAACAATAATTATTAAAATACAAACTTTGTCTAAACCATGAGAGTAAATCGAGTATTATCAGGTGTACTTATCGTAGTTAATGAGTAGCCAATCCAAATTTCATACTCAAACCGCTTTTTGCCATTGGCGTAGAATTTTTGAAGGTGCAATTATTTAAAAAATCAAGTTCTACGCCAATGGCAGAAAAGGGGTTTGAGTATGAAATTTTGATTGGGTACTCATTTACTTCAAAAAAGTACCCTTGATAACACTCGATTTACTCTCATGGTTTTGACAAAGTTTGTATTTTAATAATTATTGTTCATGTTCTAAAATTACTGAAATGCAAATTTCGTCAGAACAATGAGAGCAATCGAGTCTTATCGAGAGTTCGCTTTTTGAAGTAAATGAGTTGCGCAATCTAAATTTCATACTCGAACTCCTTTTCTTCCATTGGCGTAGAATTTTTAAAGGTGCAATTATTCAAAAAATCAAGTTCTACGCCTATGTATTATTATCGGACAAAATTTCAACACCATTTTTCTTGCCACATAAAACTCTATCGATATACCAAATTTCAGCAAAAGCGCATATATGCCGTTTTAAATTTATGTGGGAAAAACGATTTAAGAATTTTAACTTCAAGGCCCTCTGGAGCCCAAACGATGCAACTCTGTACAAAGGTAATTTTACCCAAATCGACTTATTTTGGTCTAAGGAATATGTGGTATATTTTTGTAAAGACCTTCTACAGACACCCTGTATAATACGTATGTTGCATAGGTTCCTCAATGTCATGAAGTCATCAGTGCACAGTGAAATGACAGCCTATCGGATGCATTTTATTGCATCATTTTTTCGAGAATGGACATCTGATGTGTTTTCACTAGGTCTTTCATTTTGTTTTTTTTTATCCTTTTTTTCTGGGGATTGGATGGAATTCATAGGTATTTTCCAGCAAGATACCCGACTTGTTCGAGATGGTGAATAGCTTGCAGAGAATTGGTGTCAATTCTGGTGCACACCTTCTGAGAATAAAAGGAGGAACTCCATCAGGACCGTTAAGCCTCATTCGTTTTGAGACCAAGCAAAATGCGCCTGATATGGTGCGTTGATGGAAGACGATTCTGGGCATTCGACTGTTAGTTCGTTTGGAAGACCATTGTCGATCTATATGAAAATCTAGTAGGCGACCTAGTGCGAGGAGGTATTATAGCTCCTGCCTACTAATTATCTAACTAGATTGTCATCTGGAACGACAATGGAAAGACGGAGTATTTGAATGTTTCAACCATTAGCGTACCATTAATGATTGCTGCTTTGGTTTGACCTAGATTGTAGATTGAAGATTGTAGATGGGTCGTATAGGCTGGGAGACCTTTCGATCACTGAGACCTAGAAAATCTATTGTGAATACCCTTGTCTAGTTTTGGTCGTCTTACCCTAGACTTCTGATGAAGCCCAGAATTTTCCTGACGGTTGAGTTTTCCACCTCAGCAAGTGTGAGATAGACCTGTTCTAGGTGATTCAGCCTTTGACGGACTAATACTTCACATGACCAAAGTATGTTTCCCACGGTTTCGGTCGCATTTTTGTAAAAGCGGCAAGTGTCAGTCTCCGCCAGGCCCATCTTTTTGAGGTGGTACCTCAGAGATCAGTGTCCTGTGAGGAAGCCTGTGATAAGCTTCAGCTCTGGTTTGCTGAGGCTGAGTAGCTCTTTGGCTTGGTTTTGCGAAAAGTTGATGAACCTTTTTGTTTGTCATTGACCTGGAGTTGCTCTCCAGTAGACGGACTTTTCAATTTCTTTCCATTTCCTGAATTTCTCCTTTAAGTGACATTTGCTTGTCCCACAAAACGGCTGAGGACCAGAGAGTGCAGATGCTGCACCTTTCTTTGAAAGGCGATCAGCTGCCTCATTTCCTTTGATTCCTTCATGCCCTAGAACTCACATAAGTGTGACTTTTTTGTTCTTTCCCAGTTACCTCAGTATTTCGAAGCAATCCCATGTAATCTTGGATGTGGAAACGATTGATTTTATAGCTTTAAGTGCGGCTTGGCTGTCTGGGCAGGTATGTATGTAGGCACTCCTCAGACCTTCGCTCAAGCACCTTGGGGCGCATAGGTTGATGGCATGTATTTCAGCTTGGAATGGTTTGACCTAAGAGGGATTGGAATGCATATGTCGTTTGGAGCGAAGAAGTCGTAAACTATTTGCCGGTTTGTCAGCACTCTTTCGAAACCAGCATGTAGCACATCAGTAGCATTCTAAGTGTCATTGGGATAGGATTGCTGTCAACATGGAAGCTATTCCTTGTTGTTATGATGTTGTGAAACATCCAAAATGTTCTGCCTTGAGTGTTAATGAAAAAACAATCATCCTCAATGTACATAATCGTCTGCAATGAGATAACGTACTTAGAGGTATCAGTGGAAAGAGTTAACAGTCATACGTTCCATTATGACAGACGTGAGTGAAACAACGGTATATAGAATAGAAAAATAGAAAGGAAATAAACGAACAAGGAGGATGACTGCCCCAAAGAAGGAAAATCAAGCTTGATGAATATGATACTAATGATTTTCGTCCTCACATGCTTTCTTAATTTTTCAAAACTGAACTGTCTACTTTTTCAACAAACGTGTTGGTCCCTCATTCATCAAAGAGATATCGAATACCGCATTTTGAGAAAAAAAATCATGGAATATTTCCCACTCTCAAGGAGGACATTATTGTGAGCACTGAAAGTTTTCAGGCAGTATCGAAGCTGCAAGAAAGAGCAGAAAACATATTCTCTAAATGGGCCTGTTTCAGTGAACAGTTTCATTTTATTATCTCGAAGCACTTACCCAAACTAGTCCCCTATCGAAAATCGTTATCTTCGCAGAGCTATGTACATCATTCAAATGTGGATATATTTCTATTTGTTGTTGACGAATATGACACTCATGATCTGATGTATTTCTGTGATGTGATTATTTTTAATTATTGAAAAAAGTATTTGAGATTTCAAATGGGGAATGTATCAGATATTACCTATCAATACAAGCCTTAAGACAACTGCAGAGCAAACATCAGCGACAATTTGAAATATGATGAGAAGGTGGCCATCTTGTTCAGTACACGACTAGGTCGCAAAGCGCCCTAGCATGTGTCAGGCGTCACAAGTCAATGAACAAGACATGACATGATCTTATTGGGTTGACCCCAGGCTGTTCTCATCCCCACGCTCATGGTGATTCGAAGTGCCCTCAATTTTCTTTGACTTTTGTGGGCTGGCAAACCTGCACGTTTGTCGGTGAAAGGGTCTCCAAGCAGAGAACCTGAGCATACCGACTTCACCGTAGTACGTTCTCGTTGTTTTGAATCAGCAAAATCGATTCTACTCAGAAAACGTTACGGGTACAATTCACAAAATATCAACTCCGCACTATAGTGATTCCTCTGGTAGATTTCACATTGAGAATTTGTGACAGAATTCCATCGGAACATTTCATTACTTCGCCTTCTAATCGAACAGACTTGATAAAAACCTACAAGTGATTTGATGATGCGTTAAATGATACATTGTTAAGAGTATATTAACGAGGCAGGAACCAGCAAGAGTGATGCCATGTTTGACTTGATAGATCAGATGAAAGATAATTCAGAATCTAACAAAAAAATGTATAGGGGTATTTTTAGACCTTGCAAAAGCTTCTGACACGATGCCCCATGAGAATCTTTTAGACGTTCTTGAACATTACGGAGTGAGGAGCGCTGCGTTAAGTGTTTCTAAAAGTTACCTGACCAATAGATCTCAATACGAAAAAATGTAGAAACCAAATCAGTGATCCAGTAGATGTTCTCATAGGTGTCCCACAAGGCACAGTACTCAGACCATTGCTTTTCATAACCTGAATCAATTCGTTACTCTCTTCCAATATAGATGGCACTCTGATATCGAACGATCATGACTCAGTCCTGCTTTTCAAAGGTGGATCATGAAACCATGTCAAAATGAAAGCTGAACAAGGTACACTGATAATGAAAAGTTTGTTAGACTTTCAAAAGTTGTCGTCGAACATTAAAAAAACAGCATACATTGCATTCTCCCTGAACAGGGCGAATATACCAGAATTCAATTATCTATATATTATTCATGACAAGGTTTTCTTGATAACGTTAATAAAGCCATATATAGTAGAAGCTGAGCTAGCTAAGCTATAGGGTGGTCTCTACAGCAATGCACTCAATCCACGTTATACAAAATTACATACTTAAGATAATATATTTCATAGATCGTTTGTACCCAACAGCTCTTTTATACAATTGTAATGTTCTCAACATCATAATGCTGTATTTCCACAGCAATTGCATATTTGTGTTCAAAAACAAAGACTCACTGAATCTTGTATCGCATTCTCATAATACTCGACAAGTGTCTAACAATCATTTATCTGTCCCCTTTTGTCTAAAAGATGCCACCATGAGATTTTCAAGAAGTGTAGCCCCTAGAACTTATAATTTACTGTCTATGGAAATCAGAAATGCACACAAATGCCATGTATTTTCTAGAATGTGCAGAACTCATATTTGCAATAATTATCTTGTATAAACGGATAATCTTAACATGAGATAATCACTTATCTCAATAGTTTATTTTGTGAGTCACTATTCATGTTAATTAGGTTCTTCAGCGCATTTTTTACTGAATTTCATATCAATCTTATGAAAAAACAATAGGTTATATTTTGAATACGTATTACCTATGATTCTCAATGATTATTCTACTGTGAGTTAGAATTGATTATGTATGAACATAGGAAAATTCGCAATAAATTATATCGCCCTTGTAACTATGCACATAAAGGTCTCTAGATCTAGGTGCATGATGATAAGAAAGTATGAAACCTTGTTATTATTTCACAAAATTATATTGTTCGATCATATAAAAAAATTATAAATGAATAAATATGAATATGGAATATATGAATATAATAAGTGTCCAAATTCAGGATGAGGTATGGAAATGATGAATGTGCGAGTGGTATAAACTATCTTTGATGGTGGTGAAACAATATTGTATCTTCGTTTTTACTCGAATCTATCCCTGACTCCATGCCAACAACATTATTTCTCGTTTCACGTTGTCAAAATTATTTCTCTCTGCAGGAGGGGTGGGTTATCAGTTTTCCCTTATGTGTTTTTGCCTCCTTTAACTTGGCAACCACAGACCAATATTCGGGCAGCATTTTATTATTCGAGTCATGCAGCGCGGAAAACAACAAATTTGCCTGTCATAACCATAGCCAACTGCTGTGAGATAAGAGTAAACCAGCACGTCCGCATGCTGGATGCAAACAGATGCATGTACTCGTATCACTCTATCTGGACAACCTTGTTTCCTGAACACATAATCGTTCTACTAGCTTTTATTCAACTCGCTTTGTATGTTTGTTCGTTTGGGTCGAATCTCGCAATTGGGTTTTGGCCTACTTCCAGTCGTACGATTAACTTGAAACTTGGAATTTCGGTGTGCAAAGTAAAAAGGGCTGTTCCTCAAAACACAATCACAATTACCTATGAAAAGGTTGTTCATTTTCGAGAAGTAGGCACAATATCTACATTGAAATACGGTGTTTAAACCCTTCCAAGTGGATTCAATACACCGTTATTTAATAAAGATATTGTGCCTACTTTCCGAAAATGAAGGTTCATTGAATTTTTCCAGCACAGGTATTTGCAATCCTCCAAGTTGCGGAAGTAGGATATGAACATTAGGCAAGTCAATCTCAGTTTAGTTCACTGTACCAGTATCTCACCTGAAGAAGCTACTGTGTTAGCGAAACATTTGTGATTGAGAATTCTGTAGAAATCTTATCGTTTGAAAGTTTTTCACAATCAGGATAGGAATATGGAATCGATTTCAACTAACAGCAGAAATATCATTTTTTTTTATCGCTTGGAGCGCACGAAAGGGAATCCTTATAATGTTCAAAGAACATCGTGCGTTCCTAGGGAGGATAGGGACAGGAGGTAGGTATTGGAATTTTTTTTGAACTTTTGGAGATTATATGTTGCTGGGAATACTTCCACAGGCAATGAATTCCAGAGCCTAGCCGTTCTATGGATGAAGGAGTTTTGATAAAGTGCTGTTCGACATCTTTCGAGGTTGACAACGAAAGGATGTGCTGACTGGGCTTGTCTAGTTCGTCTGATTGGTATTGCTAGTGAAGGGATGATAGCAGAGATTTCCGAAGAACATTTCCCGTGGAAGTATCGATAGAAAAGTGAAAGGTCGCCGACCTTACTACGGTGTTCCAATGATGTCAAAGAGTGAGTGAGTGTGGCGTCACCCACCAAGCGAATGGCTCTTCTCTGGATGGAATCTGAGAGCATCAGCGTATGTTTTGGTGCTGAACCCCATATGTGTGAACAGTATTCTAGAACACGCCGTATCTGCGCTTTGTAGATCATGAGAAGCTGTTGAGGTGTGAAGTAGCTTTTCGCACGAAACAAGAATCCGAGTTTTTGTGAAGCAGCTTTTGCGATGGATCTGACATGATTATCCCATGAAAGAGTGTTGCTGATGGAAATACCGAGCATAGATATGGTGGGCTTGGTGGGGATGGTGGAGCCAGACATTACAATATCGGGCATACTGAGTTCCGCCTTTCTAGAGAAAATGCAGGCTTGAGTTTTGGTGGCGTTGAATTCAACTAGGTTGTGTGTTCCCCAGGCTGTGATTTCTGCAAGATCTTCATTGACAGCATTGACCTGCCTGCGCCGTGAGTTCTTAGTTTCCTGGGAAGAAATGGGAATTCTGAAAGAGAACGCAGTATGGAGGGTACTATCATCTGCAAAGCTGTGGATGGGGCAAGTTGTTACTCCCAACAGATCATTGATATGAAGCAGGAATAATGTTGGTGCCAAAATTGATCCTTGTGGAACGCCGGTATTGATGCCAATGGTATCAGACGATACACCGTCCACCACCACGTGAAGCGATCTGCCTGAAAGAAAACTCGATAAGAGATGGCATAGCTGAGGTGGTAAGCCGTATGATGGTAGTTTGTGGAGGAGTCCTTCGTGCCAAACACGGTCGAATGCTTTCGATATGTCCAACGTGACAGCTAGAGATTCCCCGTGTTTTTCTATTGAAAATTGCCATAAATGGGTGACGTAGGCAAGTAGATCTCCAGTAGATCTTTGGTGGCGAAAGCCGTATTGTCTATCATTGATGATTCCTGAGCTCTCCAGATATTTGATAAGCTCAATATTGATGGCTTTCTCCATCACTTTGGAGATTACTGATAACAGGTCAATGGGCCTGTAGTTGTTGGGCAGGTTCTTGTTCCCTTTTTTGGGGATTGGTTGGACTCTACCTGTCTTCCAGCATGATGGAAAAATACCCGACCTGTACGAGATGGTAAACAACTTGCAGAGAATCGGTGTTAATTCTGGTGCACATTTTCTGAGGATAATGGGTGGAATTCCATCAGGACCGTTAGCCTTATTCGTTTTGAGACCAAGCAAAATTCGTCTGATAGTGCGTTGACGGAAGACGATTTCGGGCATTCGACTCTCAACGGGTGGAATGTCTGGCGGCAGTTTTCCTTGGGAATCAAAAGTAGAGTTTGCTGCGAACATCTCTGCAAAAATATTTGCTTTCTCCTGCGATGTTGTTGCTATAATGTGCCGTCGGATTTGGACAGTGGTGGAAATGAACTATTAGTAAAATTTCTTCCGACCGCTTTAGCAAGGGACCAAAACGAACGGGAGCCATTGGAGCAATCTATGAGTTTCGATCTTATCTTGGCATTGTATGTTTCTTTCGAGTCATCTATTGTTTGGCTGCAGTTATTCCTGGCATCAACGTATTCTGCTCTAGTCTCGAGGTTAGGGTTTTTGCGCCAGCGATGGTAGGCTGTTTGTTTCAAGGCAACAGTTCAGGCATATATGTTGTAACATGTAATTTTTCTGTTTTACCTATATTATTTGGGTTTGTTATTGAGTTAACCAAAAGTGACACTCAGTATATTATGATTATGTAAGATGCTCAATAGATTCCGTGACTGCAAAACTTTTCATTTCGTTATGGCATGTGGATTAGATAGCATGTTGGCGTTGGACCTCTTGTAAGCTGAACTTGAAGATTCTTTTGTCTTCCCGGTGTAGCTTGCTAATAGTTTCAGGACTGTTTTTTTCAGGTGCCTTTTGCAGTGGTGTTGATCTGTCCTCCATCATAGCTGTGATGAAGAACAATTATTCACATTTCTAGTTGGTGCTGACTGATTGAATGAATGATAGTTCGAATGCATCGTTCCACAAACCTGTTGGAGATTGATACATTCTTGCTGTTTTCAATTCAATTATGGATCCACAGGAATTGATGTTTGAGGTAGTTGTAATTGTTCACATCCACATTTCAGTCTGACAGTTCAATTGGTTGTGTGAAGTGTTAGGTCATTTCTATCTATCCATTGCCATTGTGAATTCATTTCCTTTTTCTTTAATGATCGGTCTGATGGAAAAACTGTGGTTAGACCGGTGTTCTTTGGCAGGCCTTGCTTCACAATCCTTTGAAAACTGGCAAAGGCCTTAAATCCCAATAGGACATTCTTTCCTAGATAAACTAGGTATTTTATTAACATCTGTTGGTTATACGTATTAGATCGGCAAGATTCCAACTGTACTTGCGCAGTGAATTATTTCTAATTCGAAACAGTTTTTTATGAACGGTTTTATTTTCCGAGTGCGCAGGAAAAGCTTTGAACTCGTTGATTTCCTTCTTCTCTATTATTATTATCATTATTATTTCACTTCCAATCTTTATGGGGTTCAATACCCATATTTTCGCTTATTTCAGATGTAAGGTGAGCTCTTTAGAAAACACAAACCTATTCAGGGTATTTAATTTGGGATATTTCCAACAGATTTATTGGCATGTCCATGGTGGATGTCTTGGTGAGACGCCATCCACATAGCTTAGTGTAGCCTAAGTTTCATGAAGCTTTTCTCTTGATCCCACTCGCCATCCACGATGCCAAAGGGAAACTAGGACGTTTCAACATAGGGTAGTGTGCTGTTCGAGCCTGTTTTCTCATTTTCTGGAGCATTCCTCTTGATCCCACCCTTGCCCATCGACGATGGCGAAGGGTGACTAGGAAAGCCCCGGAAACTTTTTTTGAACCGTATCAGCCCGGAAGTTTGGAGTTGAAGTTCACTGGCAGTGAAGGACAGAGCAGCACCACATGCGCAGCAGAGACACGTAAGGTCAGATCGGTTCTGAATACAATTTTTTTTCTGATGATCCAAGAGTGCGCAGCACCAAGTTGAACTACCATGCAAGTCTCACAACACATAATTACATATTCTAATTTTGAATTTGAAGTGCCACTAAACTAAAACCTAATGAGAATCCAGTCATTTCTGTGAACCAGAAATATAGTTCTAATCTATACAGAAGGGGAATACTTTGAGATATCTACAAGTTTTTGTTCTGCTCAGGTATTCAACTTATACAACACTGATGAGGTGATTTATAATTTGTATGCACTGGCCGGCCGTGAAGTGCACTTTACCGCCCAACTTTGCGGGCGTTAAGTTGCACTTTACCGCCCATGGGCTCATTATGGCCCACGGGCCGTAATGTGCACTTTACCACCCGCTGTTCTCAGTTTCCTTATATCCACATATCAATTCATGAAGAACCTATGATCATTTTCCTGGATTTTAATATATCCAGCGGTATATCATAAACTTCTTCTTTATTCGATTCCATGGTCTCGCTATTATTATTATCACTGATTTTTACTTTTCACCCAAAGAATGGCAATTCAGCTTGTTTATTGAATGTATTGCTATATCCTAATTGCTATAGACAACAACCATCAGCTTGCTTGTCAACGTCAAAATTAGGTAGGTATATGGTTATACTGGGTATGCATATTGTGAAATTCTGAAGAATCAATGTCTTCTAGAGATCAAAGAGTTTCACTATTACGATAATTGCAATATTCATACGATGATTTTTATATGTATCATATCATCCATGCACATTACGCTTCTCTTCATTACTGAATTTATACGTAACAAATTGAATTCGGGGGAATATTAGTTTATCTAAATCTATAGTCATTTCTTTTGAGTCAGAAATCAAACCACTAGTGCATAAAATTTTGTATGTATCACGTTGTGAAATGCGTTTATGGCCTTCAGCGTGTAATGGCCCTCGGCTAGCGTCATCGGGCCATTATTCACGCCACAGGCCATAAACGCCTACTTTACGCCCTTGATACATAAATAACTATTCTGCTCAATAAGGTGTCACTGAAAGTATTATCGAGAATTATATATGTGTCACATGAAACTTCTTTGAACCAACTACCGAATTATATCTGGTGAAGTTTATCCAAAATCAATTGAAAAGACACATCACCACAAGCCGTCGGTCCCTTTGAAAGTTCGAACAGTGCGGCAGCGCGGCCCAACATTCGTTTGATGATCTGTTCAACTGACTTTGCATGAACATTTTTCCTACTATTGAAAACTGAGTGGCGCCTGTCAAATACGGTCCCAAAAAATACTTTTCCGTCGACCTCGTATTAACGACTAAGTTTAATGTGAATGAAATCGTTCATTAATGACCCCTATTAATGGACGATTTGTCTATTAATGCACGATTGTTTTATAGGCAACCAAACATACACCGCGTGCATTCATTGTTTATGCTATAACTAGCGGAATCTGCATTTAAATCGAAAATATGGATTTCATCGACGATTTTCTGTTAACGGGTTCGCCTTTCCAAGTTTCTGACACGATTTTAATCCCTGTTTTCTAACACAAGGAATTTATTTCCTATGTTGATCATTTCGACAAATGTCAAATGACACTAATGTCAGTAACAAGGCTACTGGGTGATTCTTAGCAGTTTCCGGATGGATGATGAATTCGCGAACCAAGTTTTCTTCATTGCAGGAGAAATGAGAAATATAGTCAACGGAAAAATGTTGTAACCAACTTGTATATTAAAATGCGATTAATGATCTCGAACATTAACGCACTCGCTTCGCTCGCACGTTAAAATATCTCGATCATTAATCGCCCTCATTAATATACTAGTTGGTTAAATAACTATTACTTCTGGATCCACAGCCTGCTATCGAACAACAGAGCTGCCGTGCCCATAACTCAACTACACCATAGTGATTAATTAAGAATGGGCAATTTCTGAACTACAGATTGTAAACTTCAAAATATAAAAATTTGGCCTAACAGGCCTCTCACAAAAATCTTGCTGGCTTAGGAGATACAGGATGTTCAAGAGGAAGATTTCATTTTAAAATTTCCTAATATCTTTTTAAGTTTCAATAGCATGAACATAACATTTTAGTAGTAGTTTTGGGTTTCCTTACATGAGAAATACGAATTTATAACTCATTTTGTGAGGGCGCTAAGGGCACTTTGTGACTTCAGTAAATTTCATCATATCTTCATTATCCAATGAATGAATAACAGGTACAATAAGTTGAAAATCAAAAAGCCTCATCATTAATTCTACATAGAAAAATCGCTCTTCTTCAAATTGTCTACCTCGACCATACAGTGTATACAGGGTGTTTCATGACAAGACTCACATAGCCGAATGGGTAATGGCGGAAATAAAGACGAGTTGATGTATATATATGGAAACATTTTTTGACCCTCCATAACGAAGATACAGGGTATTATGTGAAATTGCTATATAACTTTGATAGTCGATATTACAGAAATAATTCGTCGTAATCAGCTGAAATTTGGCAGCGACGTATCACTACTGAAAGTATTCAAGATAACATATTATGAAAAAAAAATTCAGGTCCGGACTTGGGAAAATTTTATGTTTCATTGTTATGTCAACAAAGTTCACTTTGTGACCACTTTTCTCGGAAAATTCCATCAGATTCAGAAAGATCAGGCGAAATTCTATGAAAAATGCTTTTCAATTCACACGGCACACTTTGACCTGTTCGATAAAAAAATATGGAACAAAATCGTTCGAATGAATTTTGAATTTCAACCTGGCTGATAACTGTCAACTTTCAACTGGTATCACGTGAATTGAAATTTTCTACATTTTTGTTGAATAGTAATTGACAGAAAGATAGACGGAAAGAAAAAACACGATATTTTCTATCGAAATTCCAGATAGATATTATCATTCCGGACTTTGTTTTATATGGGTTTCGCTTGAAGTGAGATATCGAGTAGGTCCTGTTTTTCATTTGTGTGACGAGACGTGACGTTTGTCGATAATCTGAACTGATAGGTAGGTACTAGGTAGGTACTAATTGATGAAATTACGACATGAGGATTCATGTGCCCATATTATGGTGATTTATCAAATTTGTTATGCCATCACGCATAAACTTCGCTCCATTTTTTGTTATTGATACACTTCTGCAAGTGCATTTGCTATTTATTCAAAATTCCTAATGTTCATCCTCGTGAAGGTTTTACTGTAACGTATTCTTGGGTCTGCAAATATTCTATGGTATTGAACATAGCATTTGGATTTTCGTCTTGTTCAGCATTTGGAATATGAAGTGGCACCTAGAGTGTAAGAATATTTCGATTACCAGTGTTTACTTTTCAACGAACGTCACGTCACATAAAATAAAAACAGGGCCGACTTTATAATAAATTTATATAATAGAGTCACGAGTAATCATATCTATCTAGAAGTTCGGTCAAAAACTAACATGTCAAATCATGAAAAAATCGAAACTAATCTCTTCTGTCAATTTCTTTCCGATAAAAATGTACAAAGAATCAATTAACACGACTCCAGTTAAAAGTTGAGAGTTATCAGCCAGGTCGAAATTGAAAACTCATTCGAACGTTTTTGTTCCATATTTTTTTGTTGAACCGGTCGACGTGTGCCGTGTAAATTGAAGAGCAGTTCTTATAGCATTTTGTCTGATCTTTCTGAATCTGATGGAATTTTTTGGGAAAAGTGATCACAAAGTGAACTTTTTTGACATAACAATGAAACATAACATTTTCCCAAGTCCGGACCTGGATATTGTATTCATAATATGTTATCTTGAATAGTTTCAGTAGAGATACGTCGCTGCCAAGTTGCAGCAGATTACGACGAATCATTTCTGTAATATCAACCATAAAAGTTATATAGCAATTTCACATAATACCCTGTATCTTCGTTATGGAGAGTCAAAAAATGTTTTCATATATATACATCAACTCGTCTTGATTTCTTCTATTAACCATTTGGCTATGTGAGTCTTCTCATGAAACACCCGTATAGTTTTTAACATTTCAATATTTTTCATCGAGTTTTTCATTATAAAGTTAGCGAAGTAACACTGCAAAAAATACAGTAATTGATGATGACAATCACTTACACCAACAACAAACATTATCTCCAAGGAAGTGATCGATCAGAGCCAAAAGTTACTTAGTAATTTTGAAATAAATTCTCCTCTTGAACATTTTTTCAAGGCATGCTGGGCTAAATCTTCAAATTTTGGTGTTTACTGTGTGTTACACAGAGATTGCCCATTCTCAATGATATAACCTGTATATTTGACAATGAATATTTCTTTCCCGAAGTGGACGAATCGGACGATATGTATAACCATTGTTGTTTTCTAAATGACAACCTAGTTTGGTAGTTTGCCTTCTAGGTTTCATTTAGATCGACAATGGTTCAACAATGGCGATGTTTAAGATTTCGCCGAAGTCTCTATCAGTTTTGGTGAAGGAACGATGCTATAACGTGCTATAACGAAGACATGAAAACATTATAGTCCAGGAGCCGGCTGCAAATGTCGACTGTCATCTGATAACTCAATGATATTTCCCAAAGGCATGCGAATACATTATACAAAAAAATATATTTTGAAATATTGGCTCTGAAAAACCTCGAAATAGTTTTTTGCGATTTTTATTCCATCAAATTATCGTATAAACAATTATTGAAAACGCCAAAATGGACGAGCGAATTCAAACGATTAGAGATTAGACGCGAAACGTGTGACAACAGTGCGCGAGCAAATTGGATTGGTAATTCCCGACCTTCTCGCGGGTGCCAGTGAAATACACGATGGACTTGACAATGTTGCCAATTTGGACAGAAAGCTATATGATTAGTCGGATATTCTTTCTCCGATTTTTTATTTCGGCAAATGATATAGATGCTGTTAGATAAGTCAACTGATAACTTCTTACCTGAAAAGTCGTGATATTCAATATTTGCATTGCATGATTAGTTGGTTGGTTGATTTCTGTTGGGGAATTATTCAAAATTGTGAGTGGAATTTCATTTTGTATTGAATCACAGTGCAGATATTCATGACATTCAGTTCAATAACCCTTCCAGTGAAGTACTGTCAAGTTGGGATACTCCTATTATGTACCTGAAGAAACAAATTCTCAATCCATCAATAAAAAACTGCTTACTTGGTTTCATTTCTATTGATATTGATGCACGCATCACTGCCTTCTTGTCAATAATATTAAGAAATAGGAACAGTGAAGTTATGCAGGGAATGGGGAATTTCAAACATGGCAACATCTTGTTAACGACAGTTTTTTCATCTCTTTCTCTCGTAGACATAGTTGCGAGATTATCAATGAAATTTTCCGAAAATGAGTGCTTGAGACATAGTAACACTGTTCAATTTGTTGATTTTATTAATTAGTCAAAGAAATTTCAACATAACTTGAACCAAAATAAGAATATGAAAATCGTTTCACTGTTAGATGCCTTCATCAAATTTTATCTTGGCTAATGAAATAACTTGAATTTCAGAGTGAATTGAATGTGATTAACAGTGAATCAGTTACCAATCCACTGATCACCTACTACATAGTAATTTCGAATTATTGCATTCCTTGCACCATCTTGTACATAGGATCAATTGAAGGAATTCATGGAGATCTGGCAACAGTGGAGTGATTCCCAGCCGTCAGAACTCCACCAATCAAATTTCAAGAAGATACTGACATCACAGCTCAGAAGCTTTTGAATTCACAGTTATTGAAAACGCTTTTCTTATATTAAATAATTCATTTGTCGTTCGAGTTTCTCAACAAATATATGGTCAGGATAACGTTTTCAACTTCTCTTCCTAACACTATAGCGAGAAAGAGTCAGATTTGACGATACTGGAAAGGCCCATTCTGAGCAAAATGATTGAATAATCGCTCTGTCAGGACGAGTGGTATTGCTAAATGACAACACAATTGAATTTTTTTAAGTTCTGGTTCCCACGAAAAGTGATATCCTGTCATGTTCAGAGAACATCGTGAGAAGCAAGGGAAATAAAGTAGGGATTGATGTTCTTCTTGAATTCCTGGAGGTTATATGCCTCAGGAAACACCTCCCTTGGCAATGTGTTCCAGAGCCTCGCTGTTCGTTGGATGAACGAATCTTTTTAGAGAGATATTCTGCAGGTCTCCAAAGTGACCACGAAGGGGTGCGAAGCCTCAACTCGACGGGTTGATCTCGCGTAGACTGTTAAGGAAGGAACAATCGTTGATATTTCAGAAGAGCATCATCCATGAAAATATCTTCAAAATAGAGCCTGATCGCCAACTTTCTCACGGTGTTCCAGAGAAGTGAGTGAATTTGAGAGCGAGGCACCCACGAGACGAATTGTCCTGTTTTGGAAAGAATCCAACAGTTTCAGGGTATGTTTGGGTGCTGCACTCCAAATATGAGAACAGTATTCCAGGATCCTGGCTCGAAATAGAAAACCAATTTTTTGGGACGCACTTTCAGCAATTGATCTCACGTGATTTCCAAGAAAGGTCATTGCTGATAGTAATACCAAGCATCCAAATGGATGGCATGCTCGTGTTTTGTTTGCATTGAAATCTACCAAGTTATTGGATCCCAATTCGAGAATTGTTGCCATAAGTCCATATTTATGTTGTCAACATTTCTTCCTCGTTCGTTTCTGATTTGCCTGGCTGTTATTAGAGTCCTGGTAGGGAAGGCGGTTTGGAGTGTACTATCATCCGCGCAGCTGAGTACTGAACGTGAAGTTACATTCAACAAATCGTTAATATGGAGTAGAAATAGTGCTGGTGCTAGAATTGATTCTTGCGGAACACCAGCATTCATGATAAGAGAGTCAGATGAAAAAACTCCGTCGACCACCTCATGAAGAGACCTGTGAGAAAACTAGCTAGCAGGGAACATAGCTGGGGAGGCAAGCCATTAGATGGAAGCTTGGCGGGGAGTACGTGGTGTCAGACTCGATAGAATGCCTTGGAGATATTGCTGCAATATCTGTGAAACGTAAGCGAGCAGGTTAACAATGAAAGACAGAATTATGAGAAGATATCCTGAACGAAGTGTTATTTTGCTTGACTACTTCACGTTCACGAAGCATAAAAAGCATTCATTATAAATGAGTGGTTCATTCTGACAAGTTCAGCTATAATTATTGTATGCCAGACTTCGCTATTCATGGTAACATCCAGACTTTGCTTCGCTATCCATGGTTACATCCAGACTTTGCTTCGCTATCCATGGATGTCGAGTGCTTACGGGGTACCTCAGGGGTCGGTCCTTGGTCCGCTGTTGTACTCCCTCTATGTACTTAACCCCAAACATGCCAATCTGAGGGGAAGGTATTTCACCTTTGCAGATGATACGGTTCTGCTGTACGCAGGATCAGATAAAATCTCCCTCAATACTCAAGTAAATAATGTTCTAATTGCTTACCGTAAATGGCTGTTTTCAAATAAATTGAAAATTAATATTGATAAAACCGAGGATGAAACCAAATATATTGTATTTAAGCAGAAAAATAAAAAAATTTACGAATTGCAACCTAACATAAATGGTGTACCTTTAGAGAAAGTAATGTGTATGAAATATTTGGGATTAATTGTAGATGAAAATTTGAACTGGTCTCCACACATTTCCAAAATCTCTGAAAAAATTGTTGCAATGCTATCCGCCCTGTATAAATGTCGAAATTATCTGTCTATGAAAACTAAATTTCAAGTTTATAATTCTTATTTCTTAACACACTTCAGGTATCTTATGCCTGTGTGGGGAATGTGTGGAGAAGTTAACTCCGATAAAGTTCAGAAATTGCAAAACAGAAGCCTTAAAATATTATTCAAGTATGATTGGCTCACTAGCACGAATATAATTTATTCAGAATTGAAGTTGATTCGATTAAAAGAAATTCTGGTTATAGAATGCAAACTTGTTTATAAAATACTTAATGATCTACAAAAAAGTAACATTGATATTGAGTTTTGCTTTGATGTACATGATTACCAAACAAGATCACATAATAACATCTACCAAATATATACAAGGACAAATGTCGGTTTGAAAAATCCGATCGTAGATGCAATCAAAACATTCAATAATTTACCCCAGTTTATTGAAGACTTGAATAATCATAAGAGTTTTGTTAGGAAATTGAAAGTTTATATAAACATTACTTAACTGCCCTTGTAACACTTTATTTATTTTAAATATTGTTAATCTCGAGGCCAGTGTTTGAAGCACTGATTGGAGATTTTTTTACATTGGTTGAATTGTATTGTAATAAATGTTGCTTGAACAAACAATATTTCAAAAAAAAAAACATCGTTGAAAACATCAACGCTAATAGACCAATCAGAATTAAGAGACAGCGATAAGCACACGTGCTCTCTGGCTTGTGATTGGTCAGATTATGTGATGAGTGAAATAGTCGATAGTATATTATGAGAAGAAAAAAGTCATATCGCCCTATAGGAAAGTGCAGGGGTGTGAGGGGCCAGATTGTAACACACTACACACTGTACAATATGTTCATATTTTCGTCATTTCTTGAAATTCCAATAGTGAGAATGAAATTTGGGACACATTGTATAATCAACTTTCTGAATAAAACATCATTATAGCACGATTGATGTGCCTCCATTTTAATTAAGCGAATCCCGCGTTTCATTCGAGATTTGCGACTTCGATCAAGGTTAATTGCTCGTTAGTTTTAATTATGAGGGGCTCTAATTGAATACTCTCTCTACATTAAGAACCTAATCTGGCCATGGTAATTTGTAAATTTGATTTATTGTTCTGCCAATTCAATTCAAGTTAACGCTTTATTTATGTGAAGTAGATGCAGAGAGAGCAAGAAGATATTATTTATTTTGGTAATATTCGCAGCTTCTTCTAAATATTTATTTCTTCATTTATTCAGTTGCTTCTTTGAAACACAGGTAATAACGTGTCAAGTAGTGTACTGAGTGAAATTATTTGATATCATGTCACCTTTAAACAGTTTGTTATAATTTGATGGTCTTCCCCACTCCTTCATTTTCATATAATAATAATAGAAATAATGATGATAATAATAGGTTATTGCTTCTCGAACAAGTTCACAGCAACGAGATTATGAGAGAAGGAAATAAGGATAATATAAGAAGAATATAGTGTCTGTATGTGCTCTGAAAATTAATCAAAAAAAGATTGAGCATTAAAACCTACCAAGTACAAAGCATAAATATCGATAGTTATAGGATGAGAAAAAATCACAAATTATTGTTCATTCATTCAAGTTCATTTTAAGGATATTCCAAATATATTCAGAAATAATCATTCTAGCTAGCATCACTGATTGTTATTTTTTGTGAGGAAATGATTAATGTTTCCAATTTTCTTAGGCATGGAGCTCCTTGTTTCTTAACTACGACGGCGTATTAGCGCCACAATAACCTATTGATTTTTTAATCAGAATCTCAAAATTTTGAGATTTTTTCTCAAAATTTTGAGATTTTTCCTCAAAATTTTGAGTTTTTTTCTCAAAATTTCGAGATTATTTCTCAAAAATTTTGAGATTTTTTCCCAAAATTTTGAGGTTTTTTTCTCAAAATTTTGAGATTTTTTCTCAAAATTTTGAGATTATTTCTCAAAATTTTGAAATTTCTTTCTCGAATTTGTTACCTACATGATAACAACATTGTGTATGTTTGCATTCAGTTATAAAGTGGTTGTGCTTTGCGAAAGTTGTCACAGACCTCACCTAGTAGACCTATTTATGTGTTAAATGGAGAACACTAATATATTTATACCATTGAACTAATAAAGAGATATTTCTTCCTTGGTTTGAATTACCATGAAATATTACAATGTTTGCAGTTAGTACATAACAACGACATCAGCAGAAGAACATTACAAAGACGATTGAAATCCTTGGAATAGAAGGAAATTTTATATACGAATGATCATGACCTTCTTTCTTTTCTCAATGAAGAAATTGACATGTCTGGACAATTACATCCATCACTTTCATCAGCTTTTGCTGTGAATATCTTATGGATATCCATAAGATATCTACTGAAGGATATCCATTTCAAATCCTTCAATGGATATCTCATGGATGTCCATTTCAAATCCAGTAGGAAAACGAAGAATCAGTTCTATTTCCAAAAATTTCAATCCATGTTCGGATACAAAACAGAGAAATTGACACTATGAAAAACAATCTTGCGGATTGAACTCATTCGTGATTGCTGTGAATATCTCATGGATACCCATAATAAGATATCCATTTCAAATCCTTCAATGGATATCTCATGGATGTCCATTTCAAATCCAGTAGGAAAACGAAGAATCAGTTCTATTTCCGAAAGGTTCAATCCATGTTCGGATACAAAAAAGAGAAATTGACACTATGAAAAACAATCTTGCGGATTGAACTCATTCGTGATTGCTGTGAATATCTCATGGATACCCATAAGATATCCATTTCAAATCCTTCGATGGATATCTCATGGATGTCCATTTCAAATCCAGTAGGAAAACGAAGAATCAGATCTAGGACCGCTCTCGTTTTCTTTGTTGTTTCAATTTATATAGTGCACCTATATCATGCACTTCACACTTCTGATATCTATACCTACTTTCAACTCTATAATTGACAATGCAGTATTGTAACTGAATACACGCATCCATAAATAAATAAAAAATCTCAAAATTTTGAGAAAAAATCTCGAAATTTTGAGAAAAAATCTCAAAATTTTGAGAAAAAATCTCAAGATTTTGAGAAAAAATCTCAAAATTTTGAGAAAAAATCTCAGAATTTTGAGAAAAAATCTCAAAATTTTGATTTTGATTAAAAAATTAATAGGTCATTGTGGCGCTAATACGCCGTCGTACATAACAGTGTAGATGCAACAGTGAAAAATTATATGAGGGAGAGTTTTATTTCCTGTTCTGTTCCAAACTGGACAAATTTGATCAGGGTCAATGGAGTAGGCAATTCCGTTTAGGGCAAATTTAATTTTAAATTGATTGGCCATACGTAGTTGGATAGGAGTGCGGGTGATTTGGATGGGTGTTTTCAATAGTAGATAAGTGCTTGGTACCTCAGAAGTTCAAGCAGAATTTTGTGCAGAATCGGGTGTCCCGTAAGAGAAAAATCAACTTTGTTTCGTCCCGACTCTTTGACTGATCCTGTATACTCAATTTCTGTTGTAGTGTAGTGTGCTAGATTTCGAAAAACCTCAGAACTTCTGTATTCTGAAATTTTTCATTAGCTATCTTACTTTAAGAGATAATCGACCGTTTCCATAGAGCAACCCTGTATAACAGACGTGGCTATGTCTTGATTGACTATATCCCAGGTAACAAGCAGCTGACGTCATTTGTACGTCAATATATGGTCATTTATAATGGTCATTGACGTCATATTACCTCAAAATGACGTCATTTTGACGTACTTAATATAACGTTATATAGACGTCCTTGATATGTCGTCATTATGACGTCATCTGATGGTCATTTTCATGACTAATTATGACCGTCATTTATTGAGTCATCTACATCAAGGAAAATCCATAATCAAGAAGTTTTCCATCTCTGTTATATGAAAACGTTAGTAGTTATGTTATATAACATATATTATTATGTCATTCATCATATATTGTGCTTCATAATAATTTTTCCTCTAATCTGTGCGAGATGTGTGTTTTCGATGGTCTCTGAGATAATTGTTAATTATATACCTTCTGTGCAAAGTATTCTCCCTATAGCTATTAAAAATATAAGACCGAATGTCACGTCATAAAAAGCTTGTAACGTTGTTATTCCGGAATGCGAATTCAAATCAGAGCGGGAGAGTGCGTAGAGAACTGTATTTGATTGGTCGGCACGGACCTTGCGCAGGCATGCGAACGTCGACCGCCAGCGCCAACCCACAGCCGTATTCAGAAGACAGCTGTGGCCAAGCCGTTCACTTTCGCTTCGCCGTTGGGGCCATGATGACGATATCAACAAAATAACAATACATTATCATGTTATTCGGCTATCTATGTGGTGTGGTGTGGTGGTCATACTTATTCATATTCATATATCAAGTAGTAGAATTTGAGGATGGCAGCATGGTCATTATTTTAGACAAGTGGTGTATGCCGAAAAAGCAGAATGTGAATTGGACGCCATTGAAGGAATACACTGGGAAATCTCTTGAGTGCATCATCCGAATGGGATAAGTTCCCAATAAAAAGAACATTTTATGAAACTGGTATTTATAGTACCTACCTTCCTATAATATTATTTTGCATTTAATGTGGTAAAGGAACATCAATATAATTATACAAAACAAATCTCATCTTTTCTGATAATATTGATACAACCCTAATGCAACAGTGTATTTTTTACCTACAGAAAATTTCGAAATAGCACAAAATAAACTGAAACATGCAGAAGATTTCAGTGATATGAATAATCGTAAAGATCACGTCATTTTGACGACATGAAAATGACGTCATTCGTCTTTGACTTAGAAGGTCATATAAACGTCATTATGACGTCATTTCGGAAGTCATCCTGACGTCAGGCCTGACGTGATAATGACGTACAAATGACGTCAGCTTGTTACCTAGGATAGTGGTTCATAAAATGACGAAAACTACCTTGGTAGTAAAAACACTTTTTACGCCTACGAAAGGAGCGAATAATAAACAATGAACTATTATGCAGGGAGAAAGACTGTGATTAATATTATATTTGTGGTCTCATTCGATATATTTTTTGCGAACCTGATACTGCGATTATTTAGTAAACAAACTTTTCTCATGTGCACGTAAAAAGACGTTACATGGTTGGAATGTTAACGATAATGACTTTCGCATTATAAACATCATATCGGTTATCGGAGAAACCTATAATTATATTGACACTGTATATTCTAATTGAATTAGTTGTAGGTATTCATAAAAAAATATTATCGGGGTGTGAGTATGAATACTAATTTCAACATTTTTTCAATGAACTCATAACTGACCATAATAATAATCAACCATGCATGATTTTATGATAATATTGAATAGAGGTTATTCATTGGAAATGGTAGTTGATAATTATTATATTTTTTCTGCAACCAACACAAAAGTCACCCATTTTATTACCAAAAGTAGCTCTGGAATTAACGTTTCACTTACTGACAAACACATGGGTATGTTGCTAGGCGCTGAAGTTGAACTTTAGCTCCTAGCAACAGAAAAGCATGTACTAGGTCATCAAGAATAAACAATTCTGTTATGGTTAGTTATTTGGATTGGGACGCACACCTGGTTTGTTCCCACTTCGGCAGATTTGGCATTTCATACCCATGCCGGAGGTATGAATACACGAGGAATACACCATATCATGAAGGTTAAGTATTTTTGTTTAGATCAGGGAAGCCTTCAATAATCACATACTTGCTTGTTCTGTATTTCATTTGTTCTTCTTGTGATCTGATTGATTGGATAACTTGTTTTCGAATGATTACGGCCAGGAATACTTACTTCTTTGTCTCACACAACGATATTGTTTAGCATTATTTGATTACCGAGCCAAACACAGTGGAATGTGAAGAGAAATAAATATTCGCTATTATTATTATTGTTGATATGCTTACTCACCTAACATTTACCGCTTCTTTTCAAGTTCTAATAGTTATATGAATAAATTCGATGATTCAGGGTAATGTTTCGAACTCTGAAACACTCATTGAATTTTTGTAGAACTGGCATTTCTTTGACTAGTATGTTAGTCCTATGGTAGTGAAAGGACATTATATAACATATATCAAAGAAAATACTGGGTGATTTCAACGAGGAAATAAGCACAATAGTAGTCAAGCAGTTAGAGATTATATTAGGATTCAAACGATATTGAATTCTATAAGGTTATTCAGATTTATCAAGAAATGTTGCTGTACAGAGTGTCCTTTTTTTTTCATTGATGTACCTATGAGAAAATTACTATTTCCTCCTAGAGAATGTTATACCGGGTGGCTACGGAAGTATTGCCTACGGAATATCTCAATTATTGTATGAAGTAGGTTTGTGAAATTTGGAGCGTCGATATAATGACATAAGAGCAAGAATTGGGCATATTGACATGGCGAAGTTAACTTCCGGTCTGACCGGAATTAACATCAACTTTCTAATTTCAAATGGAAACCCTATTTTTTTCTTTTCGCTTCATTCAGCATTCAATTCGCTTTTTAATGACATATCACAAGTTGGTATCTAACCAGAAACTAGATCAGAAAAAAATTATTATTGAAATTCACCGAGTAGGCCGTGGAAGCAAAATGAAAGCCAAAAATTGAAAATTTGGCTATGGAAACCATACGTCACTTGATAACAGTTGCTACTACTGTGATATTTTATTTTCATTCGTCGGCGTTATGAAAAGCCGCCAAAAAAAATATTGGAAAAATTGGGAAAAAAACAATACTCTGTAGGTCCATAACTTGAATAGGAACATACAACTTTTTCTTGCCTGTACTATTCAGCATAACCATTCCTTTCTAATGATATAATAGAAAGTAATTTTTTGGCTTTCATTTTTATTCCACGGCCTACTCGGTGAATTTCAATGATAATTTTTTTCTGATCTAGTTTCTGGTTAGATACCAACTTGTGATATGTCATTAGAAAGGGAATTGAATGCTGAATGAAGCGAAAAGAAAAAAAAATAGGGTTTCCATTCAAAATAAGAAAGTTGATGTTACTTCCGGTCAGACCGGAAGTTAACTTCGACTTGTCAATATGCTCAAATTCTAGCTCTCATGTCATTATATCGACGCTCCAAATTTCACAAACCTACTTTATACAATAACTGAGATATTCCGTAGGCAATACTTCCGTAGCCACCCTGTATATATAATGCTCATATTAATTTTTTTAAGAGAATGTATTAAACTGACTATTCGACTCATCTTGAAATTTTCACATGATGTGACCAATCACAAGCCAAAGACAACTTGAAATATTGTGAAAATACTAGTTGAGTGAGGGTTGCTGGGCTATGTGCACGTGTATTTCGTGCAAGATAATTTATTCAACATTCGTAGCAGAGCGCTTTCGACTGTTAAGTCACTCATCAAGTTCACTTCAACACGACATGTCGCAGCGACAATGGCTGCTTAACAAAATGCAATCCGTATTTTACCCCCTTTTGGGAAATCAAAGATATTTTTATGGACAAATTTCCCTATTATACTGACGAGTACGCACTGATGATGACTTAACAGTCGAAAGCGCTCTGCTACAAATATTGAATAAATTATCTTGCACGAAATACAAATCTTTCCCTCTTTGGAAAATACTATATTCAGATTTATCAAGAAATGTTGCTGTACAGAGTGTCATTTTTTTCATTCAAGCCGAAGACAACTTGAAATATTGTGAAAATACTAGTTGGGTGAGGGTTGCTGGGCTATGTGCACCTGTATATATACCAAAGAAGGGACGATTTGTATTTCGTGCAAGATAATTTATTCAACATTCGTAGCAGAGCGCTTTCGACTGTTAAGTCACTCATCCAGTTCACTTCAACACATGTCGCAGCGACAATGGCTGCTTAACAAAATGTAATCCGTATTTCACCCCCTTTTGGGAAACACATTTCAATTTGTTTGTAACGTTTTTTACCCTAATGTCGTTAGTTTTGAACTGGATCAAAGATATTTTTATGGACAAATTTCCCTGTTATACTGACGAATATTGAATGAATTATCTTGCACGAAATACAAATCTTTCCTTCTTTGGAAAATACTAGTTGTCTTTCAACATTGCTGAAACCAAGATAGTTTCCTGGATCTCAGTGATAAGAGACTTTCAAATCTTATGAACGTATTTCATTTTGTTGCAGAGCTTGATACTGCGAGCAAGCTGGAACTGCCTCTTGGAAAAGCTTCTCCTCCTGTTCAATGGATTTCACGTCGTACTACTGGTGAGTTCTTTTTTGGTTTCTCAATTTCCAGGACATAATTTCGAATGAAATTATTGAGAATACGATCTTTGTATTCGCTGTAGTCCAGAGATCATCATCTGACGTTGCGATGACATGAAAACTATATGGGTGTCCCACTAAGGTCGACGAGGTACGATATTATGGAAACAATAACTCGAAGACAGATGAAGCTATCGAATCGTGGTCTGCGCCGGAATGTAGGCATTTCCATGCTCTTCGAGACCACTGATGCAAACATGTGTCATTTTTATCGTGAAAATCCAGAAAAATCGAATAGTCGGTCAACGGCGCCTTCTATGAGACGTGGTATGAACTAGCGACCGTAAACGAAGTCGGATTTTGAATGAGCGTGAAATTATCTTCAATACGAGCCCAAGTTGATTGACTTTGGATAAGGGGTATGGAAGATACAGCAATTTGAAGAATATTTTGTTCTCAAGCTTCCCCTACCATTATTATTAAAGATACGAAAAAAAGTCTGAGGAACAACAAAATGAAAAATTGATAATCTTATCATTTCCGTTATCAAAAAATCACCTTACCTAGTGATTTTCTGAGATAACTCGTATTTCTCATTGTATCATAGTGATTTCGCCCCCTAGCGGTCATTTTAGAAACTTGAAAATATTTTGAATCAATTTGTCACCGCCGATTATGTCAATAGATTTTTTTCCCGTAGCTGTAAGGTTAATGGTTTCCATATTATCGTACCTCGCCGACCTGAGTGAGACACCCTGTATATACGGGAAAACAATGAAAACATATTTAACTTTCATTCTGAGCCTGGAATTAGGAATGTTTTTCCGTAGTTTTCATGTCATCGCAACGTCAGATGATGACCTTGACTACCCCGAATGTTATATATTATTATACATGGTCGCTGATATATGATATGATGATTATGTATACAGGATAAGTCAGAAATTCTTCAAGGAATAAAGTTGCTTTTTCTTCAATGAAACTCCCTATATATATTGTTCCATATTTCAATCTGCTCAAAATTCTGAACAAAATTGATATAGCGCATCATTTCCTATTTTCAACCGTTTTCGGTACATCGAATTTCGGGAATAACTTTCTGATATATTATCTAAGAATATTGTAGTCCATCAAGATTATATTCCATCAAGTTAACTTTGAGAGTTTCCAGTTCCATAACAACACCACGTCGTATTTTTGTTCAACAGTGATGATCTTGACAGCACATGTCAAAAAACATTTAATGTGGATAATTGTAATGATCGAAGGATATGGATATTTTCAATCATATCCACATACTCCCCCTTGTGGTGTTACTTTTATAATAAATATATTTGGTGCTGTTTCTTTAATGAATTTGTGAATTTGAGAGTAATGAAAAGTTATTATAAATGTTCGATATCTGGAAAACGGTTAAATTCAGAAAATTATGTGCTTCATCAATTTTGTTCAGATTTTTGAGCAGAATTGAAATATGTAATGATAAATATGATGTTCTATTGAAGATGAAGTAACTTTATTTATTCAAGACTTTTTGACTAATGCTGTATATTCAATTTTTATTCTCTAAGACTTTTGTATTCTAATATTTTTTGCTAGCTATATCTTACTTCAAGGAATAATCGACCGTTTCCATACATATCCGCGACCCTGTACATGTTGTCATACATTATTTCTCAGCAAACTTCATTAAACTCTACAGGGTGAGCTAGAGCTGAAAATAAACCAATTCAAATTAACTTACTCCAATTGAAATTTCTGGAAATTGGGGATAATGGGTAAACTTTTTCTCTTTTTCTTGTTAACTATGTTCTTACCTGTAGTTCTTCAATTTATCGTTATAAACAAGTGTGATAGTTTGTTAGAATATTTTAATCGAGATGAACTTGGAAATTCCAAAATATACAGGTGGTCTAATTGATAGTTTCGTAGTTTTTAATCTGATGTCACGTGACCGAATACATAAAGCTCATGATATCAAAAGAAGCTGCACCAATTGCTTCAAGTTATAACGCCAAAATTACAATTTTGTGCTTCTCTCTAGTTCCAACATATTCCTTGTCGTAATCGTCATGGGACACCCGGAATACATGCAATTTTTTGAATATTCACTAAACTTGTTGACTTCACATCCAGCAATGACAAATCAAATGACGCCACATGCGCAAAAAAAACATAAAAGAATCAAACAATAAAACTATGAACAACATCAATTATTCATTATCAATGAAACGCATCTTATTAGATGATGGTTCATTGTGATATTATTGATCACTTCACGACATTGAAGTATCTAGGTATATTTGAAATCAATCAATACTATTCTAGTGATATTTGAAAACTAGATAATAAATCTACTCATTGATTCATCATTGCCGTGAAAATATCAATCATGTTATCTTGATTCATATAAATCTATACAAAATTTAGTGTATATTATACAGTGTCATTCTTGAGGTTAGTATCATAATATGGAAAAAACTGTTGATAATAATTTATTTTGGAATTTGAATTGTTTTTCTTAGAAATGGATGATAATAGCCTTACCCATACGAAGTCACGTGACTTTCGCTACATGTTAGAAGTTGAATTTTTTCAAATTTATCGATGAAAATGGACTTATTTCTTCAAATTTCAAAAAAGTTCAATGGGAAAAGTTGTTTGTATTCCAATTTTACACATGTGTCCCGACTTTGAATCTTCTACGAGCCGGGATTGGCGCAGTGGAAGAGCGTCCGTCTCACGACCGCTAGGTCGTGGGTTCGATTTCCAGCACGGGCAAGGAACTTTTTTTCAATATTTTATTTACGAATTAAATATTGTAAAGTTTCGGAGCATCGGCTGGGGATAGTCCTGCACGATTCGCTGTTGCGTTCCAATTAACAGTGCTGCTCCTAAAGTGGCGCATGGAGTTAGTAACAAAGCCTACACAGAACACGCAGAAAGATATGATGATGTGGTTGTGAGCATCAGAGAAGAAGTAGGACGGTGTATGTAGGTGGGTGTGGAAAACTACCAGCTGAGCGTGAGAGCGGGCCAGCTGCTTAAGTAGACCTCGGTCTCGGGGGTTAACGATGATAGTTAGCAGGCCTGCCACTGCGCATATGGTAGTGAGTACATTACTAGCCTACAAAACACAGCTGAAAAACTCTGAAAAAGAGAGCTGATGGGCGGTGCCTGAAAAGGATGTTAGCCAGCTCTCTTGAGCGAACCACATCGGTCATTGAAAACACTTGGGGTTGGCAAAAAGGTCCCATTGGGGACTAGTTGCTGACGTGGAAACGTCCCCCACCAGTACCAGTACCAGTTGAATCTTCTATTGCAACTTTTAGTTCTAGAAATTTTTAGATTTTCTCCCATTGAAACTTCGACAAAACTGTCCTAACTTCGGTTAAATACGTGAAGTTCTTTTTCTTCAAGCAGCATAGAAAGTGTCTTTTCAACTCGTTTTTATATGACACTTAACAGGCAGCAAAGGTATACTTTCTCGGCCTATAGGCAGAAACAGTTTGTTATGCAACGTTCCAATAATTTCAATGAAATTGGTATTCAGAATTGACACTGACAATGTGTGAATTCAAAATAATGGGGTTTTCAATAAAAAAAATTACACAGAATTGGTTTCTTCTGCAAATGACATTAAAATTGAATATTTAATGACACTTATTGACGGTTAGGAAAGGTGTACTTTTACTGCCTAGGCAAAATAAGTAATTTGAATCAAACTGGTTATCAAAATTGACAATGACTCTGGTTGAACAAGAAATAATGGATTATTTGGACTTGGACGTAAAATTGAGAATAATTTGGAGGAAAAATTATATGTTTCACATGGCAGAGGAGAAGATGTGATGCCTTGGCTGGTTTCCTAGCCTCGGCTACGCCTAGGCTATAAAACGCCAGGGGCGGCATTGAATCTTGTACTTTTCTGCCTGGTAAAACAAATTACTATTATAACGTTTGAAGAAAAAAATTATATGTTTCACACGGCAGCAAAGTAGATTGACTGCCTATCAGCCGCGGCAATGTCAATCTACTACTTTGATGATGCCTAGTAAAACGAATAACTATTGATTACTTTTCGGTACTAGCAACAGTTTTTTGTTTTAGTAGGCAGCAAAGTAGTAGATTGACCGCTCCGGATGATAGTTCATAGCCGAGCGTAAATAGCGGGGCTAGGAAATCAGCCAAGGCAGTCAATATATATTTACTGCCGTGTGAAACATATGTTTTTTTCCAAATGTAATAAAACCAATTATGTGTATTTTTTCATCGTGAACTCCATCATTTTATATTCACTGAATGTCAGTGTCAATTTTGATAATCGATTGCATTCAAATTTCTTGCCACGTTGCAAGGCAACAAAGTTCTCCTGTCTAGGCAGAGGAAATATACTTTTTCTACGACTGCTATGAAAAGTAGCGTAATTCTCATGGCTTACTCAATTTCAAAACCACGAATTGCTCATACCTGTGAGAAATATTATTTCTCACAGCACTTTGCCAACACCACGCATAGTAGGTACCTTTTATATGGAGAATCAACTAAAATCGACAAAAACTTAGTTGGCCGCTGTTGTCACGAACAACTGTCAACAGAATTTATTTCAATTTTTGAGGTAGTTATCAATCGTGTTTCGATAAAAAATCGCAATTTCATTGAATATTAGTAAGACATAATATACATCCCAGGTAACACGGTACTCTCCGCGATATCTCTAAGTAGTTATCTTCAGGATCAAAATGCGAAATCCTTCTGCGAGGTATCAAAGATCACTATAGGCTGTCACCATGGGAAATACTCTCTGGAGTCGTCCGAAAGAAATCGCGGAGATCTCGCCTCAGATTTGATATATTCCTCATTATTGCGAATCCTTGAGGTTATCTATAACAGGAAATGAATAGGCATTTCTTTCTGCGAGCACCCAAGGATATCCTGGACGTAACAAGATCGAGAATTTCCCATTGCGAGCTCCTAAAGTAATCACAAACATAACCTGTATAATTAATGAATATTCCTACAAAAATATTGAGTTGTTTTTTTCAATAGCCTTTATAATTCAAATACTGGGTGTCCCAAGTTATCGTTTACAGGCAATATCTCGCCTATTTGTCAAGATATCAAAAGCATTAAAAAACTGCATTAAATAATCTTCCTAATGGCTTATGAAGAATGTGATATATTTGGCAGCCCCCGGATGGTAGATACTGATCTAGTAGCATATTGTCTCTGAAAATTGCGTGTCAATCTATTTGGAATACAACGATATAGCACATACTTTGTGTTTTGTTCTTGATAACAACAAAAACATGAACATTTTGTGACTTTTTTACGTTACTCAAATGACAAATTGCTTTCACTCATGTGTTCAAGAAGTTCACAAATAAGAAGTATGGATTGCATTTTTGTTTCAAAATATTAATGACAGATATTCCATTTTGAACTGCAGAACATCAATCATTGCAGACGGTACCTACCTAGTGTAATAATTAATCTTATTTCATTGTGGGACATTTTTACGAACATGGGAGGAGGCAATTTTCAATCGATGTAACGTAAATGAGGTCAAAAAATTTTATTGTTAATGTTGTTATTAATGAACAAAATACAAAGTACCGATGTGCTATCGTGCATTCCCGAAATAGGATGATGATTGGCAATTTTCAATGACCATATATACAGGGAGTCCATTAAATGAAAATTGAGGAGTTGCTACCAGGTGGCTGTCCAATCTTATACACTTTTTTTTGAGTCATAAAGAAAGTTCTCTGATGTCATTTGAAGCATTTTTACTATTTTTTGTTCATCTTGTCGAGTAAGCGAGTTTTTGCTGGTACCTTTACGATAACTTGGGACACCCAGTATTAACATGAAATGGGAGTCATTAATCTATAATAATAATTGTATACTAGATACTAGATTTTCTTACTGATTATTTCAAATTTTGCAGTGAATTAATGATAATTAATTATCTGCTCTGACGAAAAAGACAAAAATGTTCTAATTCAGGTGGGATCGAGAATCAAATATCTACCTCAAATTCGTGGGTAGATATCGGACGACCTTTTTTTTTAAAGGATACCCGGCCAACTCCTCGGAGATTTTTTCAAGTGATATAGTTTACTTAATCAATGTCTTGCTATAGAATAATATATAATTAAAGCTCATTACGTTGATCTAACTCTAAGTTTGGTAACTCAATCTTTTTCGCTGAAATAAATATCCAGTGAATTTAACTCCACCCCAAACAATATAGCTGGCGCTAGTTAGACTTCGCCGACAGGAGACTGCTGATAACCAATGACTTCTCAAACATTGAACACCTAACCATATTAGTGGCGATCATGTGGCGATTGATGTAAATATCGCTCTTAAAGGCCTCGTTATAAGGTGATGTGCACGGATTCTTGAACAATTCATAGTTGCGAGCACTTGAAGAGTTCGCTATTAGTAATTGATGCGAATTTCCCAAAGTTCTCTTCACAAGGCGATGCGTGCGAAAATCTCAAACAGCTCGTAGTCGCGAGCACTTAAAGACCTCGACGATGCGAATCTCCCAATGTCCTCGTCACAAAGCAATGTATGCGAATTTCTCAAACAGCTCATGATTGCGAGCACTTTCAGTTATCGCCAGTGGCGATGGAAGCGTCTATCTCAAAGTGCGCGCCTGAGGGCATTGTATGAGAATTTCTGCGTGCGATATCTTCAAGACCTCGCTGAGCTCAGCCTAGGTGGCGGACATTTGGATTAGATATAGGATCTCTCAAAGAAGTTACAAAAGGCATCACAATTTCCTAAAAGGATTTCTTTAAGATATCTTTAGGACCTCTTTGTGCTGGCTGGGATATTTGTACCAGTGATAGGTAAATAATATGGAAACTTATGAAAGCAGTGACGATTTTGACAATACTCCACCAGAAATATTGGAACAAGCGGCAAAAGTAACATTAGATTTGTTGCCGGAAATTTCCCGAAAGAAGTATGAATTGGCATATGGGAAATTCATGGAATGGAGAAGAAATACGAAAATAAAATCGTTTTCGGAAAGTGTACTTTTGGTATACTTCGAAGAAATGTCGAAAACTTTGAAGGCGTCAACACTTTGGTCACAATATTTGATGTTGAAAAGTACCATCAGTATTAAACATAACATTGATATATCCACGTATCAAAAATTACGTGCATTTTTGAAAAGAAAGTCTGACAATTACTTCCCAAAGAAATCAAACATATTAACAGCCGACCAATTGCAGAGATTTTTAAAAGAAGCTCCAAACAAGGAATATCTACTAATAAAGGTGGGTTTATTATTTAAATTGAACTATTTTTCGAATTTCTTCCGCTTTTTTCCTCGAATTAACAGCTTTTTATAGTTAGTGGGTGTATTCAGTAGGTAAAAATAATTAGATAATCTTCAAAAAGTCAATTTCATATTGTGGAAGATGAGTATATGCCTATGAATAAATATTTTAATAACTACTCCGTGGTGTAGTGGTAGTGCTTCCGCTTAGGATAATAGCGGCCCGGGGTTCAATACCCAGCCAGGGATGATATATTTTTTTAATTATATAAATGATTTTACATCCTGATATTTTTATTTGTAGGTTGCAGTGGCTATTGGCGTAGCAGGGGCATGTCGTAGAGATGAACTGTGGAAATTAAAAGTCGATGATTTAGAGGATCTAAATTCGGCTTTGTTGGTGAAATTAGATAACACCAAAACAAAGAAGCCAAGAACTTTCACTGTAACGGGGGAATTTTATAATATATATAAAAAATATGCCGCTCTTCGACCGAATGATTTGGCAGAAAAACGTTTCTTCTTGAATTACCAGAACGGAAAATGTACTAGACAAGTAGTCGGCATCAACAAATTTGGTAGTATGGCAAAGAGAATTGCAATTTTTTTAAAATCCCCATTTATATACAGGACACTGCTTCAGACGTTCTTCGGCAACAATTTTAGTAAATGCAGGAGGTGACATATTAACCTTAAAGCGCCATGGAGGATGGCAATCCAGTACCGTGGCAGAAGGATACGTCGGAGACTCTATTAAAAATAAAATGGACGTTGCAAATAAAATCGTCGACTCTATTGAAAAACCAGTAGAACTATTCACTGAAATGGAGACAGAAAATGCACCACTGTACATAAATAATCAACCTTCAACTTCTACTTCTACAATTAATATAACAGAAAATTTACTCAAAAACAATGACTTTCCTGGTTTGACCATACAAAATTGTAAGAATTTCACAATTAACTATAATTTCAAATGAATAATTCAACTGTTAAGAGGTAGGAAACTTGTTATTATGTTATGTTATTTTAGTTCTGCTATAACCCATAAAAAATAAAAATTGAGTTACATCATTGTTCTTTGAATATGTGCAGTCGTAGAAAAAGTATAGTGTGCAACATGTGGGGAAAAGTACTTTCCTCACTCGTGTGTTTGCGGCACTCGCCTTTCAGGCTCGTGCCACAAACTTCCACACTCGTGAGAAAAGTTGAACTTTTCCCACTTGTTGCACAATATACTATTTCCTGTCAGTTAAGTGTTAGAGAAAAGCCGCTTTGTGAGCCGCTTGGTGGTGTTATATCACTGACCGCACGCTTGGTACATTCTTGATATATCTCTCGCTTCAGCAAATTTCAGGATCCTGGCCCAACGATTACATAACATAAGATACAGGGGTGTTTCCATTAGAAGTGGGTCACACTGTGTATATCATCTCACCTTGACTTCCTCTATCTACCATCAGGCTATGTCTGGTTAGCCATGACTCACCCTGTATATGCATGTAATTCTTGAAATACGTAGTCATCGCGAAAATTTCAGATACAATGAAAGCCAATGAAAGCACCCGGTTTATCAAGCTCCGTTGGAGAGATTTCTGTTTGTTTATATAATTCAACATTTTCAGAAGTACTTGTTGTGTAATTTCCTATGATCATCCTCATAAGTTCTACTGAAATCCTTTCCGTCTAGACAAATAAAGGCGAAGAGCAATACTAGCTACCGCCCCCGCAATATCCGCCTATAGGTTAAACTGTATTTCCTACTAAGTTCATGAAGCCCGGAAAATTGCTGTCGCCCACACAGGGTGTTTACTCGTAACAGTTTTGTGTAATTTGGTTTACGACTTCCATTCATAAATTGAGTGATGCATCAGCATTAATATACATCAGTTTATAGTCAAATGGATGCAAATGGTAAAACCACTGTGACATGGCATGGGTTGAAAGAAAGCGTTTCCTGAGATAATTACCAGGGATATACAATACATTCTCTCGAATAAGAAGAAACATATATATACAGTGTCATTCATGAAGTTGGTGTCATATGGGGAAAACTTTTGATAATGATTATTTTTGAAATTTGACTTGGGCGTTAAGTTTCGCTTCAGAAAAAGTATAAAATGGCGTACACGGTCGAAGTCACGTGAGTTAAGTTATATTGTTTCAAACTATTCGCTCAAAATCGACTTATTCGTTCGAATGTCAAGACAATTGAGTGAGAGAAGTTGTTTCTATTCCTATGTGTCTCTAAACGTTCTAATGCACCCTTAGTTTTTGATATCTTTCAATTTCTGCTATTTATAACTTCGATGAAACTATGTCTTTAACTCAGGTTAGATACATAAAATGGTTTGATGATACTTTGGTATAGATGACTTTGGCATCATTTTAGTACACAGAAAATTTATTTGAATAATTTGCGTTCCTTAATGAAAGACGATACATCAACTTTGCATCAAACAAAACAGAAATTTGAAAAAAGGATTATAATTTTGTGGAGAAAATCATATTCATGTCGATAATCAGTGACTGGAAGTTAGAGTAGCATCATAAAGCAATTATAGAATGAAATATAGTTTTGTAGGTTTCAATTTCATAAATATACTGATGAAAAAATATGATATTCTTGAACGCCAAAGACAAGGGCATATCACATTTTTCCTAATAAAAAAAATGATAGCAAAAAAACGATATCCTCAACTCTTTTCAATCATTTCATTACATTACATTTCGTAGAAATTGAAAAAATATTAAATACCAAAAATTGTAATAGAACAGTCAAATCCGAGATAGCTATTCGAAATTGGAATAGAAACTGCTTTTCTCAGTGAACTTTTTTTGGAAAGCCTATTTTCAACGATTGGGAAAAGATTTAACTTTTGACTTGTAGCTAATGTCATGTGACCCAGAACGAGTAGTCCATTGTTCATATCTCCCAACGCTGTATAGACAATTCCCAGTCCTCTTTGGAGCAAAAATCGATGCCCAAGTCAAATTTGAAAACAAATCATTATTAAAGGTGTTTTCCATATGCTGTCAACTTTATGAATGACACTGTATACTCAAGTATCTTATTATAATTACTAAATAAATAAAACACTCATTTTTCCCGACCAAGGTGAAGAAAAAATCAATATTGAGAAGATATTACATTATATTGGAATCAGAAAAATATCGACGTGAAGTTTGAAGATTTCAATAGAAATTACACCTGCGTTGCAGGCATCTCTATATCTCTATGTTCTTCTGAATACCTGATCAAATATCTGTCAGTCTAATTCTGTGATGAAAAATTGCGAACTTAGTGATTGTTTTGTGATTTTCGTAACCGCGAAGTGGAATGGGAGATAAAAGGACTCACTTTTTTTCCGTGGCAAAAAGATAATTTATGAAAAGGGACATTTTTATCCTGTCAATCGAGATGAAATATCGAACATTTTTCCTGTCACAGTAAGATTACTTTATTCATTCGAATGGCATCAAAAGTGCATTCAGAGAAGTAGTAATTTTTTTATGTTCTAGTTCCCATGAAAAGGGATATCCTGTAATGTTCAGAGAACATCGTGAGAACCTAGGGAAATAAGGTAGGAATTGGTGTTCTTCTTAAATTTCTAGAGGTAATATGCCTCGGGAAACACCTCCCTTGGCGATGTGTTCCAGAGCCTCGCTATTCGTTGGATGAACGAGTCTTTGGAAAGAGATGTTCTGCAGGTCTCCAAAGTGACCACGAAGGGGTGCGAAGCCACAACTCGACGGGTTAATCTCGCGGGCACTGCCAAGGAAGGAAAAATTGTTGATATTTCAGAAGAGCATCGTCCATGAAAATATATATATATAATAGAGCCAGATCGCCAACTTCTCTACGGTGTTCAAGAGAAGTGAGTGAGTTTGTGAGCGAGGCATCACCCACGAGACGAATTGCCCTTTTTGGGACAGAATACAACAGTTTCAGGGTATGTTTGGGTGCTGCATTTCAAATATGGAAATAGTATTTTAGGACAGGTCGGATTTGTGCTGACTGGAAGTGAAATAGCTCCTGGCCCGAAACAGAAAACCAAGTTTTTGGGATGCACTTTCAGCAATTGATCTCACGAGATTTTCCCAAGAAAGGTTATTGCTGATAGTGATACCAAGCAACGAAATGGAGGTCTTCAAAGGTATAATTACTCCTGACAAGCTTGTGTTGGGCACAGTCAGATCGGCTTTTCTAGAGAAAAGGCATGCTTGTGTTCTGTTTGCATTGAAATCTACCAAGTCATTGGCTCCCAATTCGAGAATTATTGCCAAGTCCATAATTATGTTGTCAACATTTCTTCCTCCTTCGTATGTGAACTGCCTGGCTGGTATTGGAACCCTGGAAGAGAAGGCGGTATGGAGGGTACTATCATCCGCGAAGCAGTGTACTGGACATGAAGTTGCTTCCAACAAATCATTGATATGGAGTAGAAATAGTGTTGGTGCTAGCAATGATCCTTACAAAACACCAGCATTAATGATGAGAGAGTCAGATGAAACTCCGTCGACCACTACATCGAGAGACCTGTTGTGGAGAAAACTACGATTAGTAAAATAGGCGCCAGTTACTATACATTCATCAGATAATATCACTACAGAATTGTATGATATTTATAGTTTAATATATGATACAGCTTTGCCGTAGTAATATTTGTTATACATATAGTTCAGTATAATGCTCCTTTGTAGTGATATCATTAGATTAATGAAGTGACTAGCGCCTAATTTACTGAACGTCTTTTCTATGACACTCATCAGGCAGTAAAGGTGTTCTTTCTCTGCCTAGGCAGAAAAAGTTTGTTTCTTCGCAACGTTCCAAGTGATAATTTGAATCCAATTGGTAATCAGAAATGTCAATGACTTTATGTGAACACAAAATGATAGATTATCATAAGACTTTGCGAGGAAAAGGAACGATTTTGGGAGAAGAGCAGATTCAATGCCTTGGCCATTTTTCTATATTCAGCTACGACTTATTGGCTCAAATTCAGTGCTTTTTTGCCTAGTAAAACAAATAACTTCTCCTGGAAAATACAACAAATAAATTTTATATTTGTTTTCCATAGTATTTATTAAAACCACAGCGGATTCTTTATACGATGTTTTAGAAGCACTGAAATCATCAATGACAGGCGATATTGTCGATTAGTCAATAATATTTTGAATCATGATGTAAAAATTTAGGAGCATACCATCAATTTTGTACTTTTAGAATCCCCCTACGAGTCATTGATCAATCATATTATAATATCTCATTTTATTTATAGATCAGATTTTGGAAACACCCAGTACCTATAGGTCGTTGAAAAATGAATTCAAAAAAGGACCACCATGTACATGATATTTCTGGAGATTGTGCCATAACGATTTCATAGATTAGAGGAAACTGTATGAACCCACGCTTGCTTGTTCGTTAATAGATTCGTGTTATTCGTTTAACGAGTTCTCATAAGAATTCATTGGTCATGACGAAATCAGACGTCATGGAAGTATTGTGTAGGTATGGTTTATTTTCTTCTCAGTTTTCGCAATATCTACATCATGCGATTGAAACTGGTTCGATGAGTAAGAACCTATACTTATAGATATTGGAAAACTCCATGAAAATAAATTCAGCTCTGTAGAATTTATTGCTTTCAGGATGCAACGGGTTGGTTATCTGGTAACCTGCTGGTAAAAATGATAACCCGAGATTTTCTGATAACTATTTGTTTCAGAAAAACATTTATTATTTCAAAATCAATCTACAGTTCCGGGCATATTATCGTTACAAAAATTATAGAAGAACTCTTGTAGACATATCGTCGCCCTAGAATAATAAGGTTTTACTTATCTGCTTTTTTTACCAAAATTGAGATTTTGGCATATCAGGGTTCTATCTGATGAATTCTCCATTTTGAGAGATCGACGATCGCAATTTGTTGATACCGGGTGACCAGTTATATTCTGACCCATTTCAAATGCTCATATCTCTGAAACCATTCAAGTTATAGCTGTGGGGTGTGGACTAGTCTATTTTGATGTTTTTAAATTTTTTTTTGACGTGTTCATCTTCTCACTTGAACTTCCGGTTCTACCGGAAACAAACAAGCAATAATCCAGGTATATATAGGGCAACTTTTTTATTTCATAGGATCACCCTTAATATTTTTGCACATTCAGAAAAACTGGTCTCTTCTCTATCTAACAATGTATCACAAGTTATGTTCTCCTAGAAAACTATTAGAGTCACAATTCTTCGAAACAGCTATTGCTTGTGGAATGGTTTTATGAGATTATGCAATGTTATCAAAGTTGCCCTATACCTGAATAATGGCTTGTTTGTTTCCGGTAGAACCGGAAGTTTAGGTGAGAAGGTGAACCAGTCAAAAAACTTGAAGAATATCAGAATAGAGAAGTCCAAACTGCACAACGATAATTTGAATAGTTTTTTAGTGAGTTAATCATAATGCAGAGTTCTATCTACAGAATGTTTCTCTCTTGATTTGTTGTAACAACATCATAACTACATAATTTGATTCGTCATGGTCCTATATCTACACCCAGATAGAATTCTTTTTCATGAAACCAATACTTATACACCCTTGTAATCCCAGTTCATCAACATTAAACATTCACAGTCATAGTGAGAACTACATAAACTGGAACTGATTTTTTTCACCTTTATTTTTCATCAAGAACTTGAAAGCAGTGAAAGAAAGGAGCCGTACTACATCTCAGTAGCTGAAAGTTACCGATTTCAAAGATTTCGAAAGTTGTATCAAGAAACTCCAATACAAAAATATCCCTTCCTTCCAAGTTGCTGCATTGGGAGTAGGTGATCGCATTTATAAAAATGAATGCTACATGAACGAGACTGACAGAAACTATTTCGCTGCATTCCTGAAAGATCTAAGTTGAAATAGTCATTTTGTACTTCTCCGTTTGGATAAGTCGGAATATACTGATGGCACTTGGAATATCTCAAATTAGTTTTCTGGTATTATTTTATGAAACAAAGATGTTTTTTATTGTTTATTTGTCAGTTAGAACCTTGTTTAATCACTACAATAAAAAATCTTTCTGAAACAAAGTTCTATCTACATTTGAAATGTTCGAATTAACATTTATTTGAGAATGGAGGATGGAAAAAAAGCAACTGATAAAAACTTCAACCCATTCAAATATACTTAATCAGAACAAGAAATCTGATCGATTGAAATGGAACGAAATAGGTGGAGTAATAAGTTCGCAGCACGATTCTGAGCAACTATACTTGGTCCAGATATAGTACCTTATCATTCTAGTGCGAAGATATGCAAAATAGCTGTAAAAAGGATGATGTATTTCATTAGAAGAAACTGTTCGATATCACATAAAATCAAAGGAATAGGGTGACTCAATTAGAAGAAGAGATGGCTCTTGGACTATATAGTTGCTTCAAACATAACATGAACAAGCACGATGAATATATCTTTTTGATGAGTTGGACTTTCGTAGAAACCTACATGATGCTATAATATTCTGAAAGTTGAATTGACTCGACCGTTACTTGATGTGAATCCATAGTAAATGTAAAAAACTTCACAAACAATGAGATTTACACAAATACCTTAGTGATTTTCCTAAGGCAGTAGCCACGTTTATACTGATGGATAGTTGGTATGCTCACTAAGGAGATCTTACTAAATTCAGACCAAATGCCTTAGTCAAGGCATGCTCTTATCATGTATCTTCAGTTGACTAACGATACCAAATTTCGAGCCAAATTTGTTTTGATTCGATTTTTTTTCAAGTTAGGTAGTGTAACTCCACTTGGATTCATAAATTGAGAATAAAATCTTTTAGTTGGATACGAAAGTAGCTGAAATTGAATGTAATATTATTATGAGAACTCATGCAATGACTGTCACTTGCACTCAAGTCAATTTAAGGCTATACAAAAGTAGACCAAAATGTTCGCACCGTCTTGGTCATCATACTATTTTAGTCTGGAACGCAACAAATTTCGGTACCAATTAACATGGCAACTAGCTTCTTCTGTAATACTGGCACAATAAACCAAACTTACATTGGCTTGCCAAACACTAAAATATACCGTGTACTAGAATTAACTTGAAAGGTTTGATAGCAAATACATATTATTACCTACTGAGAAAACAAATTCAACATCGGTGAATTATTGAGGTATAGTTGATCGTTAAGTTGAGTGAGAATATTTCAAAGATGTTGCGTATATTATATATGTTCGAAGAATAATTTCTTAGTGCCAGCTCGAAATTATTTGAAAAAATAAGATCCTCTTTTATACAGCAGAGCTGCTGAAAACTACAATGATTTACCAAGTTTTATCTAAACTTGATAGATCCATTATATGCAACTATTCTGAACCAACCGCAATTACTTAGTTTTTGTTTACGTTGACCATCTCAATTCTTCTGATAACAAGATGATCAGAGATTGGGAAGAACAAGGCCAAGGCATAGTAAACTGATTCTTCCAATTACTGTATTTTATGAGTGGTGGCTATTTCGATGGTCTTGATATTTCCTTTCCTGATGATATATACATATTAAATGGAAGATCCCTCTCTGAAAATCATATATGCGGATTTTGAAACATACCAAGGATCTCGTTTAGAATAATATTTTTTTATGTACTGGTTCCCACGAAAAAGGACATCCTGTAAAGTTCAGAGAACATCGTGAGAACCAAGGGAAATAATGTAGGAATTGGTGTTCTCCTTGAATTTCTGGAGGTTATATGCCTCGGGAAACACCTCCCTTGGCAATGTGTTCCAGAGCCTCGCTGTTCGTTGGATGAACGAGTCTTTGGAAAGAGATGTTTTGCAGGTCTCCAAAGTGACTACGAAGGGGTGCGAAGCCTTAACTCGACGGGTTAATCTCGCGGGGACTGCCAAGGGAAGAACAATTGTTGATATTTCAGAAGAGCATCGTCCATGGAAATAACTAAAAAATAGGGCCAGATCACCAACTTTTCTACTGTGTTCCAGAGAAGTGAGTGAGTTTGTGAACGAGGCATCACCCACGAGACAAATTGCCCTTGTTTGGACAGAATCCAACAGTTTCAGGAAATGTGTGGGTGCTGCACTCCAAATATTGGAACAGTATTTCAGGACAGGTCGGATTTGTACCTTATAGATCATAAGCAGCTGACTGGAAGTGAAATAGCTCCTGGCCGGAAACAGAAAATCAAGTTATGAGATGCACTTCTAGCAATTGATCTCACGTGATTTTCCCAAGAAAGGTGATTGGTGATAGTAATATCAAGCATCGAAATGGATGTCTTTAAAGGTATGGATACTCCTGACAAGCTCATGTTGAGTAGAGTGAGATGGGCTTTTCTAGAGAAAAGGCATGCGTGTGTTTTGTTTCCATTAAAATCAACAAATTATTGGATCCTCATTCGAGAATTGTGGCCAAGTTCATATTTATGTTGTCAACATTTCTCCCTCGTTAGTTTTTGATTTGCATGGCTGGTATTGGAGCCCTGGAAGAGAAGGCGGTATGGAGGGTACTATCATCCGCGAAGCTGTGTACTGGACATGAAATTTCTTTCAACAAATCGTTGATATGGAGTAGAAATAGTGTTGGTGCTATATTTGATCCTTGCGGAACACCAGCATTTATGATAAGACCAGATGAAACTTCGTAAACCACTACATGGAGAGACCTGTTTGAGAGAAAACTAGCTAGCAGAGAACATAGCTGGGGAGGCAAGCCATAAGATGTAAGCTTGGCGAGGAGTCCGTGGTGCCAGCCTCGATCGAATTCCTTGGTGATATCGGTCTGTAGTTGCTAGGTAGGGTCTTGCCTTTTTTAGGAAGTGGTTGTACTCTTGCAATTTTCCATTTGGACGGGAATATCCCCAATTTGTTAGAGTAGTTGAACAACTTGCAGAGAACAGGTGTCAGTTCGGGAGCACATTTCTTGAAAACAATCGGTGGGATTCCGTCGGAGCCACAAGCTTTGTTGGTGTTGAGACCACTGAACTATAACCCTACAAATGGAATGCCGATACAGCTACTTGCGCGTGAATATTTTACGCCTCCCATGGAGATCTTGACCTTAAGGTTCTGCGCCGACGCAGTAGAACCAAGATATGAAAAGAATGTCCGTGATTATCGAAATTGCTTACAACCACAGACGTATGTCGTTGATTAGGTGTGCTCCCATCAGGACAGGCTTAGATATTTTTGTGCCCATCATCTGCCACGCCGTTATTATTGTTTGTTTTTATATGGTTTTCATTTCTGTTGTTTCATTGTTCCTGATCGTGTCTTCCCCAACATGATGATTTCAGATATCAGAACATCGTGATGTTATTACTCATATTATAATATCACCCGTTTTTGAGGAAATGCGTCTATAATAGAGTTGGGACACCCTGTATATTCGCTCACAAACCCAGAATAAACTGAATAAAACTAAAAGTAAACTTATCTTTCTTCAATAAGAGAGCAAAAAAAGAGTTAATAATCGAACGCATTCCACTACATCTTTATTGCATAATCTAGTACCATTGGTGGACCGCCATGAGATTCAGCTACAGCCAAAACATTTTTCACAGGTTGACAATAGTTTGACATACACTTCTAACCACGCAAATAATACAAAATTTTGATGTTATCAAATCAGCAGCTCGACAAAATTCACTTCGTGAAACCATGTCTTTAACTTTCCGAAGAGTAACGAAAATTTCCAAGAGAAGCAGAAAGTCCCAGTCGAAATCCAGAAAATCAGGGAAGCCTCCCACGAGTCCCAGCATAAATGACACACCTTATTTGGAAAACTTTCCTTCCCTCAACACAGTCTACAAATCAGATATTTTCGGCACCCCGATCAAATATCACTTCTCATGTGGGTCCGATCAAATTTGGAATATGAAATACAGAGTGAAATGCCACGTCCTCGTGTTCATGGAAGAATACAGGGACAAATCCGTTGAAGAGCTCAGATGGGAAGACTATCAGTGCAACAGGAGAGGAAGACAGCTGTTCGAAGATAAGAAATACCTCAAGTGTCTGTGTTTCAAAGAGAAAGATAGAGATGAGTTCATTGCCTCAAAATCATTGGATAATAGTTCGTCCTGTCTTGTGGATATCGATACTGCACCCACGAGGTTAGTAGTAATTCTTATTTGTCATCGTTCATACGAACTGACCTATTCAGATGTGATTCATAGTTTTGAAGATCTATGATAGATTATCAGCAACAAACCAGTCAGGAACCTGTAATTTCATATAGAACTAAGCCATTGTTTGTTAATATACATAATACATGATAATCTCTAAGACACATTTGTCAAAAATTTGTTGAAACTTCCTTAATGCAATAGGTTTCTAACTGGGCACAAATGATAATAAAAGTGCTTGATAAAATGACAAATGGAAAATTTTTGGGCATCCAATGGATGTTCAATATATGTCCTTCAGTCATCCAATGGATTGCGAATGGATATTCAATTCATATCCATTGTACAGGGTGTCCCACCTGAATGTGTCACCCCCCCTTTATCCCTGTGATTCTCAACATATTTTGGTCATTCTGGAATAATTTTTCACGAATTTTTTTGAATTCGTGCTCACTTTTTCTTCATATCAACAAGATACAGGATGGCTAAAGAAAAAAACATTTCATATCAAATGGTTCAAATTTTTTTCGATAATAATATATGAATGATATAAATGTTTGAACTCAGATTGATGGGCTTCATCAAATTATGAAAAAAAATGGATCATTTCATTTGAAGAAAAAAAAATTCGGAGCCACAATCCATTGGATATGTGGGAAGTTATATCAGGAGGGTAGAATGAAGAAATAATATGAGTACATCAGTTGTAACCAAGATAAGGTTGCGGATAGCATAGGGAATCCGGAAACTGTAAAATAGATTCGAATTGGGTGCCGAGATTCCCATGCTCGGCAACCTTATCTTGGTATTCTTGGTGACACTATAGAATATGTTAATTCTGGATATTTATTATAAATACACACAATAAATAGAAGAAAAAGAATGTTTTTATCATGTTTCTTACATTTTGAACATTGACTAACAGACACTGCTATTTTTGAATATAATCTTCTTACATAAACTTTATGAGATACATATTATAGATCAATCTAACTGTAGGCCCATAAATGTTTTGATCACCATCACTATTTCTTTCACAACAATGCACAATGATATGCACACCACACCAACAAACACACAATGAACCGTAAACAGTAATGGCGTCTTTGGCATCAGAAGAGACAGTTTCTTTCCTGACCGTATGGCACCGCTGACGTAGAGTCTGTAAATCGCGTGAGGTTTCAAACATTATTATCTATGAACACTGATGATTTCTGAAATTCTTCACATTTAGTAACCATGGATAATTGGTTATATTATACTGGATATCCATTGGATGTACAAATTCAAATGTTCATTGTTCATCAACAAAATGGATGCCCTATGGATGTACTTATTCAGATGTCCATTGTTCACATCTACAAAATGTAAGTTCAATGAATGTCGATGAGCGTCATATCGCCTGATAAACACACAGTGGACATCTAATGATTGTACATATTCAGATATCTGTTGTATATCTACAAAATAGATATCCAATGGGTGTCCATGAACATTTCGCTGCCTGATGGACACAGAATAAAAATTCAATGGATGTTCAAATTTCGATGTCCATTGTACATCTACGAAATGGATGCCCAACGGATGTCCATGGACATCCAGGCACTGATGGACGAGTAATCGACATACAATGGACACACATATGTGTTATATGAGTGATAAATATTGATTCTAGAATAATCACGTTATAAACTTCAATATTCCGCGATGAATTCAATGTCTAATTTGAGATTTCACCTGATCACATGCAAGAGCTTTCATTGATAGGCCCTGATCTATCAGAAAATATTCCGATAGTTCCACCTGCACTATACCCACATAGACTTGGTATGAAGGTTCCTGTAATGTTTGACTCATTTTTCTTGCAGTATAACTAGCTTTGAAAGCTATTTCAATACAGAAATCATCAACAACCAAGAATGCAAAAGCGATAACCCGACTATAGAGATAACCGAAGCAGCTGTGAAATCATCGGTACAAGCTGAAGAAGAAGACACTTCTCATCCACCTGTAAATGTAACAATCGATTTGATGAAGCACTCGGATTCGACCACGCGTGAAGAAGAAATCCAAATCGTGAAACATAACCTCCTCAGGTTTTTCGAAAATGCAGAACCAGATGCCAAAATGCCTTATGACTTCCTGCCCCAAAATCCAAAGTTTTACCTACCATGTGCAGACGTCAAGTTTGTCTATCAAAATGCCAGACCAAGCATATCTTCCCTCAAAGCTAATGACTCTATTCAAGGTTTTAATTCCATCGTTGAATCCCCGAAACCAAATCTCAAACCCTCCTCAGATTCCCAGACTTCTCTGGATATGTACGAAGGTCTTCTGGAGAAGAAGTATAGTCTGGATAACAAGTTTTGCAAGGATTATTTCTGGAATAAAATAAATCCTTATCCAGGTACTGCTGTTACTTTGGGAATTTGCAGAGGAAAATACGCACTGTCTGGTAGATGTATCGTGGACTGAGTAGTGGGGTTGAAAGTCAAGAATATGTTTGTTTAATTTCGATAATCGTAGGATATTTCAGAATGTCAAAACGAAAGCTGATCATCAGGATTGATATGTAACATATTATCAATAATAATTCATAATACCCCTTTCACATCAAATATATGGTCTTTGTCATTTACTGGTTTTAGTAATAATTATATAATATTCAAGATTATTATAGGTACCTATGGATTGTTTCATTACAAATGCCTTTCCTTCTATATTAGAAAAAGGTTGCCTATTTTCAGATAGGTATCATATTTCGGATAGTGACGTTTTTCCCAATTCATTCGAAGTTTGCGCTGCACCATTTTATAATATCTGATATTGAAAAGTCTGTTTAGACCTTTCCCGTATGTTCCTATATTTTGAAAAACTTCCGCTATTATATACCATTCGTATGTTCACTACCTATTTCATGATATTCACATGTAGTATTATAAAAATATATGTACACAAGTAAAGAATGTTAGAAGAAAACTAACCTTACATGTGAAAATTCCTAATTTTGGATCGAGAGTTTCCAATTTTCCATATTTTGCGATTTGTTATGTTTGGACCACTAATTTCCTCAACACAGATTTTCTTGAAGGAGTTCATTTCTGCTATTATTTTCTTTACACATGTCCAGAGATTTGGTTTCAGCATCCCCTTCTGAATTGGCGCCGAATTTCTCATTGTAGTAATTGATGATGTACGAAATAAGGATACCATTCTATCCGCAATTAGGAGACAACTTCTCGAATAGTAAGGAGTATACGAATTTTTGACCAGGATTTTTTCAGGCAACCAATTTTTTCAATAATTTATAACGAATATTTTCTATTTAGCTATTTATTCGTTATAGTTGTGGCAGCTCTGTTGTTAGGGAGCAAAGTATGGGTTCGATTATCAATAGGGGTCCTATTTATATTGTCAGGCGCCACCCAATTCATTTTAGCAAAAATTGAGAAAAGAAAACTGTTGGGAATAAAAGATCTCAGTTGGACTACACTCATTTAATAAACCCATCAATAGAACTTTATATAAAAGAAGAGAAACACTAGGACACAACTTATTTATATAAAAGAAGAGAAATTCTTGGACACAACCAAGTATTGTTCCAGTTATTTTCTAATTGAACTTTTTTCTAGCAGTTGTGAAAGTTGATATACTTGTCTTTACAACAGGGTGCCTAAAAACACTATCAGTTATCAAAGTTACCCCTCTTATATTGGCCAATATATGAGTTCACAAACTGGTGTGAGACTTAATAGTTACATGAAACTCTATTTTGTGTATTAATTGATGAATTTCATAGTTAAATTTAGGAAAATCATATATCTATGATTTCGAGCGGTAAAATCCACCTAAATGGGATTCATGAAAATATCCCCCCTTTGATCAGTACAAACTGGATGGGTCTAACCTTGTGGTCCCAGAAGCAATTATGGCCGGCAATTTACACAGCCTGAGGGCCTAAGAAGCCACACAGCAAACAGCAGAAATGAGAGTACCACGACTTCCCAGGAGTCTCATGGGGCCAGTGCCTGGATGGGACAATGCGGGCCGTTTTGTCACGTGTCCTGGTGGTCCTAGAGGAACAGCGGGGCCTTCAACATTCCTGGGCAGCAGATGATCGTCACAGGGCTCCAAAGCTGGGGCAGACTGCTTGACATGCAGGTACTTGTAGTAACCGGGGACAGAAGCAGTTCTAGGTCGTCGACAAAATCCGGCGAGGTCCAGGCGTGAGTTAACCTCACCCAAAAAGGCCAGCAAATCTGGAATAATCCCATCTGCTAAAGGGTATCTGCAGTACCAGAGCCACAAAAATAGATAACCCATTCAAGGAATAATTATTGTCAAAGGTGAGTATCAACAATACAAATAGAAATTTATAGTGGATGTCCAATATCTTAGTCAGTTTGGAAATAATACATTTTAATTCTGTTTCAGGAACCTAAACTGGATACCAAACGGAATAACTCGTTAGTCCAGCCGTTTATATCAGTGGGGTCCCTGGTCAAGATTAGGTACAGAGTGGTCTGCTAGAGAACACCCAATGCTATGTAATTATTTTGGAATAGAGTAGTCACCTAGTTCATATATTTGTTATTTAAAGACTTTCGACGTATACTGAACGATGGTAGGGTAGGTATAGCTACTAACAATATAAATGGCCAATTTTCATGTTATAAATATTCAACATATTGAATTACTTATAAAATAATTTTCATCTTAGACATTAAAAGTGCCAGAAATGCCAAACATACAAAATCCTGAATTTCTTCGGTACAAAGTGCCTATATCCCGATTTTGGGTTGAATTCCTGAATATGAAAATATTATGCCATCCATGACAGCCATAAGTTTTTTGTTTTATCATTGATCAAATAATAAGGAAGCGAAATTAAAATTCTAAAACACAACAATTCGTATCCACCAGTGTTCAATCAACTGCCGAAATACAAGATCAAAAAGATAATGATATTTCCGATTATTAACACAGATATTTCATCAAATCGAAAACGTGTATTTTGAAGTGACTGGAATAATCAGTAAAATCTAAACCTATATCTCGAAAACTGTGATAGATAAGTTAACATAATTCAGGTTGTCTGAACTCAGAATTAGAAGGATATACGAACCGTGTGGAAACAATGTAGGTATCTATTCAAAATAAAAAAGTTGGAGCCGACTTTTGGCACACCTTGTAGAGCTGGAAAACTAAAAATCTCTGGGAAGATTGAAAATGATCAAATATAAAAGCATATCATTTTCAAGTAGGTATTTAATTCAACTCCAAGTTGGAAAATTCATTTGTGTTCACAAGGTAAATTAGGTACTCTATACAGTGTGTCCAAGATAAGGATGCTTTTCTCATCGTCACTTTTCGAGCTCTACAAAAAAGCATTGATATCATTACAGGGTTCCTATATAAGTTGTTTTCGGGTCATATAAAAAAATAAAGTTGATGATGGTTTCTCCGAAACGAAACGTCGTACGGTCACCGCTGTTTTGTAGAGCTAGAGAAGTAGCAATGAGAAGGTGTCTTGTTTTTCTATACAGAGTGTCTATAAAAGGTTGGGACATGGCTCGACTGTGAACTCCTGGGATAAAACAAGTTGATTTAGGCCAACTTACCTATATCCAAAATCGTGTCCTTGAGTTGGCTATAATGTATTCTCATTGTGAACAAACTGATATGTTGCTGGTCCTCGCGGGCTCTACAAGAACTCTCGCATTACAAATTTAGTGATGGGTATTCAGGACCTAAGGTAAGAACTTGTACCAACTCAACAAAAACGATTTTGGATATAAGTTGGCTGAAATCAACCTATTTTTATCCCTCTACAGTCAAGCCATGTCCCAACCAGTTTTTTTTTAAATGCATAAGATGCCTCAGATCAGAAATTATATATTTGCAAATGAACCTCGAGACTTATCAGAAATTAACACGATACAAAACATACTTCTGAAAGTAATATCTTTCTGGAAAAAAAAACGGAAATTTCTATCACCAACTTTGTACGCCAACATGGTTGTTCAAAACACTTGCAGGTCGATGATGATCAAAAACATCTCAAAAAGTGACTTACAGTCACAGAACATGCCATGCCAAAAATTATGGAAATCGATGTCAGCCTACTCTTTTCATGGGCAAAATTATATTTTTCCAAAAAAACTTCAACGCCTTGTACCAACTCAACGAGTCGATTTCGGATATATGTAGGTGAGTTGGCCTGAATCAACTTGTTTTTATCCCAGGAGTCCACAGTCAAGCCATGTCCCAACCTTTCACAGACACCCTGATGTATATCCTCAAATAACGTCAGAAAAAAATAATAACGATATCGGCAAATTTCGGTATTCTAGGACACAGATATCAGAGAGTGGAAATTGATCATATTTACAGTACACCACTTGAAATAACAACAGGTGTACCACAGGGAACAGTACTGGGTCCAATTCTTTTCCTAGTATATATAAACTCCATTGCAAAATTAAAAGAGTTCCAAGGACATCTTGTTTCATACGCTGACGATACTGCAATTTTGTTTACTGATAAAAACTGGGATAATTTGTATAATAAAGCTAAAGAAGGACTTACTGAAATCTCACAATGGCTCGAATATAGCAAGTTGTCACTAAATACGTCTAAAAGTAAATTTTTAACATTCACCGCATATGCCGACACACAACCAAACAAATACAATATTATGCTCCATAACAAAACATGTTCTCAACCAAACTGCAACTGTCCATCTATTCAAAAAATCGAAAAAATTAAATATCTTGGCGTAATTGTCGACCAACACCTGAAATGGAACGATCATGCGGTATATGTAAACAACAAAGCAAGGCAATTGATTCGAAAATTCTACATACTTAGATGCATACTAGACAAGCGAAGCCTGAAACTTATATATAAATCTTCAATTGAACCACTATTTACATACTGTATAGTTTTATGGGGAGGAACTTATAACAGTGCTTTACAAATTTTGAAAACTACTCAGAACTGTGTATACTGAAAATAGCCTTCAAAAGAGACAAATATTTCTTCACAGATAAGCTTTACGAAGAACTTGACACCTTCGATATTGACAAACTACATATGTACCAATGCTTGATATATATGCATAAAATAACTAAACCACACAGAGAAAAACAATTCTTTGAATTTAACAAATATTGTTAAATTCAAAGAAATCCGAAGTTTGAATAGGTCCAACAAACAAGCTTGGTTGAATCAAAGTTTCCATTCTTTTGATTTTTCAAATAAGTGATTTTTTTGTATCTATATAATTTATTGAAAATGATATGATTCATAATTTGGAAGAAAGTGTATATTTGTTTGAATCAAAACTATTTCTTTGGATTTATGATCAGAATTATTCATAGAGAATAAGTATAATTTGCATCAAAGAAATGAAAGCTTGAGGGAAACAAGGAAATTATTTGGAAGAAATAAATAATTATTTGTGATGAATAAATATAATATGTATAAATGAAATTTGTATCAAAGAAATCAGAGCTTGACAGAAACAAGAACATTCTTTGGAAGAAACAAATGATTATTTGTGAAAAATAAATATATGTAAATGTAATTTGATTCAAAGATGTCAATGCTTGAGAAAAACAAGGAAATTGTTTGGAAGAAACAAGCTCAAATAATGGATTCCCTTACCAGAAATAAATTGTAGATTTGAACGAAATCAAAAATTAATAAACTCAAAGAAATAGAATCTTCCTAAGAAGAAATTCATTTCTTAGAAAACAATACTCCTCTTGGAAGGAATTGAGAATTAACAACAAAATTGAACTATAACAAACTTTATTGAATAATAGAAAAAATGTGACAGACACACTGTTTGGGTTCGATACTACAGAAGTCAAGATACATGATGATCCTGAAGCAGGTTGATCGCTGTTATTTGTATCCAACCTCAAATATTTGGCAGGTGGATCATCGGCTCTATCATCCGGTGCATCAGCATCAATAAAAATGTTTTCGGAAATCACTGGAGTATTCATATCAATGACAGACGTAGCAGATTTCTTATTGCTCTCCTGAAAGTTTAGTATATTTTAATGCGGGAATAGATGAAATATATGCATAACAAGGAAATAAAAATTCCATAACATTGAAGTGCATTGATGACAATTTTTCATATGAAGAAAAGAGCTGTGATAATTTTTGTTCTAGTGGTTATTTTCTCTATATAGTTACATGATATCTCGAAATACGTATACAGAGTATATCTAAATAACACCGAAAAAATTCAAGGGGTGATTCCTGAGTTTTAATATTCTCCCGAAGATGCTAACATATAATCAAAACATTTAACATACTAATTATCATTTGTTTCATGGAAACAAATATTTTGTTTCAAGTGAAGCTGGTGACATTTGAATTGAAGAAATATTTATTTGACTGCATGGAATCTTCCATTGAAAATCATAGAAGAATTTGAACGCCATTTCACTGGAATATTTCAATATACAGCAGATTAGAAAGTATACTTATCTACGAAATATCACACATACCTACCTACCTATTCGTACATCCTTCTATGACCTACCAAATTGCACGATTTGTCTTTTTGATGGAGATCGGTATGAAAACATCAAATAATCAACAAATCATAAAAAATTTCACGCCATTATTCCGATTTTCAAGTATGAATTACAATTCCTTACCTCTGAAAATTGGGACCAGATGACCCAAATGCCATTCTTCTGAAAAATCCATCACTACACATTAAGAGAATAGTGAAAATCTGTAAATATGCTGTGAAATTAACTATACTAAATCACCACTGTACGATACGACCCGGCGAACCACATCATCAGAGATACAAAACGAATGCGTTATGGCGGGTCTGGTATACGTTTCAGACAGGGTTGCCAGATGGAGCCGGAGAGCTCGTGAACCTTTCATATTATCTGTATAAGACAAGAAATTTTTATAGTGATGAATCAAAGGATGAAGGTCTAACCCTTGCATGTCATCATCTCCTTAATTTTTCAAGTGTAAAAATAATTTGAAAAATTAACTTGCCGCTGTAAACCTGAAATTATATTATGATGTCAATTAGACATTGTAGAAACAAGATACGAATTGACAGACGGTTTTGATGAGAAGTATGTGCCAGGCGAGTCCAATGGTGAGGGAAATATAATTTGAAGACCAAAATTGAAGTTTGCTGACTGGACGTTTACCCGTTTTTCAAAAATACTTGATGACCGAGCATTTCAGGTTCAAAATTTTGCTTCAAATTGCGTATCAGTCATGTCCAGAATAGGTATTCAGCTCGAGTAAAGATACAACTTCATGTTGGGTTTGCAGGAGATCCAGCCATAAAACATCAATTCTTGAAATCATGTCAAAAAGCCATTGACGACCCAAAGACAAAAGCGCCTAATTTGTTGTCAGATCTGGCAACCCTGATTTTGGATATTATAGAAACAAGTCACGCCACCGAACTGAACAATAATTAAGACTAAGTTTTGGTTTGGTGATTTTTTCAGTCATGGGCATCGTCGATTTTACTTTGGTAGAAGAAAATGAGTCAGTTGTTTTAACTTTTTCTGGATCTGGATTCTCATTTTCCCAATCATGCGAACATTCGACTACACAACAAAAACAAGCGCATATAATCAAAGCAATATTTGATTTGGACCAAAAATTACTATATTTTGTTATAAATTGTGCTGTCATTCAAGAGAACAATTCCATAAAGTAATTTCAATAAGCATTTATTCGAGATGAATGACACACTCGCTCTGTTCAAATTATATTTTTTAAATACAAATTTTTTGTTTGTGCATGACAACTATATCAATTGTTCATATTCATATCAAAATTATTTTTCGCCAACAATGTGATATTTCTGTTCAAAATAATATTTATTTGCTCCAAGTAACATTTATTTCTTCGAAATAAATATATTTTCAACAAATGCTATTGTTTCACCCAAACAAATGTCATTCAAATGAACCGATGATTTCAAAAAAAGAATTTGATTTGGTTTTAAGAAATAACAATTGTTTCTCGCAAATAACATTTATTTCTTGCAAACAAATATAAGTCAAACAAATGAGATTGTTTCACGCAAAGAAACGTTTTTCTCTGTGCAATTATAAATCACAACAAAACTATTCCAACCCGATCTATCACGAACCAATCACTTGATGTACCCCTATTTAGGAAAAGTCACTCTCAACGCTGCCTCTCTTATGTAGGACCAGAATTATATAACAAATTGCCACTTCAAATGAAAAAAATATATAAACTCAAATCCTCCAAATACGAAATCAAAAAAATGATCAATGAAAATAGAATCTACTTATAAAAAAAAAATCCCTTTTTACCCGTTTATCATTTATTCGCCATTTGTTATTAAGAAACGATTTGTTTTTCTATCGAATGTCAATATGCCCTGTCAGTTTGCATCTCTCTTGAGAATCCTATCAAGTTCTGACACTGAAAACGAAAACAAAAAACAAAATAGCAAATAACATTACTCTTCCTCGTACAGAAATAGACACTACAAGCATTCATGCTTAGGTAATTTCTGTACAGGATTACATAATCTGTGATGGTGATATATTTTGTAATAACCGCGACTATCATGGAATGAATAAAGTTTGATTTGATTTGATATCTCCGGAAGTACCTACTCGGAATTTTGAATCTATCTTTCTAAACGACATAATGTTAGGGTTCGAAATGCTCAACTTTTCTTCAATTCAATCATCCTCGTATCTCTCATGATGGTTTTCGAAATCCCCATGATAGACATCCTTATCTTGCACACACTGTATACCTTCCAAATGGAATACTGACATAACATTCCATGCATGAATATCCAATGATATCAATGTAGCAGTAGGACGGTCGATATGAAATTTGAATGTACTTTGAATCGAAGACGGCAGATGTTCTTCTTCACATTCCCCTAGCCAAAGACATCGACATCAAGCGGATTCAGCATATGGCAGCACCGGATGCCGTGGGTCGTGGGTTCGTTTCCTGATCGAGAAGGCAGCATCAGACGTGTCTCGCACGTTCTGCGTGGGAATAAAGGAAATACTACCTATATTTTCTAGTCGCACACTGCGAGATATGCAGCCCACTAACATAAAACATTCCAGAAACATTTCAATTCTACCCTATTTTGGACTGTCCGAAACGTTACGTTAGTAACCCAGACGTTCTTTCCAGGTTTCCTAAATTCTTTTTTGGTGCAAGAACGTTTGAACGAAAACAAGATGAAACGTTTCAAGAAAAATGCAAGCGTGTAAGAATTCATGTTCTAATGCTGCTTCTACTGATTTATATTTTTTGTTGTGTTGCCTACACCTATCCCTAACAACACAAAAACATCCTAGGGACTGCCCAGGGACGTTAATTTTATACTAGGACATACCAGGGATATCCTTTGTCGGGGCAGAGTACATATTAGGGACGTCCCAGGGACATCCGCTGGCCGACAAAAGAGGCATGCAAGGGATGTCCTTCTGGTACATCCCTGGGATGTACCAAGTACGGAGAGAGGATATTCCTAGGACGTCCCAAGGATATTCCAGGGACATCCCTTCGACGAAAGGAAAAAAATGTAGGTCGAGTAGGGATTGAACCTGGGACCTTTAGCTCAACTGTTTGCCGGCAATACTTGAAATGACTAGGAATTCAATGAATTGAAGAACTACAGGGTGTTCCATTTAAAAAATCATTAGTTTGTCTCGTATCTCCGAAACCATACCACAAAAGAAAATTTAGTGCGCTACTGGATTCTAAAATTCTTCATAAGATAAGATTTTAATATGTCATTTTCGCTAAGAAACGTTCAACAAGGATAAATTTTCAAAATCTCCCTGTATCACATAAGCAGAAACAGTTATGCAGAATCTGATTGGGACATCTTGAGTTTCACAAAAAAGTGGCACAGGACCGTGGAAACCGCAAGGTTCTATCTCCAAAGATAACTGAGATATATTTATCAATTAGAGGACATAAATATTTTATATTGAAGTCTAATTTTACTGATATTAACAGAGCTTATGATGATGAATGTCTTCTCTTAAGGTGGGTTCATGCAACATCAACTAAATTATAATGAATTTAAGATTCAAACGAATTTCAAATTAAAAATATATAGGTGTTCATGCAATAACCTTTCATCAGCTGTTTATTCTTTTTCCAGCGCGGCTAGTTATTATTTGGCGGATGCGTTGTCCTGAATTATGGAAGAAATTAATTTCTTAGTTGAATGTTGGCCATCTTTCTTAGTTTTAATTTTAGTTTTAATTTTTCAGTTTCTTGCATGAGCACCTACATTACATTTCATAGTTTTATATTATTGGTTTAAGTTTAAAATTCATTTAAGTTTTAAATTTTGCTTGCATGAATCCACCTTTGAGTGAGGTGTTATGGAATCTTCCTACAGAACAGATGTTATTGAATAAATCAAGATCAAGGATTATGATTTTGAATTGACTCAGCCGTTACTTGATGGAAATCCATGGCAAATGTAAAAACTTCACAAATGATAAGATTTCCACAAAATTCTTGAACACACAACATGGTTCGCTAACACAGTTAGCTTTGTCAGGTGATATACTGGTACAATTAACTCTGATAGTTCAGTGTACCAGTATATAACCTGACTCTGGTAGTTCATTGTACCAGTATATCACCTGACGAAGCTACTGTGTTAGCCAAACATGTTGTGTGTTTAGGAATTTCGTGGAAATCTTATCATTTGTGAAGTTTTTCCATAAGGATTATGATTATCTTTTGGTTGAGACTGTCAGGTTTCTCGGTTATTATTGAAGATAGAACCCTGCGGTTCCCACGTTTCTTTCCTTCTTATCAGATTTTGCATTACTGTTTCCGTTCATGAGCTATGCTTTCTGAACCTTGTATATCCACGTAGTCATAAGTAAGAAACCAGAAACCAGGTAATTTCTGCACAAAAAATAATGTGTGTGTCTAGCTGGCAACACCGCGTGCCATTACTAGTTGGATCCCAGTTCCAGTCAACAGCTCATGAGAATCGCTTTGGTTTTTATGTTCAATCATTTGACGCTTAATTACTTTCCATTTCTCAAACAAACACAATCAATATGATGAAATGAAGGGAAATATTAATCAAGAACGTGATTAGATTTAATGCGAGTATTTCAATGTCCATGCATATTTTATTGACATTAATTTAATACCACCCACATGTTAGAAATCAAAGAATTGAATAATAGTGCTCACCTGAACTCACTTTACTCTTTTTATTAGGACTGTTTTAATCTCGGCGTTTGGTATAATTTGACCGACAACGTTTCTCAGGAGATATAGCCTCGGATATAGCCCTAAACGGGGTGTTTTTGAAATAAGTTCATGTAAATAATATATTCAGCACATGGATACGATACGGCCTAACGAATATTCTTATAATATCAGAATATTTTCAATTCTTTCATTTAATGAGAAATTTGATGCCAAAAATTGAACAAAAAATGGGATAATAATCGAGTGCACCACTTTAAAACGATTGAAATGATTGAAATCCGCGTGATTGTGCCTTCCGCACGAACATATGTGACGTCAGAATGGGCCTTTCCAGTCATTTTTAGAAAAAATATATTTTGAAATATCTGATGGCCTGGAATACCTTTGAATGGTTAAATGAATACAAATAGCTCAAAGTCATTTTCACACAATGTTCATAAGATGAACAACAATGGTAGATTTCGAAAGAAAACCAACTACTTTCCTGATGACTAATGCCACGCAGAACATTGAATTACATCCTCCAGAAATCTATGCATCGACTGGTATAAACGAATACAGATACAAATGATTCTTCTCTGAATGCCTATTTATTTCGATTTAGCCATGCTAGACACCTACAGACCGGTTTCGAGCTCATTGATTCTCATCAATGCAGGGCAGTCTCCAGCCAGCAGTCCTAAAACAGCCGACTAAGCGTTGCCTAGCCAAACAAAAATCAAGTCGGTATTATATTGACGGTACGTTTGAAATGAGCTTTGAAATTCAACAATGCCGAACAACGCATACCTAGATTCATTATTTACATGAGCGTGAGAAATGTTCATTCAAATTCATTCAGGTCCCTAACGACACGGTGGAGTGGATGGAATGCCAATAATTCAATATTATTCCACTTGCCCATTAGTTGCCGACGAATATACAGGGTGTTTCGAAAAAACCTAACCCCCCTGCTAAGGTAGGTAGAACATTGCAAAATAAGTTGGGTTTGCTAATTAAAAAAATGTCGTAAAGTCATCCGTTTTGAAGATACAAGGTGTTGAATCAATATTTTGTTTTACACATTTTTTACGATTATGTTGAAACTACTGGCAACATTGTGATGAAATTTTGTAGGGATGTTTCTTAGAATCTGACACATCTCATGCATTTGTTTTTATATCTGACTCTCATAGAGGGCGCTAGTTACACGGTTCGTACCGAGTAGTTTTGAACATAACTTTTTTGAGGTTAGATTTTTCAATCCAAATTTGATGTGAACTTGAACATCATTCAATTCCACACCAAAAAGGTACTCTCGGTGAAACTCGATACTGTGTTTCGTTTTCGGAATATTTCGATTTGAAAATGATGAAGTGGTAACTATTGCTGGTATAGAGCTATGTATTTTAGAGTGGGTATTATGAAAAATTGTCACCTATTTATTGAAAACCGAAAACAACAATACATTTCTGGAAAACTCATTGATTTAACAATGAATCACAAGAATAACATCGAAACAGATTTGACTAAGAACATGGATTACACAGTTTTGCTGTATCTTGAGTCTATGCTACCACAGTATACACCCTAACGGAAGGGTGTATACTGTGATGCTACATAGGAAAATTCAGGTCAAGAGTTGTGAGACATAATTGAACATCACTTAAATGACCTAACAGCTGATCCTCAACTGTTCAGAAGAATAAAACATTCTTGAAAAAAGAATATAGAATCGTGTATTCCTCGAAACGTAGGACATTCACAAACACTTACTCTAACTGATTCAATATTTTATGTTTCTAGTCAAATATCTCTTAATTTTCCACTCATGATTCTTTGTTCCATCAATAACTTCAGTACAAGAATAATTTTATTGTTTTCGAACCTGAATAAATAGGTAATTGAACTCAATAAAATTAATTTTATTCCTGCATCATTACTACTCCATTATTTTCAAATCGAAATATTCCGAAAACGGAACATAGTATCGAGTTTCACCAGGAGTACCTTTTTGGTGTGAAATTGGATGATGTTCAAGTTCATATCATATTTGGATAGGAAAATCTAACCTCAAAAAAGTTATGTTCAAATCTACTCGGTACGAACCGTGTAACTAGCGCCCTCTATGAGAGTCAGATATAAAAACGAATTCATGCGATGCCTTAGATTTTAAGAAACATCCATACAAAATTTCATTACAATGTTGCCAGTAGTTTCGGAATAATCGTGAAAAATTTTTAATAATTTTTTCAACACCTTGTATCATGAAAACGGATGACGTTACGACATTTTTTTCACTAAGCAAACCCAACTTATTTTGCAATGTTCTATCCACCCTGGCAAGGGGGTTGGGTTTTTTCAAAACAGCAAAACACCCTGTATTGAATTTCTAGAAAAAAAAATGATGGAATTCTTTGAACTTTCACGATTCATTTCAACAAATTCATTAAAATATCACTCAATAGGTAGAGTATGATAAAATTATGTCAAATTCAATGTTTTTTGTGTCCGATTTTTTCTTTCGTCCATATTTTGCTGAGCTAAATCTCTCATAGACCTTTGTCAATTCATCTCTGAAACAACCGTAGAAACTCAATTCTCGCAATAAAATTTACCCTGTAAAGAAGTGACGCCATCTGTGAAGTATTATTACTCGTGAGGTGCTTGTGAGACGGACATTGATGATGAAAAAAATAAATCCTATCATATTACCAATGTATGGGCGGTAAAACTTCAATATCCTATTCAACTGGAAATAATGGCTCTTTGATTCGGAAATGTTGATTATTTTGACGGTCAATTCGTTTATAGGTGATTGGCAATATCACATTTCACAGACAGCTGACTGGCAGGCATTTTGTTGCTGAGATTGAGACTACCAGTTCTTATCTCGCATTTATAAGCTTACGATTTTGTATTGGTATAATAGCTCATACACAAAGTGTTTGAATGTTTGAATGGGCCTGTTTCAGTGAAAAATCTCATTTCATTATTTCGAAGTACTAACCTATAACTAGTTCACAGTCGCAAACCGTTTTTTCCTAAGAGCTTTGTGACATTTATGAATAATAATTGGAATTCACGATGTTTGATAACATGATAAAGACGGGAAAACGCGTCACGTAATCATCCGAGAACACCATATAAGGTTCGACTCACGTATCAATTTTCTATTTCTGATAAACAAGTGCAAGAATATTTCTGATTGTCATTTCCATCAGAATATGGAATGAATTTTCTGGATTGAATACTTACTACAGATAACAGAGAACACAACACACAACTAAAGAATCACATAATATGAGGATTATCTTTGAATATTCGCATCTTGGCTAGATGAAACAAGGATTTTACGATGAAGGTAACAGCCAATATTAACGACAGGAAGTTTGTCCTCTTCTTTTTTTGCATTACCTACTTGGTACTTATATAGGCACGACACTGTTGACGTTTTCATGGAAACTGAAGTAGCTTGCAAGTATGTAAGCATTCAATAACTGATTATTAGGGACCAGGTCGAGCTATTGTCTTCTGTGAATGTGACAAATGAGTGACAGAATGTTTTCATAAATTTACTTTGATTCTCGCTTTGATTTCACCATTTTCATGAAAGTCAAGAAGAAGGATAATTTCCTCATTTTTTTTATATCTTGAAAACAGGGACAGTGTTGTGTCCAAAACGTAAGTAAAAATTTGATATTTTCTCATATACTTCGACTCATTAATGAAACAAAAACTTGATTCGAATATATATTTCTTTATTTTCGCAGAACGTATTGGTCAAAGAATAAGCTAATTAGTTTGTGACAAGAAAGTTCTCCTATATTGTCAAGTTGACCTCCCATTATATTAGAATAATTTTGTTCTTGAATCAAGTAATTTTGAGCTTGTCGAAAACAGAGACAATTCCAAGACAATCAGATATTTTCTGGTTACAAGAAATTCTGCATTTTACAAAAGGGTATGCATGAAAGTTGTATAGGTATATGTAAAAATACAAAGGAATGGGACATATTATTATTGTTTCAATTATCCTGAATAGGTATCGAGTGAAAAATATACCAAGAATGGACAATTACAGGTGCAGGCTATACAAATATGGCTATATGCGTTGACAGAGATGTGTAGTCATGTTTTCAGGCATGATTGATATCAAGGTTCTTAGCATGTTTTCGATGAAATGAGATGGGAAAACATCACACTAGGTACAACTATGTTACAAAAATATACGAATTTCTCACCCCCGCAGATTGTCCTCAAATATGGAATGCCGCATTGCTATGAAGATGATGATACCACACCACTATTATCCATGGCTCAGCACACTTGATTTCAGGATACTTCACCATTGAAATACGAAGGTGTTTTGCACCGTCTTCAGAAGAAACAACAGCGGCAATGACGAATAGCGGCTAACGCTGTATATATGGCAATGCAAGACAAGCAGAGATTTTCTGGAAATAATTCAAATTGGAATTTATGTCACTTGTAGTCGCGGATTTCTTGAATGAAGAAATTGTAGAGGTTTGCTTCGGTTTTGTTCGTGTTAGTTTTGCATCACCCTGTACCAGCAATCTGGAGGATCTAGAAGTTTTAGGTTGTCAAGATAGATTTTTATTTGAATAATTGATTTTGACATTGTCTAGAATAATCTGAATATTTCAAAAGAAAATGTCATCGAATATTTCGTAATAAAATAATAGTAGATTGTTTTATTAGGATCAAAAGTGACACTTTGTTTGACAAGCGAATTTTGCATTTGCGAGGCGGAGCGTTTAGCGAAGCCGAGCGAAAGCAAAATTTGCGAGTCGAACAAAATCACTTTTGATCCGAATGAAACATGCTATTTTTTCTGCAACCGAAACAAATAACTCAAATAAATATGTGAAGTTACCACCAATACCGTGCCATATTTATGCAATGCAACAAATATTGGAAAATAATCCGTGTGGTGATTGAGAACATTCTACCTGCATCAACAGCAGGTTCATTCAATTTTCAAGGATGTTCGAATTGTAGTTTCAATATAAATACAATCACAGAGTGACATATTTGTGTATGGACCAGGTGCTCTAATGGCAAAAAACCGCGTCAGTGCCAGCTATAGAAACAAGACTTGGAAAATGTAAGGTTAGTGAGCACATCAACAATTAGGCAATCCAAACCACGTGACATTTTAGCTGACAAGATGGCGTCTGGTTGGCAAACAAAGATTATACATCACTTGTAATTAAATTGTATTTTGCCCGAATCACCCTATTATTCTGTGGTCAGGTGTTTGAGGGAGTCTCGGAGCTGAATTGAACAGTGCTTCAATATGCTGAGTTCATATTTCCAGAAGTTATTGCAGGAAAACCCAGAGGTTGGTCAGAGGTAAACATGAATATTTATTGTTTTTTCGGCTATTTTTCCCAACTAACCAGTAAATTTTCATTCCTGAAACTATCATACAACCATAATTTGTTTGTAGATATCTGACGAAGCTGATGTTGGTCAAGGATTTGAAGCCCTCCACATCTGAAACTGCTGACTGATTAGACTACCTCATAATTATACTCTCCTACTATTTATAGTGACCCACAGTTTCTACCCTCATGAGCAAATGAGAGCATTCAAAACCCTTGTTGTTCACAAGTATTTTTCAGCAACTTTTGTCCAGGAAGTAGACAGGAAGATGAATGATTTTCATGTCATAGATGGAAAGGTAACTTTTTACTTCTATACCTAAATACCTTTCATGATAGGGACATTTTGAATGATGAAATTATGTTATTCATATATTTTTAAATATAGTTCCTACCTCATATTCATGTATATCTTATGCAATTTTTTTTCAGGTAAAATATTCACAATCAGATTCTGTGCTAATAAGTAACTTGAGGCTTTGGCAAGTAAATAAGGAACAGTTTTATGTACTGATGTATGTGCTTTGTGACCCATGCCACCACTCTCACCATGATTGTGCCGAGGATTGTGCCCATCATACCAATAGCAGAAATGGACATAGGTATAGTTGCTCTGAATGGTTTAATACAAAATTCCTACTATATCTTCAATGTCCAGAGAAACGTGTTTTTTGGGAACAACATTCACAAATTGTTGAAGTTTCATGCGGAAGTTATAATACTTGGACTTTTGGGTGGATATTAATTTCACCAGAAGTGAACTATTGGTGTAAGTGTTCAAGTGCTGATGATGGAACCCCTATGACAGTGATAAAGGGAAATTGTATGGTTCTATTTTAAATGTGCAGATATTTTAGGTACACCAGAATCAGCATGGTTTTGTGAATTCTGATTCAACAAGTTCTATTGAAAAATATGTACCTATATTCATAATAAATATATCATTCAATCATTGTTTATTATTGTTTCAATCAGATCACTGAACTATAATGTTCTATGAAGATTTTTTCATGACTAATGTAGATCTTTTGTAATATAGTGGAATAATACAATGTATTTTTCATTCAATGAATATTACAATTATTTTGATATACTTACTTTATTTGTCTTACATTTATAATTCACAAAAATAAATCACAACAGACTGAAATTTGTAAAAGTACTTATAATCTTGTAGATTTTCACCTTGTTTTCACCAATTTTCTCTTCTATTTCTTTATCTCCCAGGACACTTTCTTCATTACACCAAAATAAATGAAAAATGATGTAGTAGCAGTATTAGGTAATCAGGTGTTTTCTTGAGAACATACCAGGTTTCTCAGTTCTGATGCATGATTCATGATTTGAACCTTTTGTCTGCTCTCAGTTTTTGATCCACATCAGTCTTGCATTTTGAATGGACAAGAGATTGATGACCCATATTATATTGCAATGGGACCCCAAGCTGGATATTCTCGTCTTTCAGGCACTACGTTCTCCTACAATAAGGTAGATGATGAATTTATGTATTAGAAACATGATGTTTCCAAACTATGTAGGACCATCAAAAGTAATGAGTATTGGTTTATTTTATCAAAATGAAGAAAAGATAAGTTTTCCATAGGATGAAACACTAAACTCATCAGTTCTAGAGTAGGTAGGTACCTACATATAAATAATATTAAAATCTTTTTTCTTAGGTACCTGTTATGAAAATAGTGTCTGCCACATATCCTCTGGTTTATTATGATTGATTCTGTTGCTGATTCTTTCTCTTGATGGCTGCTATCCACATTTCCCTAATTTTTCTTGATAGATTCTTCATCTGTGGGTTATGCTCAGAGTTTTTCACAGTATTACAGTAGGAATGTGAAAAAACAGCAAATGGTCCCGATCTGCACTGCTTCCACAATCCACCACAATTCACGTTACTGGCAATTTTTTCTTTGAAATCATACTGAGTTTTTATTATTCACAATAAATCTAGCCGAAACTCGATAAAATAATACTGTAAGAGGCTTCCAAAACCCACAAAGTTCTCAAGTAAACAAACTTGTCTTTGGTTTATTTGCCAACCAGACGCCATTTTGAAATTATTTGACAGGTCGTTGGATTGCCTAATAAGAAGAGCAATTATTTTTTCCTCTCCGTAATACAATGTTTGTCGCTTGATAATCAAATGAAGGTTAACAATATCGTTGTTTGAGACAAAAAAACTATTGCTTGCCGTGATTATCAAAAACAAGCTATCCATCCTGAGAATAACGAATGAAATACAGATCAAGCAAGTATTTGAATCTTGAAGGCTTCCCTGATCAAAACAATAGTAAATTGTTTTATTAGGATCAAAAGTGACACTTTGTTTGACAAGCGAATTTTGCATTTGCGAGGCGGAGCGTTTAGCGAAGCCGAGCGAAAGCAAAATTTGCGAGTCCAACAAAGTCACTTTTGATCCGAATAAAACATGCTATTTTTTCTGCAACCGAAAGAATTAACTCAAATGAACATGTGAAGTACCCACCAATGCCGTACCATATGTATGCAATGCAACAAATATTGACAAATAATCCATGTGGTAAGAATATTCTACCTGCATTAACTGCAGGTTAGGTTTTCAAGGATGTTCGAATTGTAGTTTCAATATAAATACAACCACATAGTGACATATTTGTGTATGGACCAGGTGCTCTATTGGCAAATACCGCGCCAGTGCCAGCTATATGAACAAGACGTGGAAAATGTTAGGTTAATGAGCATATCAACAATGATAATAGTTATTTATTATACAAGGGAAAAAAGTAGTAGATTTTAGCTCCAGGTTGTGTTGTCTCCCGACGCGTAGCGGAGGGAGACAAAAAACCGTGAGCTAAAATCTAATATTTTTCCCGTGTATAATACACTATTTTTTTCTGTGATAGAAGGAAGGACGAATCAATATTGAGAAGATATTACATTATTTCGAAATCTGAAAATTATCGACGTGAAATTTCAAGTTTTTAACAGTAGGGACACCTGCGTTTTATAGACATCTTTATCATTCTTTTGAAGTAATCAAATATCTGATGTCACTTCTGTCAGTTCAATTCTGTGATTCGATTTTGAAAAATTGCGAATTCAGTAGTTGTTTAGTAATATACGAAACCGCGAAGTCGAATGGAAGATAAAAGGACTTGCAGTTCTTTCTCGGAGACGGTATTATTGACTCATATTTCGGAACTATAGCACAACAAAAGCCATTAACAGAGTATATATATGTGATATATATCCGGGAAAGAAGTACTCACTTTTTGCCCACGGGAAAAAAGTAATTTATGAAAAGTGACATTTTATAACCTGCCAACAGAGATGAAATGCCAAACTTTTTTCCCGTCACAGAAAAAAAGTAATTATTTATTCCTCTCCATACTAAACTGTGTTTGACTTGATAATCAAATGAAGCTGACCAATATCGTTGTTTGAGACAAAAAACTATTACTTGCCGTGTTTATTCAAAAACAAGTTATCCATCCCGAGAATAACGAATGGAATACAGATCAAGCAAGTATTTGAATCTTGAAGACTTCCCTGATCAAACAGAATTACTTTGCTGAGATGTTTATAATTCCAATACTGAACTATAATAAGGTGTATTTATATCTCCAGCATGGGTATGAAATGCCAAATCTGCTGAAATCGGAAACAAATCAGGTATGCGTCTCAACCCAAATAACCAACCGTCACAATATTGTTTATTCTTGATGACGTCCAGTACATCCTTTTTAGTTCCTAGGAGCTAAAGTTCAACTTTAGCTCCTAGGAACTAAAATTCAACTTTAGCTCCTAGGAACTTAATATGTTGCCTAGCAACATACCTATTTTTGTGTCAGTAATAGAAACTTCAATTTAAGAGCTAATTTTGGTATCAAAATGGACGACTTTTGTGTCGGTTGCAGAAAAAAATATTTAACTGAGATGTTGATAATTCCAATACTAAACTATAATAAGGTGTATTTATATCTCCAGCATGGGTATGAAATGCCAAATCTGCTGAAATCGGGAACAAATCAGGTATGCCTCTCAACCCAAATAACCAACCGTCACAATGTTGTTTATTCTTGATGACGTCCAGTAGATCCTTTTTAGTTCCTAGGAGCTAAAGTTCAACTTTAGCTCCTAGGAACTAAAATTCAACTTTAGCTCCTAGGAACTAAATATGTTGCCTAGCAACATACCTATTTTTGTGTCAGTAATAGAAACGTCAATTTAAGAGCTAATTTTGGTATCAAAATGGACGACTTTTGTGTCGGTTGCAGAAAAAAGATATTCAATTGAAGAGACCATTGCTTTGGTATTATACCTAGTATATACTTGTTCCTGAACACACGTCCCACGTTGAACTGCCAGCTTTCTGGACAAAATGTCCTGAGGCATGGTTTTTTTCAAGCAGAGGTTCAATTTAATTTGGAAGGAATAACTCGCGATTCCACTAAATATGAACATGTCATATTATCTTCTTTTCCACAAGAAGTAATCATGACAGTTTGGGATAAAATTCAAAATCAGGATCAAAATTATGTTCAATTAAAAAACACTCTCATTCAACGACACACAATAAGTGAAGAAAAGAAATTGGAAGAGTTACTGTCTAACACAGAAATGGGTGACCGTAAACCTTCCGAACTATATAGGTTGATGGAAATTTTAGCTGGAACTTCGTCCACAGTTGGTCGAGAACTTCTCAAACAAATTTGGATGAAAAAATTACCAGCTGTTATCAATATTGCACTCGTGTCATCTGGTAAGTCAGATATTCAGGATCTGACAGATATGGCAGATAAAATTCGAGATGTATCTCAACCACATCAGATTCATGCTATACAGGGTAAATCTTCAAAAAATAATAATAACATGCCTGTGAAAATCATAGAAATGATAACAGCTATTTCGTTTGAATATGATGAGGTTCAACATGAAATGGCCGATTTGAAGAAATCATTACTAGAAGACGAAATTAATCGATCCATGAAGCCATCATGTAGTCATCATCATGATTACAGAAATAATAGTCGGAATTCAAGTAGATGTTCTAGCCGGAGTCAGAGTTCAAGTCGTAGTAGACGTAATAATGATTTTAGTGAGAATGGTCTTTTTTGTTGGTATCATTTCACATATGGCAGGAATGCTGATAAGTGCAAACAACCATGCAAATTTGACACGAAAAAAATAGTTACTGGTGATGATTCAAAAAACTGATGACTTCCATTGCCTGGGCGACAAGCAGTGGGAAATTCGAATCTCGTCGTCTTTTTGTTAAAGATAAGTTCAATAATCTAAATTTTTTAATAGATACAGGTGCCGAAATTCCTGTAATACCAAATGATCATTTGAAAATGTACAAAAAAGATCCAAGTATAATACTTCCTGCTGTCAATGGCACGTCAATTGATACTTTCGGTACAAAACTATTGAAAGTTGACCTTGGTCTTCGACGTCATTTCACTTATCTTTTTATTATAGCTGCGGTTAGTAAACCGATTATCGGCGCAGATTTCTTGTCAAAATTTGGACTATCAGTTGATTTGAAAACGAAATGCTTAGTAGATACATGTACTTCAATCTCGGTGAATGCTTTCATGATGAAAACAAATTGTCTCTCTCCAGAAGTTTGTTGTGTTGAAAATGAATTCAGTAAAATTTTAAACTACCCATCAATCACATCTGCTCCTAATTATAATCTTCCGGTCAAACATAATACAGTTCATCATATACTCACAACAGAAAATTTAACTTTTAGTAAACCACGTCGTTTAGATACAAAAAAATATAAACTTGCCAAAACAGAGTTTGATCATATGCTGCAATTAGGAATTTGTAGACCTTCATCTTCTAATGTCGCCTCACCATTACACATGGTCCCCAAGAAAGACACCTCTGATCGGAGACCATGTGGAGACTATCGCAGATTAAATATTGTTACTACACCTGACAGATATCCTCTACCACATATTCAAAATCTCAATATGCATTTAAACGGTTGTAAAATATTTTCAAGAATAGATCTGATTCGTGCTTATCATCAAATCCCAGTAGCAGATGAAGACATCCACAAAACAGCAATTACAACGCCTTTTGGGTTATTCGAATTCACTCGAATGCCATTTGGACTTAGAAATGCTGCTCAAACATTCCAGAGATTCAAGAGTGAAAGTGTTTTCAGAGACATTAAAGAGTTGTTATCTACAGCTACATTGTTAGCAAATCCTCTCGAAAATTGTTCTCTTAATCTAACTGTTGATGCTTCTAGCACTATTGGAGCTGTGTTAGAGCTGACGGGAGACTGCCCTGCACTGATAAGAGTCAAAGAGCTCGAAACCGGTCTATAGGTGTCTAGCGTGGCCTCGCTAAATCGAAATCAATAGGCATTCAGGAAAGAATCACTTGTATCAGTATTCGTTTGAATGAGTCGATGCATAGATTTCGGGAGGATGTAATTCAATGTTCTGCGTGGCATTAGCCAGAAAAGAAGTTGTTTTTCCCCCGATATTCACCATTTTTGTTCATTTTATGAAGATTGTGTTGATATGACTTTGAGGAGGTTTTTGTATGTTTTTAACATTTCATTCTACTTTGCGCATTGTGGCTATTTCGTTGTTTATATTAGGTGTATCTGTCCAAGTTTTCTGATGGCGCACTACCCAAACATTCTGTAGTGTATATGGATCGCCAAATAATGGTTTCGATCATGCTAGGCATGAAAAAAGTTAATTCATGAAAGCATCTGGTGCTCAATATAATTTAGACCTCATGGAGGAAATTTTTAATTAATGCGATAAAACATAACTCAACACAAACTACACCTGAAAGTAACTGTTGCTAGAATTTTTTTTCTTCAAACGCCCGAAATTGTTAAAATCCTATGCGTACCTTTGGAGGTTTCATTTTAAAAAGCCTATTAGAAACAATATGAAATTATAAATCGTTCTGATATATTTTTTGCATTGATGAATGATAATCAATAACTTTCAAGTACCTATTCAATATTGAAGTTATTTTCTTGAATTGATTGTTAGGTTTGTGTGCATCAGCAGTCAATCGATTCATGATAATTTCCCTAGAATCTCTCAGTTTCTAGATAGGTAAATTGATTGATGAAAAACGAATAATTCACAATAGATCTATCGTAACCAGGGAGAATAGGATGAAATTTTCTCTTGAACTTTTGAAGGTTTTGAGTTTTTCTTGATTTCTTGAGTGCACAAAAAGGTATCCCTTTAGGTATAGGTTTTGGATTTTCTCAAACTCCCGGAGATTATAAAATCTTGGGTATACTTTCTTTGACAAGGAAATACCAAGCTTTGTCGTTCTATAAAAACGAGTGTTGAAGAAGAGTTGTTTGATATATTTTGAGGTTGAAAACAGAACCCAGCAAGCACAAAAACATTAAAAAACGATCTTTACCCACTGGTCAATCGAACCTACTCTCTTGTGATTGAATTTTTACAATCCTCACACCTTTTCCTCTGCCCTTTAGGAACATTATTGATGGATGATATGAATAGTAAGATGTCAACATGTACTTCATTTTTATAGGATAATAAATAGCATTGAGGCTAGAAAATAATTGGGTGAGTCAGGGGAAACATATTGATACAAGAATAACATTCATATCATATTTTGATATGATTCTGTATATTATCCGAATGTTCATGGAATATTTGTTACCAGGATGAAAATATCCTATAATAATTCTATCAGAAGCACGAACGTTCTGAAGGATGTCGGAATATTCGTAAAATATTTTGTGCTGTCTGGGATATTATTACGGATTATCGACGACACGTCTGGTCATTTTCAATTAGAATGAATAATATGTCGTTGCTTGTTACCCGAGAAAAATAGAAGGTCCTTGGTTTGTCAATAATGGAATAAAAAGACGCTGCAAACGCGAACAAGAACAACAAAATCGGAAAGAAATCAGAATTCATCGTATTTTGACGTGAGCATGAGACGTTGTGGTGGGGCAAACAAGGAAATGGCACAGAAGAGAAGAACATAAACAATAACAACTCCCAATATCCTTCAAAAACCTCTTTGCGAAGTGCATATTACGTCTCAAAGAAACACCCTTATACTAACATTTTTAAAACATCTCAAAATGTCCCAGGGATGCTTCCTCAGTAGGAAAACAGAAATGCCACAGAAGAACTAAACCAATACTTTCGATATACTTCCAAGATCTCTGTCTGGGAATGCATCACGTCTCAGAAAAAACGTCGTGATGGCTAAATTTTTAAACATCCCAAAACATCTCAGATATATCTCCCAGTAGGCACACAAAAGAATGCCACAGAAAAACGAAAGCAATACTCGAATATACTTCAAAGACCTCTTTGGGAAGTGCACATCACGTCTCAAAAAAACATCATCATGCCAACATTTTCAAAACATCCCAGGGATGTTTGTACTCGCTGGGAAGAATGTGCTGACTCTGGTTGCTGACTGGGTCTGTCTGAAGAACATTTCCCGTGGAAGTATCTTCAAAGTTTGCCGACTTCGTTACGGTGTTCCAATGATGTTAAAGAGTTAGTGTGGCATCACCCACTAGGCGAATGGCTCGTCTCTGGATGGAATCTAAGAGCATCAGCGCATGATCGGGTGCTGAACCGTGAACCCCATGGGGAAACGTAATCTAACAGGCTATATCTGAGCTCTGTAGATCATATGAGAAGCTGCTGGCGTGTATAGTAGATTGTAGATTGTAGATGGGTCGTATAGGCTGGGAGACCTGTCGATCACTGCGACCTAGAAATATTGTGATCACCCTCATCTAGTTCTGCTCCTCTAACCCTAGACTTCTGATGAAGCCTAGAATTTTCCTGGCAGTTGAATTCTCCACCTCAGCAGGTGTGAGATAGACCTGTTCTAGGTGATCCAGCCTTTGGCGGACTAATACTTTACATGAGCAAAGTATGTGTTCCGCGGTTTCGGGCGCATTGTTGCAAAAGCGGCAAATGTCAGTCGCCGCTAAGCCCATCTTTTTGAGGTGGTACCTCAGAGAGCAATGTCCTGTGAGAAAGCCTGTGATAAGCTTCAGCTCTGGTTTGCTGAGGGTGAGTAGCTCTTCGGCTCGGTTCTGCGAATGGTTGATGAGCCTTTTTGCTTGTCGTTGACCTGGAGTTGCCCTCTAGTAAAAGGACTTTTCAATTCCTTCCCATTTCCTGAGTTCTCCCCTAAGGTACAGTAGCTTTTCCATTGCAATGAATATCCGAGTTTTTGTGAAGCAGCTTCCGCGATGTATCTGACATAAGTTTCCTACGAAACAATATTGCTGATGGAAATGAAGAGCATATATATATAGATATAGTGGACTTTGGGAAAATAATAATATCAGACATTGATATTTCAGGCATACTGAGTTCCATCTTTTCTACAGGAAATACATGCTTCAGTTTTGGTGGCGTTGAATTCGACTATAGGTTGTCGGTTCCCTAGGCTGTTATTTTGACAGCGATGACCTGTCTTCGTCGTAGGTTCTTAGTTTCCTTAAAAGAAATGGGATTTCTAGAGGAATACGCAGTACCTGAGGATAGTACTATCGTCTGCAAAGCTATGGACAGAGCAAGGAGTTGCCGCCAACAGATCATTTATATGAAGTAGGAACAATGTTGGTACCAAAATGGATCTTTGTGGAACGCCGGACTTGATGGCCACCATCACCTGGAACGATCTGACTGAAAGCAGACTCGATGAAATGAGGCATAGCTGAGTTACTCGGCCGTATGATGGTAGTTTGTGAAGAAGTCCTTGATGTCAAACACGGTGAAATGCTTCCGATATATTTTTACACTACAGCTAGTGATTCCCCATGTTTTTCTAATGAAGCTTGCCGTATATGGGGATAACGTAGGCTAGTAAATCTCCGGTTCATCTCCGATGTTGATGGCTTCCTCCATCACTTTGGAGATAACTGATTACAGCTAGAGCAATATCAAGCCTTCCATAGTTGTTGGACAAGTTTCTCCTTCCTTTTTTGGGGATTGGTTGGACTCTAGCTATATTTTCCATCAGAACGGAGAAACGAAAACCACGCGACTTGTACGAGATGATGAATAACTTGCAGAGCATCGATGCCACTTCTGCTGCACACATTTAGATACTGATGGGTGGAATTCCATCAGGACCATTAGCCTTATTCGTTTTGAGAAGGAGAACGCTTTTGATAGTGCAGTGTAGATTGTAGATTGTAGATGGGTCGTATAGGCTGGGATACCTCTCGATCACTACGACCTAGAAGATCTATTGTGATAACCCTTATCTAGTTTTGGTCCTCTCATTCTAGAATTCTGATGAAGCCTAGAATTCTCCTGTTCTAGGTTATTTAGCCTTTGGCGGACTAATACTTCACATGAGCGAAGTATGTAGCATTTGGCTCAGTTCTGGCTGATGAACCTTTTCGCTTGTCGTTCACCTGGAGTTGCTCTCCAGTAGGAGGCCTTTTCAATTTCTTCCCCATTCCTGATTTCTCCCTTCAGGTGTGACATTTACTTATCCCACAAAAAGTCTCAGGACCAAAACGAACAGATGCTGCACCTTTCGCAAGGCGATCAGCTGCCTCATTTCCTTTGATTCCTTCAAGCCCTGGAACCCACATTAGTTTGACTCCGTTGTCCTTTCCTAGTTGTATGAGTGTTTCTAAGCAGTCCCATGTAATCTCTGATGTAAAAACAAATAATTTTAGGGCTTCCAGTTCAGTTCGGCTCTCTGAGCAGATATATATGTTGGCACCCCTCAGACCGTCGCTCAGGCACCTGTGGACGCATAGTGTGGAAGTGACCTGAGGCTTCAAATAGCCTACATCCTGGTCCATATATCTGATATCTGATAGTACGTTAGCGGAAGGCGATTTTGGGCATTCGCTTCCCAACTGAAAGAAAACTTAATAGAAGAAGAAAGAAATGTATTTATTGCTCACCTTCACTTCAGTATCTCATAACCAACGACATCTAGCGATTCGTTGCTTTTGTGAGTGAAATTCTGTTATTGGCAACACTGGATAGGTAACTTTTTCTGCTCCCGTATTACACGCGAATTGAATATCTACTACCGGTTTTTTATACCTTGGTATATTCAAGTGGGTCTACGTTTCAATCCCACTTACACATTTAATTTCAATCGACATCCAATCACATACGTCGAAAGTACAGGAAAATTCATTATTTATTTCCAATGATCATGTCATGGCTATTAGTACGTGATCGTTGCATAAAATACTATTAGACCTTTTTTTTCCTCATGTTTTGGTTCCCACGAAAACGGATATCCTGTAATGTTCAGACAACATCGTGAGAACCAAGGAAAATAAGGTAGGTATTGGTGTTCTTCTTGAATTTCTGGAGGTTATATGCCTCGGGGAACACCTTCCGTGGCAATGTGTTCCAGAACCTCGTTGTTCGTTGGATGAACGAGTCTTTGGAAAGAGATGTTCTACAGGTCTCCAAAGTGACCACGAAGGGGTGCGAAGCCTAAACTCGTCGGGTTAATCTCGCGGGGATTGCCAAGGGAGGAACAATTGTTGATATTTCAGAAGAGCATCGTCCATGAAAATGTCTATGAAATAAAGCCAGACCGTCAACTTTTCTACGGTATTCCAGAGAAGTGAGTGAGTTTGTGAGCGAGGCATCACCCACGAGACGAATTGCCCTTTTTTGGGCAGAATCCAACAGTTTCAGGGTATGTTTGGGCGCTGCACTCCAAATATGGGAACAGTATTCCAGGACAGGTCGGATCTATGCCTGTTCGTTTGTGTATGCTGTGCCTTTATTTTCTTTATGACTATCTCTGTTCACATTATGCCAAGAACAGAGACAACTATGGAAACAAAATCAACTTTAGCATGTTCAGCATCACGAACGAACAAACCTATTGTTTCATTCCTAAGTTTGACGAGTGTACTTCTACGACCCCGCAGATAATTCAATAGAGCCTCCATAATTGGACTTTGGCATTATGTAGATAATTAAGGGAGATAAATTGAAAGCTCTTATTATAAAACGTAATCAAGTTTCTGTTTCTCCCCTAGCATAATTGAATATCTGGTTAGTGGTAATTTGTAAGTGAGCGGGTTCGGTTTCTCTTTCGATGTATTTCGGGTTTGGTCTTCTCGTTTATTCCCATGATACTCAATATATATCTCAGTAGTTCTGGTTACAAGCTGAAAAAATGAACACAACACTGCTTCTCATAATCATGATGGTTAATTCTTTCTTGTTAGATCATTAATGGTGCTTGTCCTACAGGTTGATGGAAACTTTATAGGAACTGAATGAAACGAACAATTATTGAATTATTTTTGCTTGGTTAGTGGAACTGAATTTTTCATTTGAGATTTACCATTCCTGGTATACAAATACTTTGAAGATTGAAACCGAATCAACCTTCGTCAAAAAAATCCACTAGGAACCACAGCTATAACATTGGTTTTCCATATTGCACACCCATGTTTCTTGTTGCTTAGTATAATACCTAGAACTTTATTTCCACTCAATCAATATTCCACTCACTCCACAAGTGATTTATATCCTGATAAATTTCTAGATAATCTCAATGAATTCAATAATACCGGAATGATTAATCTCTTGATATAATCTCAGATTGAAATAATTTTTGAAGGATTTTTTGTCCCAAAATTGCTGGAACACAAAGCTACCACGTGTGATACAGTTTCAAATTAGTTGATTGGACTTTTTACATGAAAATATTACCGTTTGTCCGTGACACGAGTTCATAGTTCACATAAAAAAAAACTTATTTTTGTACGATGTTCGAAAATTAGTGGAACAAGTTGGAAGAAATTTGACAAAAGCGCATTTCAGAAAATAACCCTACTTTCAGTAATCAAAGAAACCTAGAAAGAATTGTAGAAGAGTTGAAACCCTCACCCCCTGAAATTTTTTTAAGAACTTTCTCAGGGGTGGTAATACGGTTCTCAAATTCCTTGAGCCAGGTGACTGATTAATTATCTTCATTTCGTTACTCTTGTGGAATTTTTGTGTTTCATATACAGCGTGTCTCACTTCAAGCAGCCCCTCTATATATCTCAGTTATCAGTCATGCGATTCCAACCAAATTTGGTGTGGTATGAATAACCATCAATATGATCAGTTTTACAGAGATGCACATCATTTTGGACAGTGCCGTGCGTTTTTACTTAACTAAAAAGGGGTCGATTTTTCTTAAAATCTCACTAGGCATTTTTTTACAGGAAATCTAACCTCATATTATTCTTCCTTATGCTTTCGAACTCCTATATCAACAGGATTGGCTTCATTTTTTTCATTTTCAGTATCGAATAAATAGTGTGACTTCAAATCAACTACGAATTTTGAATCGTTCAATGGCTCCGGTAGGTGGAAAATCATGATTTTGAAGGAAAAACAAGTTACACTTTCTTATGTTGAGCTCACCGTTTCCGAGTAAATTATTATTACGTTCGCAAAAATGCTGTTTAGATGTTCCTGTTTTTCTGAAACCCTTCATAGGCATCTTATGAAAATCCACATACCTATGTGGGTTTGGATCCATGAAGAACAATATTATAAGGTCAGTTTTCCTGTGAAAAAATGCATAATATGATTTAATAAAAAACTGACCCCTATTCATTTCAATAAAAATGCACGACACTGTCTAAAATGATGTTTGTCTTTGAAGAACTGGTCATATTGATGATTATTCATACCGATACAAATTTGGTAAAGATCGCGCGATTGATAGCTGAGATATAGAGGGAGCCCGTTTGAGATGAGACACGCTGTAGATCTGAAGGAAAAAAATTGTTTTCTCAAATAATGTCAACATGGGTTCAACTACCCCTGAAGTGATATATTCTTCATGCAAAATGTAGGTAAAGTCAGTGAAACATTGACGTATGTCGGGAATTATTTGAAAAATCATTCAGATAATCATTCACATTCCCGCTATATGGATCACATTATATACAGGATGTCCTGTATGTAAATGCAAACATTCAATAAGTTGAGAGGAGTCGTTCAGCCTACTCATTAGAGTAGCCTTCGATTTATTCAAATACAACACTGCCAGTACTACCGAAATATTCTGAGCCTTTAACTGATGGAATTTTTTGTGACTGAGTGAGTGTTATAAGCGAAGGAGAGTCAGCAAGCAATCCGATAATTGAAGAAATGCGAATTAAATGCTTCAGTTTGCCATCTTTGTCGTGTAAGTATTCAAATATTAATGCAACAGAGAATTCAAACTGATAGTTGAATGAAAGGGTCAGAAAACACAAAATCATCTTCAACATTTAATAATAGGAACATTATTTAGGTAAACATGATTCGGACTGTGATGTGTCCATCATCAACCTCAATCCTTACAAACCAAAGGTCCAATAATATGATACAAGTTGAGCATGGAAATTATATGGAATAAAGACATAAAAACATTATGAAAAATCTGAATAAAATTATGGTGCAAAGCATCGGTTAAGGATCAGGTTGTTTGTAATTGTGTTCTGTGCCCCTATGAGGACTGTTAGGATTTGTATTTTATATCGAAGTCGCTATTATATGGGTTCAGTAGTCAGGGTGACAGCAGGTGTCGTGGAGTTAAGTTTGTTGAATAATTTTGATGTTTATGTCAACAAAAATACTGAATAAAAGTCAAAACTGATTTACAAAGTATTTCATTTGAAAAAGAGCAGATTTTGCTGATCCTTCGACCACGGATATAAGAACATCTGTCCCTTTAAGGTAAGACAAGTGTACAATCATACATTGTGCTGGTCCTTCGAGCCGGATATAAGAACATCTGTCCCTTTAAGGTGAGACAAGTGTACAATCATACAAGGACGTACATAAACATGCAAGATTTAATGGCAAAACCCATTTTTGAAAGAGAACCGAAGAAACGGTGGAGTCAAATAATTACTCGAAAACAAACAAACATCATCAGATGGACAAGTGACGTTCTTGGCAATTCACAAAACGCAAAACGGAAGTTTTGTCATGACAAGACACATATGGCAGTGACAAATGTCAACTGTCCATTCATCATTACATTCTACTAAGAGAAAAGTATTGATTGATACTTGAATTTTGAAACATTTCTTGGTGGGAGTAGTAATTTGTTCAGTCAGGCTTATTTTTCGTTTCTGTTTTCTCAATTCACGCGCAGTTTCGGCTTTTGTGGGTCTCTCAATGTTTGTTTATGCATATATGCTAACACAAAATGTAAAAACGTAATCAGGAATAAAGTGAATAAACATTATTATTATTATTATTAATATTAATTTGTCGTTCTGTTTTTTATAATGAACAGAAATAGCTTCCTGACCTATCACTTCACCTTCTGTTTGCATGCCACTATTCCTTTTTTATGTTCAGGGTTTCTGTAGATGAAAATAAGAAAAAACTGTGCACGAAAATGCTTTCTGAGGTCCAGCCCTTTGAGACTTTCAGAGACCTATCTGAATGCAGGGTTCTTTAATTATCTTTCTTACTATTGATCCATTTGGCAATGTGTCCCAGAGCCTCGCTGTTCATTGGATGAACGAGTCTTTGGAAAGAGATATTTTGCAGGTCTCCAAAGTGACCACGAAGGGGTTCGAAGCCTCAACTCGACGGGTTAATCTCGCGGGGACTGTCAAGGGAGGATCAATTGTTGATATTTCAGAAGAGCATCGTCCACGAAAATATCTATAAAATTGAGCCAGATCGCCAACTTTTCTACAGTGTTCCAGAGAAGTGAATGAATTTGTTTGTGAGCGAGGCATCACTCACGAGACGTTTTTTTTTTATATTCTGGATTCCACGAAAAGGGATATCCTGTAATGTTCAGAGAACATCATAAGAACCAAGGGAAATAAGGTAAGAATTGGTGTTCTTCTTAAATTTCTGGAGGTTATATGCCTCGAGAAACACCTCCCTTGGCAATGTGTTCCAGAGTCTCGCTGTTCGTTGTATGAACAAGTCTTTGGAGAGAGATATTCTGCAGGTCTCCAAAGTGACCACGAAGGGGTGCGAAGCCTCAACTCGACGGGTTAATCTCGCGGGGACTGCCAAGGGAGGAACAATTGTTGATATTCCAGAAGAGCATCCTCCATGAAAATATTTATAGAAATAGAGCCAGATCGCCCACTTTTCCACGGTGTTCCAGAGAAGTGAGTGAGTTTGTGAGCAAGAAGAATAGCTCTCCTTTGGACAGAATCGAACAGTTTCAGGGTATGGTTGGGTGCTGCACTCCAAATATGGAAACAGTATTCCAGGACAGAGCGGATCTGTGCCTTAAGCTGTGTACTGAACATGAAGTTGCTTCCAACAAATCGTTGATATGGAGTAGAAATAGTGTTGGTGCAAGAATTGATCCTTGCGGAACGCCAGCATTTATGATAAGAGAGTCAGATGAAACTCCGTCGACCACTATATGGAGAGACCTGTTTGAGAGAAAACTAGCTAGCAAAGAACATAGCTGGAGAGGCAAGTCATAAGATGAAAGCTTGGCGAGGAGTCCGTGGTGCCAGACTCGATCCAATACCTTGAAGATATCAAGTGTCACGACTAGATTTCACTTAAATTCACTGAAATAATAGATAGCAGTGCGATCGGTCTGTAGTTGCTGGGTAGGGTATTTTTGCCTTTTTTAGGAATTGGTTGTACTCTTGCAATTTTCCAGTTGGACGGAAATATCTCCATTTTGTAAGAGTAGTTGAACAACTTGCAGAGAACAGGTGTTAGTTTGGGAGCACATTTCTTGAGAACAATCGATGGGATTCCGTCGGAGCCACAAGCTTTGTTGTTGTTGAGACCTAATTAAATCTTCCTCATAGTACGTTGGCGAAAGGTGATCTCGGGCATATGACTGTCAATTGGCATTATGTTAGGAGGTTGTTTACCCGAAGAATCCAAAGTGGGATTTCCAGCAAATAAATGCGCAAAAATGTTGGCTTCCTCCTGGGCAGTTGTGGCTAGTGTTCCATCTTCCTCGGTTAGAGGAGGAAACGAGCTGGACGTGAAGTTTCTTCCTACAGCTTGGGCGAAGGACCAAAATGAACAGGATCCGTTAGGACATTCAACAAGTTTTGATCTTATTTTGGCAGTATGAGCATCCTTTGATGATCTAATTGTCTCATTGCATATGCCTCTAGTCTCGACATATCCTGCTCTAGTCTCAGGGCCTGGATTTTTCTGCCATCAATGGAATGCTGCCTGTTTGAAGGCGACAGCTCTAGAGCAGTTTCTACTGAAGCAGGCCTTGTCGAAAGATGTTGATTCCATGGCAAACTGAAAGTGATACATGAATTATATTTTTTCATTAAAATTTTCAAGGTGACAAAGTGCGATAGACATTTTTTTCATATGAAATACCAACATTATTTTATTGGTTCACTCTATCAGCCCTATCATTCACAACATGACCTTTCAGGACACCCTGTATATAGATAATATAATATGTTCAGAGAATGAAGTCTGAATTCTGCGAAAAAAATGAATTCAGAGAAGAAATTGTTTGTGCAGTTTTTTACTATAATAGTGATGGACATCAAGTAACAGCTGAGTCAATTCAAACAAACGTCAATTATTTTTCGTTGGCTCTTGAAGTGGTTTGCATATGTATTGTAAACGAGTATTGACGCACAAGCAAAAATCATTAAAACGAACTGAATTTTATAGGAAACTATAACTTTTCCTAGAGGGTAGGGCATAATAATTATTCCTGCTGATGAGTAGGGTAATATAACGTACAACTGAGCAATATATTTCACAGTGAGCGATAAAATTTGCAAATTTACAGCACCTTAAACATTGCACAATGAATATTTCAACTGACAATTGCAATTGAGAACGTAAAACACTTTTAGTGATGTAGTAAAATAATAATGCATTCGTGATGCCCACGCTAGTGAAACATCTGAAGCTTGTTTATTATTGGTTTGCGATAGACAATGCCCTAAAAACATCACGGGATCTTGATGGTATATATCTTCCCAAAGTCCTACAAATGTCAACTAGGAAAAAGCCAACATACTCAAAGTGGAATGATATGGTAACAAAGAGGAAGAAACTCGTAGACATTACCAACAACTACTTTCCTGGAACATTGAATTGCATCCTCGCGAAATGTATGTAACGATTCGGAGAGTTATACCATTGCAAGTGTTTTTTTCTAAATGCAGAACTTTGGCTCTCATCCCTGCATGGGATTTTCTACAAATGTTTAGGTTCGATATGTTAGAGATTTTCCTTTTGTGAAATCCTTCAGATTTTTGCATTAACTTATTTAGAAATTTCTCTTTTGATCATCTCTCTATGAACACATTGATATGATCGACACTTATTCAATAATTAGTATAATTGATCGAACTACACTGTTATATAGGTTACCAAACCGATTTTTCAACGTCAAGGTGCTTGAGGAGAAGATTTGAACCAAATATCCTATAATGCTGTCAATATATACTAGGTATGTTCACTCAAGCGTAAAAGACACTAACCACACACTCAATGTCTATCATGGTTGATTTCACAAATTAATACAGTGCAGACTCGATAATCCGAACTAATAAAAACCAAGACGATTCGGATTACCCAAAAATTCGGATTACCGAAGCAGTTTTTTTTATAAATTTTTTATTACGAAATGCAAAAAAAAAACATAAATACGAAAAAGAAACACTTATATGCATAAAAGTAAGAATGTAATACTAGTTTCTGAAGTGATTTGTGATTTTTGTTCGCTCAACACATCTTTGATTATTCATAAAGGCCATTTCTTTTAATCTTACAGATTAAAACTTTTAGCTGCTTCAGCGTTCTCAACAGTTTTGTTTGTATTATCTAATTCCTCATGGTCGCTAACTTCAGGTTCATTTTCATCTGCTTCTTCTAACGGTAACAAATCTTCACATTTTCCACCCAATTACATATTTCCACGTTTGTAAGATTTGGCTCTGCCAAAACATTAAGCATTTCACCAACCTCTAAATATTAGAGTTAGATAAGAAAAATTTGCAAAAAAACATTAAAAAAAAAAAATTACCTTCCATGTCCTCATTGTTGTCTGACATAATTCTGTTCCAGCACTTCTGCAAGACTTGTGAAGAGACCTTTTCCCAAGCGTTGCATAGCAGACAGACTGCATCCTTTAGGTTGAGCCTTTTTAACAACATAACAACGCTGTCTTCGTTACTTGACAAAATGTGCGCTAAAAGGCTTTTTCGGTAAAATAATTTGGTTAGTCGGATAGCATTTTGATTCATAGGCTGCAAGAGTGCTGTACAATTTGGTGGGAGGAATAATGCTGTAAATCTTTTTCAGGCAAATCATGATTTTTAAAATGCCTCCGAACCTGCGGTATAAATGATTGATGAAACCAATCTATAAAACTATTTGTAGTCATCCATGCATTAGCAGATGATTTGTATCCAACGGGAATGTCTGCGTTTTTAAATGCTCGTGGGTTTTTTGCCTTTCCTATAACGAGCATCTTAAGTTTATGTGACCCATCAGCATTGCAACAAGCTAAAAATGTTACACGTTCTTTGCTTATTTTTCGACCTGGTGCGTTCTTCTCTTGTGATCGAACGAGCGTTTTTTCCGGCAACATTTTCCAGTAGAGAGCTGATTCGTCTGCATTGTATATTTGAGTAGCCACAAGATTTAATTGTCTTACCTTCTCTTTAAAGGTAGTCAAGAAAGGGTTGACAGCACTTTGGATCATTGGATAGTTTTTCGCCGCACACTTTTAAAGCACGAAAACAATTAGGGGAATCCCTGAACATTTCACTCACAATTTCTATAGGAAATAAATAGGCCTAAAGGTATAGGTTCGGATTATCGAGTACTATGAAATTCGGATTATAGAGTACTCAATGTATTAAAAATGCTTGTTCGGACTACTGAAGAATTCGGATTATTGAACGTTCAGATTATCGAGTCTGCACTGTACTAATCCTCCTTTGCTAACTATTTTCTATATTCCCTACAGTTTCAATATTGCAAATTGCAAATTTAAGATCAACTCCTCTTTGAGAGATAATAATTCGATTTCCCTTAATCAACAGATAAACTTTGATCACCTAAATTTTTTGAATTCGCTTAAGTTTGTTTGAGATTCTGATTTTTACTCCTCTCTTGTCTCTTCAATGGGCGTGTACACCTCAGTAGAACTTTTAACTCAAACCATGTTTATTATGATCCTTTTATACATAAATAATGAATGACGACCTAATTTGATCGAATAATTAACTGGAATGTTTTATTTTTGGACATAAATAATAGTACCTTCTGACAACGGACCCTCTTATGACGTAGAAAATACCAAACGCCCGACGGAGACTGAGGCAACTGATATATTAATTCTTTCAACTGTGATTTCGCGCTAATTCACTCTGTCAGAAATCATGTATCATTCATCTTTGTCTGGAATAGTCTTATTTCAGTATTAGGGTTTTGACGTCACATCATTGCCTCGTTTTCAGAGGTCCGAAAAATCGGGGATTTCAATATTTTTTTATAAAACGTAGGGAGCTCACAGCAAGAAACGGTTTGTGTGGTGAGCTAGTTTGGGTGAGTTCTGTCGAATTATGAAATAAAATGTTTTTGTGATATAAGCCTATTGTCAATTATTTGTTTATTCATTCCATCTTCCATTTGAATAATAGTTCATTCATTTCCACCTTTCATCTGTCTTCTTGGCACCAAGACGTTTGATATTTGACTAAAAACTTAGTATTCTACCTCATGAAAACCTCCTGAGCGTATATCAGAAAGGTACATGCCCCACTCAAAGTTAAAATCTTTGTGTGAAAACCTTTTTAATATGTATTCACTATTTTTTAAGAAATTCAATATCAATATGTAATATGTTACAGGACTTTTGAGAACAACACTATTGTAGGACGTTATAGAATCTTGGCTGATGATGAAGGGCTTATTATAGGTCGGAAACAATATATCCTTTCCAATTGACATCCACATGTATTCTTCCCTCAATCCAAAATCACTAAACCATATACACAGGGCTAAATTATGGAATAGGTCCATAAAATGATTTATCATCCGAATTTCACTTCAAATTATTCAATCAAAATAAATGAAACTATTTCGACTAATTGAAAAATTGGAAATGTACAAATTAATATACTATGTGTCATTAATGTTTTATGAATCTTCGAGAACGATTATTTTTGGGTCAAAATATGAAAAAAGTTTCTATAAATATAAGTATTTTCGATAATGATTTGTTTTTGAAATAGGTACATGATGATTGAACCCATTGTATCTCAGAAACGAATCGTTGTCTGGCATATAATGTATATATGATTTTTTCCATATTAGTTGACCTGAAAATCAGATCTTGAGAGTGTAGTGCAACATTTATGAAACACCTTGTATATTACAATGAACTTTTCACATATCGTAACACATAAAAAGAAAATACTGAATACATTATGGTTTCATTGCAGTAACTCCTTAGGGAAGTACTTGTGCTGTAAGAAAGCAGTTTCCAGTGATGTTACATGAATTATAACCGTTTCATTTCAGTTATCGTAATGGAATGTACTTTTGCTGTGACAAAGCCGTTTCAGTAAACATATCAGATTTGAATCATATTTAACGTTACTGGGATTTTGGTATGTTGGTGGACATATAACGACTCTAAAACGGTCTCTGAGACGTGAATGGGACAGAATTCATTACGTTACAATGTACCTTGGTTACTATTTATTAACGTTAGTAGTACGAGTTTTTGCACAGTGGAATTATTCTTGAATATTTGAAGGCTGGTATTTTTTATTTGCAGATGAACATTCTCGAGGGTTTGAGGTATATTAGGTCATCGCATATGTTACATGCTTGTTGTCAGCAACATCCCAATATTATAAGAATTATAGGAACATATAGATAGGGGTGCTCCATACCGAACTTGTTTTTTAGGACTGCATATTATTTTTTATTTCATTGTCTTCTTGTATTCACAGTCACAAAAAATGCTCCAGTGTTATCTATCAGATGCTTCATGCAACTGGCACTGAAAGGAGAGGACGATGTGAAATATATAAGGCTACACAAACTAGTAGTAGTGTTTAATCCATGTTCAGATTGTTAGGAGTCAGGATCGACATTCTTCATTGTATGGAAAAAAACGGGAAATTTTACAGGATCCGGCAACGGTGTGGGCGATAAAAGTGACGCGCCAGTGGCAAGGTCAGGATTATGGCGCCACATGGAACTGTAAAACTCTCTGAACGGTGTTGCCAGGTCTCTCAATTTGTTACTAAATTAGATGAATTTGTATGAAGAACGCAGTGAATAAGCCTTATAGCATAGTCAACGTAACAAGTTCATAAGTTCTATTTCATGGTATTAGACCACTCGTCTTCGACTCGTAATAATTTTCGAAATATATTGACATTTCAGAAATGGATATATACGAGCTCTTTTTAAAATGAGTACATACATTCATTCAGCACATTGATATGATAAAGTCTAACGAATATTCATTTCCTAAATATCAGATTTCTTCTAATTCTTCTAATTAACAAGAAATTTCATCTGAAAAATTGAACAAAAACAAAAAAAAACAAGTACGCCACTTTGAAACAATTCAAATGATTGAAACTGTGTGTTATTGTGCCTCAAATAAAGACAAAACTTCTGAATTTGAAAAATCAGGGGTATACAAACTCAACTGTGGATCTTGCCCTGAGGTATATATCAGCCAGACAGGTCGTATACGTTTAATCAGCGCATTCATGAACATGAGATTAATTTTTTGAAGCAGAAAACAAATTCAACATACGCCAAACATATATTAGAAGAAAACCATAGTTTTAATGACAATTTCAAAATTCTACACGTAGAAAATAAAGGAATAAAACTCAGTAACTGTCAGCTATGTCGGAGCACATTCAAGCTAGCATTCTGAAGTTCATTAGAGTGCAACAGACTCTAGCACAGTTACAACAAGAACAACTTGTCAAGAATCAACAAGATTTCCTTATACAACTAACCCAGACATTCTCCAGTAGAAATAGTTCACTAAAAACTGGAGGAGTAACTGAAGAATTTCGCATGGAATATCTTGGTAACGGAACCACAGAATTTCACTATGATCCAGAGAATAACCCAACCTTCGATGCATGGTTCAAGCGTTATGAAAGCTTGTTTTCTGAAGATGCTAAACAATTTTCTGACTCAGCGAAAGTAAGATTGTTATTGAGGAAATTAGCAGTCACCGAACATGAACATCCTATATAGAGGAAAGCATTTCATATTTATGTTAGTTAAAACATTGATAATTGAAAAACAAAATAGATGTTGTAGTTACAGTCATTAATTTGTATAAAAAATATTTTTATCAAATAAGAGATCGAGAAAGTATTAATTCGTTCCCTACGTACAGTAGTTAACATATTTTACCAGTATTTTATCTGACGAAGCTACTGTGTTAGCGAAACATGTCGTGTGACCAGTGGCGGCGCCAGCTTTTTCTTCCCAGTTAGACGACACCCGGCAGAAAAATTTGAATTGTGGGCAGCAAAAATATGGTTGAGGTATTCAGGTAATGTTTCAGATAATAGGTATAAATTGTATAATTCATTCATATAATGTACCCAGTAATTATAGATATTTTGCCGATTTGTGAATAAATGTGAAATATGAACTAGAACGGTTGGAAGAACGAAAAAAAAAACACAGATTATTTAAAAATTTATATTACACGGAAACGCATGATTATATTATAATTATAACCTATAACAGACAGCACAGTATAACGTTTAGGTCGATTAGGAAAGCGCTATTCTTCTATTATTTTGTTTAATTGTTCAATTATCTACAACTTTATCTGAGTCCATTGCTTTTACGACACTTTTTTCAACGTACAATATTCCTAAATCTGAGAGTCTCTCTTGTAACATTGTAGTCCTCAAATAGTTTTTTATTCTTTTTAAGCCACTAAACGACCTCTCACAACTGGCGCTTGAAGAGGACACTGTAATGGCAATGTTACACAATTCTTTTATTTCATGAAATAGGTACTGAATTGAATTCCTGCAGAAGTACTGCAAGATCTGATAAAGTATTTATTTTAACATTTTAATTCATTTCATACCTGTTAATGGTTTTTGGTAGTAATTTTAGTCCATTTTCGACGTACGCTACGTCACATCTATAATGGATAGCTAATGGAGTTATTAGCTCCAAATTCAAAAATATATTACTCTATGGGTTTGACGCACTAAATCCTTTTAGAACACTAACATCTAAACTATCAACCTGAAAAAACTACTTTTCTCTATATCTATTTTTTGCTCAAATGTTTAGTTTAGCAGGTTGGGCGGGAACAATTTTGGTTTGGACGCTCGCCCACCCTTGGCGCCGCCACTGCGTCGTGTGACTGAGACTAAAGCTTCAACTCGGGAAAATTGTCATAATATTCTTGTTCTTGTAAAACTTTCCGGTAATAAATGAAGCCCTTGTGGTAATATAAATAACAATGGCACAGCGTTATAATATACCTGATGAGATGCTCTTTCTGGCAAAAAAGCGGATACCCGTGAATGTCTCAACAACAAATGCAGGACTTTCCTATAGGAGATGTACTATGTCCTTGTGATATTAGGTTTCCTTTTCTCATATTACACGAATGAAATAATATCAATTATTGCGAAATAATTTGTTGAAGAATCTTATGAATTATGTTTTTAAGATCTTGCAACACTGTAGCAGGGTCGTGAGGAAATCATCAATTCAGCCAACTCTTATCGATAGACGAATGTCGTCTATAGTAAAATATTATTGTGTCATTATCATACCTATGCCGTACCACAGTAATGGGTATTTCCTTAAACTGTGTCCTGTTGCCGTACGCTTTTTTTAACACCCTTTTATTTGCTTCACCTGTATGTATGTGTGTATGTATACATATGTATGTCACCGATTCCTTTGGACTCAATTTTGACCCACTTTAACCGACCGATTGATTTGAAATTTGGCAGGTATACATAGTTCGAATGGCAATGCATTATGATATTTTTGTTGTACAAAAAAACAAAATGGTGGCTCCAAAATGGCGGACGAGTTTTGGAATTATGATCCCATTTCCCTTGAAATCGATATCTGGTAGTTTTCGGGGTCGGAGATAACGATTTCGTCGTCAAATTTGATAAATTCAAGATGACGGACCCAATATGGCGGATGAGTTTAGTAATTATGATCCGAATCCATTCAAAATTTGTATCTGGGGGTTTTCGAGATCGTAAATTATGACTCTTTCGTAAAAAATCGAAAATTCAGATGGCGGATCCAATATGGCGGACGAGTTTTGTAATTGATTCGATTCCACTCAAAATTTGTATTTGGGGGTTTTCGGGGTTAGAGATTAGGATTATCTTGTCTAAATTTGAAAATTCAAGATGGCGGATTCCATATGGTGGACGAGTTTTTTGATAATATGATCCGATTCTATTCAAAATTGGTATCTGCAAGTTCACGAGGTCGTAGATTATGATGCTTGAGTCAAAATTAGAAAATCCAATATGTCGGATACAATATGGCGGACGGGTTTTGTAATCATGATCTGATTCTATTAAAAATTAGTATCTGGAGATTGTTGGGGTAGGATTCAACCGTCAGAATTGGGTGCTTAAAAAAAATGTAAGAACAATTAAAAACACGCTCTAGTAGTTATAGCCGAACTAAAAAATAGAAAATAATATCTATGATGATAGTTCGAAAAACGGAAGAAACACCCTTTTATAGATAGTCAAACTAAAAGTGTGTTGATGAATAAACATCATAGAATGTACTGATTGCGGAGATGCTAATATTTTCTATGCTGTGTATTCATCAACACGAGATCAACACAGTATTATAGGAAACCAAACTGAAATGAAGTTGGGAATGAAATAATACAGGGTGGTTCATTATTCTGAATTTCGATCTACCCTGTATTCGTCTAAATTAAATATCAGTAGATATTGAATCAAAAGTTGACATGGATACATGTGAGTCGTTCTGACGAATAATGAATAGGTTCGACACAAACAAATCCTAAAGTTAAAAAATCTCGATTCTGAACACCCAATAGCTCTGTAATCATTCCTACTAGACACCAAGTATGATACATTGATGAAAGCAGCTTTTCAGGAAGAATCGCTTCAAGATTTCAACTTTGGAATATGCATATATGATAATTGCAGAAAAATGTGTCCCCCGCCAAATGAATATCGACCTGTCCTAGCAATTTCCAATTTTTTTAACGACATCGGAGACTTAGGGATGACAAGTTTTAGCTGGGATACACTGTATATAGGTACCTTTTCCATATCATGAGAGTATTGTGTATTTCATAGGGTGATTCAGTTTTCCTCTAAGACTACAGATGATTTTGGATCTGGACAACCTTGATTTTAAACATTTCTAGAAACAACAGCAGCATATTTTAGCGGCAACAGATGATGAGGTAGCAGCAGCAACAGTAGTAACATCAGAAGCAGCAGCAACAAGGCATGCTCCATCAGGGCGGACAGCCATTGCATGCGCTGGGGGCGCACCTACAGAGACAGCAGATAAATTCGAACTAGTATTATCAGCCCTCTCTGTATAATGATCCAAAGATCATGGAGGAAGCATCGAGCACATGAAATACCTGGAACATTCAGGTATTATCAACGATAGACAATATGGCTTCCGTCATCAGAGATCAACTAGTGACCTGCTCGCTTACGTCTCACATAATATATGGTGAAACCTCTTAGACGTGGCACTTGATATCTCCGAGGCATTCGATGTAGTGTGGCACCACGGACTCCTTGGCAAGCTTCCATCTTGTGGCTTGCCTCCCCAGCTATGTTCTCTGCTAGCTAGTTTTCTCCCAAACAGGTCTCTCCATGTAATGGTCGACGGAGTTTCATCTGACACTTATCATAAATGCTGGTGTTCCGAAAGGATCAATTCTAGCACCAACACTACGTCTACTCCATATCAACGATTTTTTGGAAGCATCTTCATGTCCAGTACACAGCTTCGCGGATGATAGTACCCTCCATACCGCCTTCTCTTCCAGGGCTCCAATACCAGCCAGGCAAATCAGAAACGAACGAGGAAGAGATGTTGACAACATAAATATGGACTTGGCAACAATTCTCGAATGGGGATCCAATAACTTAGTAAATTTCAATTCGAACAAAACACAAGCATGCCTTTTCTCTAGAGATGCCGATCTCACTGTGCCCAGCTTGTTAGGAGTAACCATACCTTTGAAGACATCCATTTCGATGCTTGGTATTACCATCAGTTATAACCTTTCTAGGGAAAATCACGTGAGATCAATTGCTGAAAGTGCATCCCAAAAACTTGTTTCTTTGTTTCGGGCCAAGAGCTATTCCACTTTCAGTCAGCTGTCCTGGAATACCGTTTCCATATTTGGAGTGCAGCACCCAAACATACCCTGAAACTGTTGGATTCTGTCCAAAAAAGAGCAATTCGTCTTGTGGGTAATGCATCGCTCACAAACTCACTCACGTAGAAAAGGTGGCGATCTGGCTCTATTTTATAGATATCGATTAGCGAGTCCACAATTACTTTTAAGAGGTCTGCAATTACTTTTATGGCCAGATATTCTAGATTTGAGATTGTGGGTAGTTTGACCAATATATTTAAGATTACAGTCATTACAAGGAATGCAATAAATTACACATGATCTGAATTGACTTATAACAAAATGTTTCATATACAATGCTTGTAGCCCGATTGACTGAGCTTCCCGATATTTCCAATTATATCACACCAAAAAACCTTTATATTATATTCATTACTGGGGAGACGCAACAGATCAATTATTTCTTCCGATTATTCGCTACTGAAGGTACACCGAAATATAGGTATATAAAAACAAAAATAATATGATTATAAATAGTTTCAAGAATGCACCTATATCTGAAATACTTATCAGGGACACGAATAGGACATCTTATGAATGTACCTGAATGGGTCTTGAATTTTTTTCAAAAAATCTAACGTGTATTATCAAGATCGATAAAATATGAAAAACATTCTACAGGGGTGGAGAGTTCACCCGATAAGAATGTGATAAACCTAATCACATAATCACTTTCTGTTATTATACCAGATACTTACATCAACTCTATTGTTTCAGGTGAGTTTTTTAACCGTTTTCTACCTTTGAAATCAGGTGAGTATATCTATCGATCAATACAATTTCTATAGCGAACTTGAATGACGTGTGTACACACCAAAAACATGTTTGTAGATACTTATTATCTGAAACATTTTCATAGCTGAAAATAATTCAGATAGAACACAAAACAACAGGATCCTCGAGGTAATGAAAAACATAATCAATACCCATTTCCAATTTTCTGAAGTAGCTATACACGATATCAGCCGGTATTCATACATGAAATTCACAATGGAAATAGAAACAGAAAAGTCAATCAATTTCTTAGATTCGACAATAAGTAAAATTAATGATAAACATGATGTTTCTATTTTCCATAAACCTTCCCACACTGATATCACTATTCGTAATAATTCAACAAACCCTCATCAACATAAAATTGCAGCTATTATATGCTGTGTATGATACACAGGCTAGTGAATGTCCATCTTTCAGAAGTAAATTGCAATAATGAACTCAATATCATAAAACCTAATGTAGTATCAACAACGGATACTACTTTATTTGTTAGACAGTGCTCTTTATAAAAAACTTCATAATAAAGCTATTCCAGAAGAAAAATAAGAATCAAAATTATAAAACTTCAACCTATTTCGGATCATGAACTGGAAAATTAGCTTCATTTCTAGAAAAACAGGAGTTACAAGTAGCATATAGAAGGAACAACACGTTGGGAAGGTTCACCAAAAATAATAAAGGAAACTTCTGAATTCGAAAAATCAGGGGTATACAAACTCAACTGTGGATCTTGTCCTAAGGATATTGGTCAGACGAGTCGTACGTTTAATCAGCGCATTCATGAACATGAGATGATTTTTTTGAAAAAGAAAACAAAATCAACATACGCCAAACATATGTTAGAAGGATATCATAATTTTGATGATAATTTCGAAATTCTACACGTAGAAAATGAAGAAAAAAAACAATCATAGAAATCAATAAACTGAAAAAACATTTTACTGAACTCACTATCAATCCAATTTTCCGAAAATGAAGGTTTATCGAACCTATTCACAAGTAATTCAAATCCTTCAGGTTGGGAAAGTAGGATATATATATACAGTGTGTCCACCTTAAGGACTTACCACCCCTGTGAAATTTTTATTATCTAACCGATTTCAAAAAACTTTTTTTCATTGGATAGGTATTTGAACTGTCCATCCAACAAGAGAGTGATTTTACTCATGAACTGTAATCGACTAACTTTATTGACCCCTATTGGAGAAAGTACTATTAGGGATTTTTTTTTCACAAAAAACAATGATGGATTCTGAATCACGATCACTTGAAAAACACATTTACTGATTTTCATCATCATGAAACACAGGGTGTGTGCGAAAAAACGAATTATGTTTTTTTTTATAGGTGATCAGAAAATGTAGTATTGTGGTATTTTTGAGAAGAATTGATGACACATTATTATTGAGGATCACTTTGAACATATCTGTACCGATTTTCATCATTCAAAAATACGATGTGTATGAGAAAACAATTGAAAAGAAAAAGTAGGCAATATTTCTTTATCAACTCAAAAAAAATATTAATTTGATTTTTCGAACACCCTGTGTTTAATGATGATGAAAATCGGTACAGGTATGTTTCAAGTGATCCTGATTCATCTTTTTATTTTGAGTGAAGAATTATCAGGATGAAAAATATTGCTTACCTATCCTTTTTAATTTTTTTCTCAGACACATTGTATATTCAAATGATAAAAATTGGTACAGGTATATCTGAAATAATCCTCAATGATGATTTGTGATTATTTCTTTCTAGAAAAACCACAGAACTACATTTGCTGATCATACCTATTCGAAGAAAATGATGATTCGTTTTTTCGGACACCCTGTGTTTCATGATGATGAAAATCGGTACAGGTATATTTCAACTGGTACTGATTCAGAATCCATCATCAAGCTTCGTGGAAAAAAGTCCGTAATAGTACTTTGTGGAATATGGGTCATTGAAATTTGTCGCAGTTGGCCACGATAACAGTCCAAGAATTAGATCACTCTCTCGTTGGATGGGCATTTCAAATACCTATCCAACAAAATGAGGTCTTTGAAATTGGTCGGATAATAACGATTTTACAGGGGTGGTAAGTCCTTAAGGTGGACACACTGTATATATATAAGATAGGCAAGCCAAGGTTAGTTCATTTCATTATACCAGTATTTCACCTGATGAAGCTACTGTGTTGGCGAAACACGTCGCGTGATTAAGAATTTTTTGGAAATCTCATCGTTCGTGAAGTTTCATATTAAATAAAATTTTAGGAATGGATATGAGTAGCATGTTGAGGTTCCTAAGACATGAAGTTATTTATTTGAAGACTACTATTTCATCCTTCTTCCTATTGGGGTTAGAATAGTCTTCTTCCAATTTCTTGGATTACCAACTTAAAATTTTCATCATTTTGTGTTGAAAGTACTCTCTCACTGTGTAGCCAAATAATTAAAACTGCTAATGTCCTGGCGAAAAGATGAAGTCTGATATTTGGGTATCATGATTTCAGGCATTATTCATGCAGTGTTTTCATTTTATTCCTGGAAAGAAGATACGGCATTCTATGGAGTTGAATGATCAGTTTGGTATACTTACCTTGTTATCATGTTATCAGGTTATCAAATTTTGTGTTAGTCAGAATAGTTCATGATAAGGTACGTAAAGATAGTAACTACCTATGTAAATTCAAAATTAAGTTGACATTTGATGAAATTTGGGTAAACAACTACCTACTTAAAAAACTTTGATAAACGATCCCGTCTTGATAACAAATCCAGGACGGTCACGAATAATTAATACTGATAGTTGGTTTGGGAATAAGAAACATTCAGGTTGGAAAAACAATTACTGCTATTTATTCTCAACTAAACAGTCAATGTACAGGGTGATTCTAAATGCGATGTAAATATTTCGAGGACGTTTTGTTGGGACAAAATAAGACTTTTTCTCCTCATAAACATGTGTCTTAAAATGCCTTCCCTCTGAGCTACAGCCACTGTTAGTCGACTAAAAAAAAAGAATATCTGAAATTATGATCATAATAACGGATCAAATGCAAGTATTCCAGTACTGCACCACTCTGAAATAGCAGTCTCAAATGTTTTCCGACATGCGACATACCATAACCTCCGTATATACAGGGTGGGCCACCAGTAACGCCTCGGTCTCTAGAAGGCTAACCACTTATCTTCTTGGAATTCTCCTCTCTAGGAAGTTGCATAACAACATAGGCTACCATTTGAAATTATTTTGAAACATACAGGATGTCCCCAAAAATCACAAAACACTGAAGTTGAACTTTTTTCAATCGAACACCCTATATATTATTTCATTTTGAGATTCTCACTGATGAGCTGATTTTAACGACCCATCATACTTGGGGTCTAGCAGTTATAATTACTGAGATATAGGGTATTCAAGAATTTTTTGTGTCTAAACCATTCATAATTGGTCAAAACAGTTCACATGTCCCTATCTCAACTTTTGATCAACTATCTACTGACATTTAATTGAAACAAATACAGGGTGGTGCAGAATTCAGAATCTTGATCACCCGGTATATGTCCCAATTAAATATCAGTAGATAGTTAATCAAAAGTTGAGATAGGGACATGTCAGCCGTTTTGACCAATTATGAATAGTTTCGACACAAAAAATTCTTGAACTTGGAAAATCTCGATTTTTCACACCCCATATTTCAGTAATTATAACTGCTAGACCCCAAGTATGATGGTTCGTTTAAATCAGCGGCTCATCAGTAAGGATCTCAAAATGAAATAATGTATATGGGGTGTTCGATAGAAAAAAGTTCAACTTCAGTGTTTTGGGATTTTTGGGGACATTCTGTATGTTTCAAAATAATTTCAAATGGTAGCCTATGTTGACATGCAACTTCCTAGAGAGGAAGAATTCCAAGAAGATATAAGTGGTTAGCCTTCTAGAGACCGAGGCGTTACTGGTGGCCCACCCTGTATGCTTCGTAAACGATGTCAAGACTTCTTCTTCCGCGTTGATTACGATTTTCTGGCAAACGGTTAGTTGTATGGAAAAAAAATTGTAGGAGACCGAATTCTCACATTTTTCTGTGACCCACAAGATCAAATTCATAGAGTTACTATCTTCGAACATAAAATTTGGTATATCGAAGACTGGAACCTTTGGCACGATAATACACTACACTGTTTTACCACTAACCAAACCGATTTTTTAACGCCTCGACACGTGTTTCGCTAACTATGTTAGCATCTTCAGGAGAAGATTAAAACTAAATATCCTATTCTAGTGTGCTGCTTATATACTAGGAACATATACCTAGTATATAAGCAGCACACTAGAATAGGATATTTAGTTTTAATCTTCTCCTGAAGATGCTAACATAGTTAGCGAAACACGTGTCGAGGCGTTAAAAAATCGGTTTGGTTAGTGGTAAAACAGTGTAGTGTATAAAATTTGGGTCAATAAAAGTGTGGACCATCCTCCAACTATCCCAAAACTGGGTTTACATTATTTGTGGAGCAGGAGGAGAATGAAGTTTCTGAAAAAACAGGGGCATGCAAATTTTCAGAATATTTGGTTTGCTATTTTAGTCACAATTTTAGATAATCGTTCACCTAACATACTGTAGATGTAGCTCGGAGGAAGTGAATTTTAGGACACATGTTTACACAAAGAAAAAGTCTTATTTTGATCCCAACAATACCCTACAGGCTGCAGTTGCGGCTCGTGATTTTCATGACAGGGGAGGCTGAATGATATGAGATCTAATGTGAAAAACAACACTCTACTCACCCAAATCAATAGCTTTGATGATATTCTGTTTACCAGTTAACTTGAACTTAATACTTGAAGATATGTGTTCCTGTGATCTGCAGTGTCTATCCAATCCGCGAGGCAAATTTTTCAAATCATTATATCCTAATCGCCCCCAACATGATGACTTATACGAAATAGCTTATTCCTTACCTCAGATCCCGTCAACCAGATATATTTTTTATATTTATCAGAATTGAACGAACGATTTTGTTGGTTACCTGTTACAATCAGATTTTTCAATTCCGGTGCGTCAGACGTTTGTTTCTCACAATCAATTTATCTTCATGAGACAAAGCACTGAATGGGTTCACCAGAAAGTATTCCACTAAATCGCAATCGTTTGAAACACTCATTTTTCAGAAATTCATAGAGCCCATAACCATTGACCTAACATTAACATAAACAATGCACTCGCGTTTGTCCGCAATTCGCGAAGCGACACGACAAACACGTGCTATTCGGGCGTATTCAGACATTTGCATTGCGCCCGTAGGTTGCGCTATCCGACGTAGTCTATCCTCCTACAGATGTTGCCAAGTTGAATATTTTACGCGTGATTTGCAGATTTCAACGTGTGATGCGTGGGCAAGCACTGTTGCCAATTCAAAAATATTTAACTAAAAACAGGAAATAAAATCGAAATCCATGTATTTTGGTGTCCTTACAATGAGAAAGTTGTATTAGTTTATGGAAAATCTCTGAGGAGGCTCAGCATCCGTTGCCTCCTCTGAGGAGCCGCCACTGACAGGCTGGCTGACAAAAACGTCACAGAAGCCATAGCACCGCTATTATAACTAACCGATTTAAACATCAACAAAAAATTAATGAATCACCAGATACTTACTATATGTATAAATGAACTCTGATCATTAATTTTTCGAATTTTAACTGAAACGTCAGCGACTGTCCACTTTTATTTTCGAATGGCACCATACATAATGATATTATGTTTTTATTTTCAATTTTCGTATGTTTGAGATTCCTTTTCCGGATACGATGATGTATGATACAAATCCACTTTTGATGGACAAAATTCGTTGAAATGAAAAATTAATCCGTCTGTTGACGAAATATTTGAATTAATCAGCTGAATATTTGATTGAATCAACTGAATATTAGACTAGATCTCTACCTTGTCATTTTGAATCAAACAAAATGATTGTTTGAGCTGATTCAATATGTCTTCATAAATACGATGCATGGATGTGCTTGATTGAATAGAATCCAGAGTTCATGCAAGACATATTCACTTGATTGCTGGTGTTCCGCAGATGCTGGTGTTCCGCAAGGAACAATTCTAGCATCAACACTATTTCTACTCCATATCAACGATTTGTTGGAAGCAACTTCATGTCATACGCGGCAGTCAATCTACTACTTTTCTGCCTAGTAAAACAAATTACTATTGCACGAATGTCATATCATCGTTTTCTTCAATGTTTCAATTCACTTTCACGATATACCTAATAGAAATCATTAATTGTCATTGATGTTGAAGTCTTAGCATATCAGGTAGTTTGTGCAGAGTAGGTACATTAGTTAATATGAGATGATTCGTAACTTCGCAATTTTGATTTCTGAACAAAAAAATTTCTCAATTTATATCCCGAAACTCATTTCAATCAAAATCTACAATTTATCATTACAAAATTCTGACATGCAGATTTGCTCACATCCTCAAGGAATCCTCCTTGAAAAAGAGAGTCCATCATGTAAGGGTAATTGGTGAACAACCGAAGAAAAGAGTATGAGATTGAAGCCAGGTAAATATTTTCAAACATATTTGAGCTATTCTATTTTCATATTATGTATATGTACAGGGTTACATAGAAAAAAGTACATTACATAGTGCCACACAATAGAGGATACTAAAATAAGAAAAAAAGTTCCTATATATGAACATGGGTCCGCAAGGCCTTCAGTTGAAAGATACGGGGTGTTGAATTTGAATTTTTTGTTGGGTTGTCTTTGATTATCTTTAGCCAGAGACGCAAGAAATGGATAAAATGTGGTATACAGGGGTTTTTTATCATGCTAAATTCAAATATGATCTTGGTTTTGTGATGACGGATAGAGGGCGCTACATACACGGTTCCATCCCTATTGAATCGGTCGTAACTTTTTTGCTATACACTGTATGTCATTTTTGACGAGAAAAATTTGTTATCCCTTCTTTTATACCTAAGAAAGGTATACCTTGTCCAAGTCGCTGGAAGCATTGGTTCCAGTACAAATGCATCTAAAAGCCGACAATGCAAGCAAATTATTCAAAAAGCGCCAAAGTAACTTTTGCAAAAACAATGATAAATACTTCAACAATTACATTTTGATGATGTGATAAAAAATATGATTAATTAGACCAAAACATGAGGTTTTTAGAAGATGTTCAAATTGTTGCCCTTGTAGTTCAATACATCTTTCCATCAAAATTCAACACCCCGTATCTTTTAACCGAAGGCCTTGCGGACCCATGTTCATAGGAACTTTTTTCCTTATTTTAGTGTCCTCTATTGTGTGGCACTATGCAATGCACTTTTTTCTATGTCACCCTTTATAATAATCCTTTTTGGATACTATTACCATAATTCGATAAACACACCAAAATATATCATGACAGTTTATTCTCTAATCTCTATATAAGGTCTCACGTGAAGTTTCTGCTTCAACTGGTATAGGTCGAACGAATAAATTTCGACTATTTTAGTTCACCATGTATAAGAAACATATACTTACCATTACAGTTACGTAACAAAAAGCTATACCATAACACCTGAACGGGTTTTGATACCTACTGTGCAATTACTATGATTGACATATGGCGCCAGGAAAACTAGTGGTTACAAGATGTTTAAATTAATGTTAATGCAAATATATAATTATAATATATCAAATTAGCAATATGAAGTATAAACCTGAGTGGAATGAAATTTATAAACTGGTCAACACTGAAAAAGTAATATGGTATCGTTACAGTAATGATAATAATAATAATAATAATATTTTCTATTCACTAGGTACATATCGATGGTCTAATTCTAACAGGTCGTATTCCACCATAAGGTTTCGACGTTTTTGTAACAATCTACATTCTATATCATTCGCTTCTAATTTTGAGTGCCCATATTCCTTGCACCAATAGGAATATTTCATTTTACAATTTTAAATACGGTCGTATCATCTAGAAACTAATGAGAGAAAAATGTCGTAAGTCACCGAATCCACAAGTGTAACTTTGTTATTTCAAATGGAACACCCTGTATTTTATTGCATTTTTAGATTCTCCCTGAAAAGCTGATTTCATCAATGTATCACACTTGGGGTCTAGCAGGAATGATTACAGAGATATAGGGTGTTCAAAATCGAGATTTTACAACTTTAGGATTTTTTTGAGTCGAAACTATTCATTATTGGTCAAAACGGCTCTCATGTCCCTATCCCAACTTTTGATTTACTATCTACTGACATTTATTTGAAACAAATACAGGGTGATCAAAAGTCTGAATCTTGAACCACCCTGTATTTGTTTCAAATAAATGTCAGTAGATAGTGAATCAAAAGTTAAGATAGGGACATAAAAGCCGTTTTGACCAATAATGAATAGTTTCGACTCGAAAAAATCCTAAAGTTGTAAAATCTCGATTTTGAACACCCTATATCTCTGTAATCATTCCTGCTAGACCCCAAGTGTGATACATTGATGAAATCAGCTTTTGAGGGAGAATCTGAAAATGCAATAAAATACAGGGTGTTCCGTTTGAAATAACAAAGTTGTTGCTTCTTTTCGTTAGAAGCGGCAACGCCGCGGGGCTGAAAATATTTTAGAACCATGTCCCCCTCGAAAATGTAGTTGACGTGTCTCGGGATTTTTCAAAAACATACACACATTTCGAGAAAATTAGGGTGGGAAGTCCTGAAATGAACACCCTGTATATAGTATGTTGTGGCAAATGAAAACGTTACAAGGTATGTAACTCTGGTTGACTTTTACAGAATTCAACAATCTTGAACTTGCTGTATGGACCTCTATCTGTTATATCAACTGTGATTTAAATTGGTTTCATATTCATATATTCATATCACCGTTGCCGCTAGAGGGCATGATAGATACTATCTAGGTATCTGTCGATATCGTGATTTGAAGAAAAAATTGAATGTGATGGTATGCATAGTATAACACGATTAATTAAAGAAACTAAACGCAAACAGACCAACGAAAACCGCAACATGATAGATTTACGCTAACCGAAGAAATTGATGATCAAACTTGGAAGAATGATTGAAGACTGCCGTTCTGAATTGTCCACCCTGTAAGATTATTTGTATCCCCAGTAAATCTCCAGAAATTGGGATATCGAATAAAAAGATCCAAGATGACGTAACCAAATAATAGCAAATAATAGTATGGAATAATATGTCGTAACTCAGAGTGTAGAAGCACTAACCCACAACCTTTTTTTTTTCAACAATGTTATCTTCGATTTCTACACATGCATTGTGATATATTGAACGTTTTTCGTCTCCCCTGTAAAATACAGTCTAGGTGGGATACGAGTAGTTAGTATTTGGCCATCGATATAAAAGAGTTAAATGGAAATAGGGTTGAAAAGTAAATAAATATGAGCTACAAGCTGATGAGTGAGAGTTTTAGTGACAGATATCCGAAAAGTAAAGATGTGCTTATGAGACATACACTCAACATTCAACTAAGACTAAGATTGAAAAGATATTTTTTTTATTAATGATAATAACGTCAAACGAGTGCATGACGATGAGTATTCACAACTTCAGATCTAAACGTACATATGAATTGAATCTCTAGTACTATAACTCTGTTAAAATGTTTCAACTTTTTTTTTAATAAACTTGTAATCGTGATGTCTTGTATATTTTCGGCAAGGGTATTATATAATTTGGGATTCATAAATGACAATGATTTTTGTCCTATTGTTTTATAACATTGGAAATAAAATAATGTTTTTTGTTACGAGAAGAATAATATGATGTGCAGGTGAGTTTTCAGTACTCTTTATGATATTTGATTATGGTGGCATTGTAGTACAACTGCTGAGTACCAAATACATTAGCTTCAATGTACAGTGAGTCTGAGGAATAAGAATAATCCTCATGTAGCAAAGTAGGTATATGCAAAGTCACTTGGAACAACACATCACCATAGACTACAGGAGATATGAAGATAATCTATGACATCACCGCGAGGCGTGGGCCCTTTGAAAGTTTAAAGACAGCGGCAGCGTGGCCCAACATTCCTTTGATAATATGTTTCAACTGAACAAGTGAATAGATATAAAGTTGTATGAAGTGCATCATTATGCAATTTAATCGAATAGAAATAATGAATTCAGTTGTATAAACTGATATATTCTTCTTCGAGAACATCCATCGTGATTGTTACTACCTCTACCATGAAGTTTCAGTCTTGAGAGCAACCAACTTCTACATCAGACTTGAGACTTGAGCCTTTCTTCCCACCCAACTATTGTTGCAGCAGTCTAGGTAATATTCAGCTGTGAATTATAGACATTTTACTTGATTCTTTGGGATTTTCTCTCCTCGTTTCTATAAAATAAAAGTATTCGTATCATTTCAATATATTTGTAGGACAAATCAGATGATTTGCCCCAAAATGTCACTGCGTTTAACAAATTTTTCTTTCAGGGAGTCTAAAAGAAAAATCCAGTAGCTTGTCAGTGACACTTTGTTTGAAAAAATGTTTGAAGGAAAGAAATATAGATATATTGAAAGAATATCGATTTTTTACTTATCCTTGGACGTTTCGGGACCGATTCTGCTCCTCCAAGGGTGATCAGAATGCTGAATCTTGAACCACCCTGTATTTGTTCCAATTAAATGTCAGTAGATAGTAAATCGAAAGTTGGGATAGGGACATGAAAGCCGTTTTGACCAATAATGAATAGTTTCGACGCAAAAAATCCTGAAGTTTAAAAAATCTCGATTTTGAACAACCTATATCTCTGCAATCATTCTTGCTAGACTCCAAGTGTGATGCATTGATGAAGTCAGCTCACAAAGGAGAATGCTAATATGCAATGAAATACAGGGTGTCCCATAAGAAAAAGCATAACTTTGATACGCCACGCATTTCTGAGTCACCCTGTATAAAGCGAAATAATTTGGAAATGTTCTGCTCATGATCCTAGATCATTTCTGGGATTTTTGTTCATCTATCTCAAACAGTAAAGCTGTTATCTCACTTTGCCACACTAATGACTCACCTTAGATATTAGTTGTCTAGATGAAGATACAAAACAATCTCTCGAATATCATCTATTGCTTTTTGGGCAGAACAAAGAACTATCAAACATTATGGCAACATTGTTTGCGCTCCTTTATCTGTTTCGCGGCGTTCGTCTGAGGTCTGCTGCTTTCGTCACAGAATAGCCAACTATCAGAAGTGAATCTCTTTATTGGTGAGCCCCAATGTCTGGCCTGCCAGATTCTAACAGTAGATTCCAAGAGCAGAAATGGGACGATCAATTTCATAAAAATAAGGTCGGAAAATCGCTCCTTTATTGGTACTGGGGAGTGGCACTGATGATGACTTTTTTTTTCCAATTCGTACTTTCTGTAAATAATATAGGTGACTAGCTGCATTCGATTATTAGACCCAGTTCTTCAGCAGGTCATCTTCTGATATCAGGGTGGTTCAAGATTGAGACTTCTAATCACACTGTATCTGTTCTGATTGAATATCAGTAAATAGTGAATCAGAAGTGGAGATAGGGACATGTGATCCGTCTTGGCCGATAATGAATAGTATCGACACAAACAAATCCTAGAGTTGAAAAATCTCGATTTTGAACATCCTATATCTCTGTAATCATTTCCGACAGACCCCAAGTGTGATGTATCGATGAAATCAGTTCGTCAGAGAGAATCTTAAAATGCAATAAAATACTGGGTATTTCATTTGTAATAACAAACTTGAGGCTACTTCTTGATTGAAGCAGCAACACTGCATTGCTGAAAATATTTTGAATGAAAGTAGCGTATGCTAAAATATAAGCATGCATATTTTCATGTATTTCTGTCGACTGATTCCCGATATAGAGATAGTGTAAAGCTCGTCGTGACATACCCTGTATATATTCAGGGAAAGAAGTACTCACTTCCTTCCTGTGGGAAAGAAGTGATTCATGAAAAAAAAAACTCATTATATTCTGTCAACAGATATGGAATGGAGAACTGTTTTCCCATCACAAAAATATAGTATATTATGTAACAAGTATAGTGTTATCAAATAACGTCTTTTTAGTAACGAGTATTTTGAGCACAAGCTCAGCAGAGCGGAGCGAGTGTTCAGTAAACAAGTATCTAGAAGAATTTATAAACGTGTTACATACTCTATAGATTTGGAATCTGATCTAATCTAATCTACATACTATATACTTTGTCAACGAACTCATAATTCCTGTCTTTGACAAAATCATATTCATAATACTATGCAACTGCATTCAACCAACGAGACACGTATTAGTGATATTAGTTGTAGATGTGGTCATGTGAGGTAGGGATACAAGAATTTCTATCAAAATTGCTTGCTTACTAACCTTTGTGAATAAGAAGTTCTCATCTGACGTAGAAGTAAAAACTCTTCGATTCGTTGAGGAATCCGAGTTTTCGATTTCTCAGGTTTCTATCCATATTCTGATTGCATAATTTTGATGATTATGATACATCATGTTATTTTATTCGATTTGAGAGATAATGTCAATTCTCAATTTTCAGAGGACTTTGATTTTTCATGCTCTCTTTTTGGATATTCAACAGATATAATGGTCGACGTGGCAAATAGCCAAGAAAGTAGTTGTTTTCTGTTGAATATTCAGAATGATATTAAATGAATATCTTTATATGATGGAAAATGCAAATTCTCTACTTCAGAAGATTTTGTTTTCAAATTCTTATCGTGTGTGTTCAATAGTTGTAATTCAATATTCGTCGTGACATATAGCCAGGAAAGTAGCTGTTTTCTGTTGAATAAACCTAGAAAGAATTAATATTTTCATCACATGGAGAATACGAATTCTCAATGTGTTTCTTCATGTATATATCCATTTTTTTGTGCTCATGAATATATCGCTGAGAATATTCCTTCTCAATTGTACATGTGTTGTCATTCACCATACTGAAGAATCGATCATTTAGCATGAAAAGTATCCGTACGCTAAATGCCATTTTGGTTAGGTGAGTAGAAAAAAAATATTATTATCATTGGACCTTATATTATAATATACTCCTCGGCTGAAGCCTCAGGATATGATCTTGGTCCCTGGGTAATAAACGATATACTTTTCTACCTTCGAATATAAATAACTATTGAATCTTGTTTCGTTATGTCTTGGAGCGTACGAAAGGAAATCCCTATAATGTTCCAAGAACATCGTGCGTACCTAGGCAGGAAATGGAGAGGAGATAGTTATCGCGTGCTTGAAATACTTGTTACTGAAAGTACGTTTCATTACAGTCGTTGGATAATTCACTATTTCTTCTTCTTCCTCTTCTTTTGGGTTTAATGGAGTTTTCTCTCCGTCTGGTAACAATTTCTCCAGATCAGGTAATTAATATTTTCAAGAATTTTATATGGTTATGTGAATATATTATCTCTCGACTCGAGCACTAGAGACACCGTATTGCGTCACCATGCCGAGTTCATCAATGTTCAAGATACTATCGTATATGTGATCCTGCTGGAGCACGTTTGATTCCAAGTATGGCCCCTTTACCCGATGAATCCGTCATCATCCGGTCTCTTTACCGGCGTAGAGATAAAAGGGCCTGTTAATTATTTTTGCATGCACTTATTGAACTTCCCAATGAATATTGAATTTTAATCCAGATCAGGTAATGGGAAAAATGTTAGACTTGCACATACATCAATCTGACTTTTGACATGGAGACGCCGAGAGATGCCGATCCGACTTTGGTCTATTCTGTGCTTTGGTGGTGGGTTGGCAATCGCTTCCAGCACCTTACGGTGAGTCGTATGTCGAATGTCGTTTCTGGCAGGGTTGCCGTCTGAGCGATTTTCTCGCTAAATCTATTGACCATTCCAGAACACGTGATTTTGACATGGTTTCTTGAGGGGCACACAAACTATCTGTTAGGTTACCTCTGATGAGCATAGCCCTGGTCATCTCTGCCATATCCACAATATAATAACAGTTTCACCAAACAAAACTTTGAAATTCTTTCTTGTTCCAACTCCGATTCCAAGGAAAACGATCCCACTAATTCTGGTTTCATATGACAAATCTTGACATGTTTGCCCCTCAGCAACCTGTTAAATGACGTAATTCTGGAATGATTAATAGAGTATAAGGCAAGTGAATGCAAAATTTCAACTTGATTCGCAACGTGTCAAAATTCTAGCATATATATAGGGATCTTTTTCGCCTAAGAATATCGATTATTCAATCGATTTTTTTACGAAGATCTTGATCTGTGACTGAGAAAATATAATAATTTGGTTTTATAAGTTTCTTCGTTATAAGGAATTTATTTTTATTAATAAAATTCTATACTTTTTCGTTGCATTCATGCGATAATATTCCTCAAGTTATTATCTCGTAATGATACCTAATCTGAAGAAACATAGTATTTTTCAAAATTTGGCGCAGTTTGTGAGGTGAATTTATATTTGAGAATCGATTAATTTTTACCTCGATCGATTTAGTTTTGAAAAAAACGGCATACCTATTCTAGCGTTTTCAAAATAGTCATAGCGATTTATGTGGAGAATATTTTGATCACATGAATTGGCGTCGAATGGCGCGACGGATATGCATTTACATTGGAACATTCGAGACGAAGAGATAAAGCAGAGAAGAAAATGAATTTTTTTCAATCTCTTGGAGCGCACGAATGGAAATTCATATGATGGTCGTGGAACATCCTGTGCACCTAGGGAGAATAAGGAGGAGGTAGGTTTAATGTTTTTCGAACTTCTGAAGGTTATAAGTTCTTGGGTATACTTCCAATGGCAAAGAATTCCAAAGCTTCGCCGTTTTATAGACGAACGAGTTTTGGTGAAATGTTGTTCGACATTTTTCGAGGTTAACGACGAAGGGAAGTGCTGACTATGGACCTGTCGAGTTCGTCTGACTAGTATTGCTAGTGATGGAATTATAGCAGAAATTTCTGAGGAACATTTCCCGTGGTAGTATATCTTTCCTACGGTGTTCTAATGGTGTCAATGAGTTGGTGAGTGAGACATCACCCACCAGGCGAATAGCCCTTCTCTGGATGGAATCTGAGAGCATCAGCGTATATGTTTTGGTACTGAACCCCATACATGAGAACCGTATTCTATAACTTGCCGTATCTGTGCTTTGTAGATCATGTGAAGGTGTTCAGGTGTGAAGTAGATTTTTGCATCCGAGTTTTTTTGAAACAGTTTTTGCGATGGATCGGACATAATTTTTTCATGAGAGAGTATTGCTGAAATGGTAATAACGATCATAGATATAGTAGTTTGGTGGACATGGTGGTACGAGACATTGTTATATCAGGCATACTGAGTTCAGCCTTTTTAGAAGAAATACAGGCTTGAGTTTTGGTGGCCTTCAATTCAACTCTATGTTGTTGGTTCCCCAGGCTGTGATTCCGCAAAATCTTTATTGACAGCGTTGGCCTGTCTTCGTCGTAAGTTCTCAGTTTCCTATGAAGAAATGGGAATTCTAGAAGAGAACACAGCATGGAGATTACTTTCGCCTGCAGAGTTATGGATAGGGCAAGTGGTTGCTTTCAATAGACGTTGATATGAAGTAGGAACAATGTTAGTGCCAAGAAATATCCTTGTGGAATGCCGGAATTGGTGGCAATGGTATCAGACGATACACCGTTCACAATCTCACGGAGCGATCTGCCTGAAATAAAACTCGATGAAAGATGTCATAGCTGAGGTGGTAATGAGCCGTATGATGATAGTTTGTGGAGTAGTCCTTGGTGCCAAACACTGTCAAATGTCTTTGATATACAGTGTGGACTCGGTGGAGACATTAACTGAAATAAATTCGTTATAGCATGGAAGTGAATATTTCTTCAGAAGATTCCCGGCATACGTCAACGATTCAATGTTTTAACTACGTGATTTTTTCAAGTATTACCCTATGGCTTGTTACCCCTAATTTTAAAGCTGGTGGAATGGGGAATCTAGCGTACTAGTCAAATGTTAGTTTTTCATACGTTTGAAGGTTGCACAAGATTGGAATGTAATTTTAGAATTCAGTTTTTTCCAATATAACAATAGCTCAAAATGAGTGTTGAATAATTTATGGCAATTTTTTGCCACAACTGCTACCTGCTATTAATTGTATTCCAGTGTTTTTATAGAGCCACAAAAAGATATTTACTCTTATTGTCGTATTCACAGTCCGAAAGGAAATGTTATTGCAAAACGAGTGAAAATGCCCAAAATCACTGTCACTAAAAGACGACATTTCGATGAAAATACGTTGGGTACAAAAGTGCATAAAAATAGTTCTCTTCAAAAACGAAACGAAGGAAACATACAAAAATGTAAATATATAAAATAAAGAAAACAAATGCCAGTCTTCTATTCTTCTGCATAGCGTATCTTTGGATGATATCATCACCATTCAGAGACTGCTGCAGATTCCCTTGAGAATATGCATTAAATTTCCTTCTAGGCTCTCTGATAAGAAAATTCTTATTATAGTTCCAGTAGAATGTTCATGTTATAGCAAACAAATATTTGTTACGTTCCTTCAGGTCAGTTATACCATTGTTTGGTGTATTTTGCTGAGTATTCCTCATTTTCTTCCATAAATACATTTCAGAAACGATCTTCTGAGAGGACATTTCATCATTCTCCTCAAAAATGGTCGAAAACTGTTCAAGTATATTTCCCATATCTCATATATTTTCTCATCGGTTTTGTTTTTAGTTATTGATGGCACACAATGGTGAAGGTTGTATAGATTCAATTCATTTTCTGATAGTCGTTCTTTCAGATCAGAAAACAATTATAATGATCATCCACTGAGGAAACCGTAGGATTCGGTCTATGAACCATTCTCCCTGTTATACTCGGCTTCGAAAATTCGACATTCAGTTCTTTTAATTTCTGTGGCTTCATTCGAAATATTTAGATAGTATTTAGAATATCATCCCTTTCATTTTGAAGCGTCAGTAGAGTGATACTAACAACATCATGTGCTTATTTTTTGTCTAAGTATTTAGTTTGGAGGAAATTACTGAGTGGCAGTATTATCGGAAATATTTTTGCCAAACAGCGGAGTGTAATTACAAATTTGCAATTCCTCAGAGCTGTTGCGAAGTTTCTAGCTATAAAGACATACATTATTTTTTCATTCATTCTTGCTCCATGGCCCTCCTCCCTGGATCCGCATCTGCGATGGTAGGCTTGGTAGGTTTGTTTAAGGGCAACAACTCTAGAACAGTTTTTGTTGAATCAGGGTTTCGAAGCGGATGGTCAAAGAATGAGGTTATGTATGTGTCCATTCCAAGCGTGATGATCCCGAATATTTCCGCGGCACACTGTGAAGGATCCTCACAATCAAAGCATATTCTCTGCCAAGGAAACTAAGAGAATAGATGCGGAGACCTTCCTAGCTTCACGAGTTATAATGTCATACAAGATGTGTGGGTGCTGAAAGAATTGATGGAATGAAGAATGATGAGGTTGTGGAGATGAGTGTGTGATCAAAATTGCCAAGTGGTGCTCGTAAATCTATGGTGTAAGGTGCTGACTTATTAGTGAGGAATAAGTCGAGTGTGTTGGCTGAATGATTGTTGATGAGGAATTCTTGTAGGTTCCTTGAATAGCTACTCTTATAGCCGTGAGTGATGTCGAAAGCTTTGGCTAAACGCTCAGCTTCATCTGTTTGGTTGGAGTGTACGAGTCAAGCAGTGCATGTTGTGTGCATTGAAATCGTCCATGATGATGATTTCTGCTGCTGGATGGTTCTGCTGAATCAGGTCCAGCTTCGAAAACAAGAACTCGGAGAGCTATTCAAATGATGGATCATTGTAGATAGATAAGTAGAGACAAGAAGGATATTTGGTATATTTCTGGCTATCGAGTTTGAACCATGATTGATCCGTTTAAGAATAAATGCAGAGATCTCCCTCGAACCTGGAGTATGTGTGGCGTTCGTACCCAGGACAGAACATATATATAGGTCAAATTGGTGGGTGAATTGACCTGTGTCTCAGTCAGGGCCAATATATCTGACTTCTCAGTCTGAATAAGGTGTCTATGGACATCGTTGATGTTCTTGCTCAGACCTCGGATGTTACATAGGTCTATCTTGAGGACTATTTCAGCTGCTGGAGAATCTCTTCTAGCACCTCTCGTCTGGAAATCGGAATGGAGAGGTATTTTACTTTCTGATAATTTCACTTGAGGAGAACTCATCATCGCTTTTTCTGTATCGAAAAGAGAGTTTTGCGTGGAAGGACAAGCGAGGAAATTGGATTGGGTTGGGTTGGCCGGAATCACCAACCAGCTACTACAACACGGGTAAGTATACCCATTTCACAGTGCCTATGGTTGATGTGGTGGTATCGCTCCAGGTGTTAGCCATTTTCCACCTGTTTGCGTCCTTTTAGTCGCCTTCTACGACAGGCAGGACTTCCCGTGGGGTTATTCTAATCCGACCGCCATACGGGTAAATCTCAGGGTTTGTCTTCATTGGTACCACTTTTGGCACTTTTGAATAACATTTTGTATATTCGTTCTGTATTAAAACTACTAAACCAATTGCATGAATTATAGCAATGAAGGGTTTAACAAAACCTCACAAACGATAAGATTTCCAAAAAATTCTTAGTCAGACATCTATCGCTAACACGTCAGCTTCTCCAGATGAAATACTGGTAGGTACCATAAACTCATTTTCATTATGGATTTCCTGATTTCCATCAAGTAACGGCCGTAACAAACGAGAAATATATTTAGTGATTTACCAATGTATGTACAGTTGTCTTCAGAGAACATGTCACCCATGGACGGTGTCAGCTCTGATGTTAATCACCGCTGCCATAAGAGCGCTCATACCGACCAACCGCGATATGTTCACTGAAGACGAATGTACAACCTACCTACAATAGTACCGAATATTATTTCATAGGAAAGTTTATATCATTTTTTTTTCATTACTCTGAATCGAGTTCTGAATGAATGAAGTTTACTACGATTTTGATTCTGATGTTATAAACTATCTGAAAAGGGAGAAGTATGATGAAAAATGTCGCTACATCACGCAAAAAGTAGCAACAGTTTTGAAATTTCGCCTGCGCTATGGCGACTTCTAGCGGTTTTTTTCGTAACTATCTGCGACATTTCATGTTCAGCAGGTGGCAACACTGGTGTCTGTTACTTTACTGTGTTCTGATGTTCTCTGTTTCTCTGTTAGTTGTTCTGTAACGTTGGAGAGTGGCAGTCGGCTATGGAATGAAATCGCTAAGCAGGCCACGCTTCACGAGTATGACCAATTGACAGTCGACGGTATTATTTTCATTATACGAATTTAGGCTCGAGTTGCAACAGAATGTGATCGGTGTGATTGTTTTTGGCGATTATTTTTCTGTTGGTGTCTATTATTATTCAGTGAAAGTGATTTGTTTTTTTCGGCAGTTTTTGGATTATTGTTCGAACGATTCGTATGGTGGGTAACTATTTGTTTTGTTTCGTTTTCGCTTAGACTTTAGACATTCCAAGATATTGGTAGGTATACGAGGTTTGTGTGGATGGGGATATTATTAGACGATGCGCTGGTCCAATTTTCGATTTCATAACTTTTCACAAGATGTTGTAGACATATAGAACATGTTATTTTGTATATCTACTATACATGACACAAACAAGGGAAATCCGATCAATCACTTTGAGAATCTAAAAATTGTTTTATTATACCTATACCTACTTATTATTGTAGATCCCTACAGATCGAAGAGTGGTACCTAATGAATTATATCATAATAATCAGCCGAGTAATCAGCATTAGCATTCACCGAGGCATTCACACCTAGCTTTTTCAAAAGAGATGCGGTCAAATAATTCATACCCATTGTAGAATATAAAGAGTTCATTTTTATTTTCAATGGGTCACTCTGTACAACAAATTACTAATTTACACTACTCAACAATGTTCAGGAGCGCTTAGGGCCTCGGCCCTTGAATTGTGGTTTAGGGATACCAGAGATTATTATACAGTGTGGATACTTATTAATCTCTGGGCTCTGGGAATACCCTCCCAAGAGTTGCTCGGTTGTCAACGACAATCAACATGATTAAGTATAGAGGTATAAATTGGTCAACACTCTGCAAGTAACATGGAGATGCTTGTACAGGGTTCATCACATAACGCGTTTATAAAACATCTTGTTAAACATTTTCAATGTCTCCATATTTGAATAATGATCTGAATATTTCTAGGAAAATTAAGAGCAAGGCATAGGCCAATATGAACAATTTGAACTATAGGCAGTGGCGTAGCACTGCCGGTTTTACCAGAAGTGGCGAGGAGTGGTCATGAACTTAAGTAGAGATTTTTCACATGAAATGTAATATAATATGTTCATATGATTTCAAACCGTTTTCGAATTATTTTTGTGAACATTTTAGAGTTTACACTCGAGTTTGCACTAGTATAGTAGTATAGTATATCCAATATCAATTGCAGAATATCCCGCACTGTGCGGCGTCGGCGTGTTTGAAGTTTCCTTTGAAGTGACTGCAGGTGCGGCACAAGATTTTGCAATTGTTTTTGGATAAACTATACCTACACCTATTAAAAAATGTGTATATCTATATATACCTACTCATCTCCAATATTTTTAAAACTGGAACGTTTGAAATTTCACCAGAACTACAATACATGCGCGTATACATGAGGATCTCCCTCGGGATCTCCTAAGCGATAGTGAACACTCTTTCACAAGTTATACCGTGTGATTAGAGTTCTATTGTCATTTGAGCATATTGAAAAACCCTGAATCAACTGGACGTACGATGAAGGTTTCGCCCGAGGTTTCGCCAATAGAAGAACCTCTCGTTTAGTCTTGTGTATATTCGAGTATACAGTGCTTTCGTAAAGTACTGAATAAATCTCGGAATAAATCGAGGAATGAATTATTCATTCTTATAGCCAAACTCTCGGCCTAACTATTACTATCTTTATATCTTCCTATTTCTAAGGAATCTACGAGGGAATCTCCGAATCTTCGAATCTTCTTAGACAGGTCGGTTCTAATCGGGATTCTAATTTTCCATTTGCCACATTTATATGCTCGCATCTATGAGTAAAAATCATATCCACATTTGAGTTATTACCGAGGTTATTACCGAGGGGTGAACCACTATGTCCAATATGTGTACAGTTGGTGTCCAACCCTGATGCAATTTGTCCAATCTTGACCCAATATCCCTCATCTCAAAATTCAAATGTCCAATATGTATATATAATATTCAATATATAACTCGATATATAATCTATTGTATAATAACTTATGGAGTAATGAAAATTCAGGATTCAAAAATATATATCACATATAGGGTTTGTATCTCGGTTTGTATACAGTGCGTCCCGAGGTGCGTCCATTACATTCAGTGCTCTCGCAAAATGAATTTGCAATTAAAAACATACCGATGACCGACCGATGACGCACCTTGTTCCTCATACGGAAATCATCTCGGAACCCATTCTGTATATATCAATTAAATTCAAAAGAATGCCCAATTGAGAATAAAATTTCGTCGTGGACGTAATTACTCGTAATTACTCAAACGTGGATCACCCTGTATCGAGCCCTGTATGCTCAGTTTTTTCTTTCAAATGTGGAAAATTGAAAATAAAAATCGACCTATTTAAGGAGATTTCTCAGTAATGAATAGTTTGGCTGAAAAAAAAAATTCAAAAACTTCTTTAAGTGAGAACTTAATTTAACCTCGAATTTAACTAACGCACTGTATACAAACCCTGAGTGTAATGTATTATTGAATTCAGCTTTCCATGGAGATTCCAGAAATTGAATAATATATAGGGTGCGATAAAAGGGTGTTTCCTCGGGTGTTTAATTTGAAAAAAATCGAGGAAAAAATTGTCGCGGACCTCATAGCTCAAAACGTAGATCACCCTGTATATTTGATTCGATCGGCAAATTGAAATTGAAAATCGACCAGGCTGCGCTCAGAGACAGATAATTTTTGGATAAAAACGAGTATAAAAATCAAGATAAAAATGAATACATTCAGTACCTACTTAACGAAAGCACTGTGAATTAGCCAGTGAAAATTTGAGGAAACCCATGCTAATCGTATATACAGTGTGTCCCAAATTCGATCCTCACCATTGGGATCTCAGTAACTATGAGAGATAGAGAAACGGTTAAATTAGCAAAGTTGTAGCAAATTCAATGTTGAATCATAATCTATCGAGAAATCCGGGCTAGCTTCAGTCATTCTTGAGTTATTTGAGAAAAACTGAAATCTTGTATTTTTGTTTTTCTCGAATATCTCGGAACCTATTGATTTTATGAAAAAATGACTTCAACATTCTCATAGCACTTTTTAGTGCTCTTTTCAATGGTTTTGTCAGTTTTCCGTCAAAATGTCAAATTTCTGAGATATCACCTACAACTTCAATTTTTCTTATGGACGCCATATTGGATTTTGACAGATTTGAAATCAGCATCAAATTTCCTTTCTAGTGATGTATCACACTCACAGTTTTGTTCTATTTGGGGTACTGATTTCCAATTTTTGTTTTTATGTCAAGTAGGCTATAAATTCTGTGTTCTATGTTCTCGCATAACTTATCGCATGGAATTGGATGTGTACTATTATAGCAGAAAAAAAATTTAATAACAGTTGAATAATACAAATACTGAAAAAAAAAATCAATTGAACTGCTCGAAATGGCCCCCATTGTTCTCGATACATTTTAATATTCGCGAGCGAACATGATTCGCTGCTTTTCTCAGATGAACTCTGTTGATGTTCTGGAATGTGTCCATCACCCTATCTCGTAGATCATCAATATCTTGAATTGGATCTTCATAAATTTTATTTTTGGCGTAGCCCCACAGGTAAAAATCGAGAGGCGTACAGTCAGGCGACCTTGGAGGCCATCTCACAGGTCCATGGGTAGTAATTAATTTAGCACCAAATTGATTCTCGAGATATTCCCTAACCAATCGCGTATTGTGCGGTGGGGCACCATCTTGCTGAAACCACATTAACTCATATTCAGCAAGTGGTATCTCGTCTATAAAATTCGAAATTTCATTTCTCAATAGCTCTAAATAACGTGGACCATTCAAGTTATAATCGTAGATTATTGGACCTAGTAGTCTACTGCCTGAAAAAAATACACAATGAGAAACAGTTATTCATGGACCAAAATTCTAGTAAGGTACCAAATATCCCACACCAAACATTGAAACCAAATTTGTTCTGCCACTTTGATTCTCTGATGACATGCGGATTATTTTGTGCCCAGTAATGATGATTATGTTTATTGTAAATTCCATTATTATGAAATCTCGTTTCATCGGTCCAGCAGATATTCAATGGAAAGTTCTCGATTATTTCACACTGGTTATGGAACCAGTGACAAAACTCGAGACGACGTTCATTATCACCAGGTCTTAACCCTTGTACTATCACTGGTTTGAAAGGGTTGGTACTTATCATTCACTAAATGTCTGTGGATTGTTTGTTTTCGGTACAAGAGTTCTCCGACTAAGCTCTCGAATTGAAATGGTAGGAGTTTGATTGATGATTCCTTCGATATTTGCAATATCTTGTTCATCCAAGCGCAAACCATACCTTGGCCTAGGTGCAATGAAACTTCCATGCTCTTGCAAATTTCTTTGTAATGTTTAGAAAAATAGAAGGATGCGGTTGTTGTCTTTCTGGATATAAAATGGAAGTATTGTCTAGCTGTTTCTCTGTTATTTCGATTATTTCTGATATAACAATTGTACATATCAAATTTTTCGAGATTTGTGAACGGCATTGTTTGCCCCGAAATAATTGACTTGTATTTTTTCTTGACGTTTACAGAAATGTCACTTGGCTCACCTTTGCTCCAAGCCTACTCTATGAAAGTTGTGCCAGAACACATTATCGTTAATGTTTATAGAGAGCTTAGCGCATAGCCTACTGGACATAAAAACAAACATTGGAAATCAGTACCCCAAATAGAATAAAACTGTAAGTGTGATACATCACTAGAAAGGAAATTTGATGCTGATTTCAAATCTGTGAAAATCCAATATGGCGTCCATAAGAAAAATTGAAGTTGTAGGTGATATCTCAGAAATTTGACATTTTGACGGAAAACTGACAAAACCATTGAAAAGAGCACTAAAAAGTGCTATGAGAATGTTGAAGTCATTTTTTCATAAAATCAATAGGTTCCGAGATATTCGAGAAAAACAAAAATACAAGATTTCAGTTTTTCTCAAATAACTCAAGAATGACTGAAGCTAGCCCGGATTTCTCGATAGATTATGATTCAACATTGAATTTGCTACAACTTTGCTAATTTAACCGTTTCTCTATCTCTCATAGTTACTGAGATCCCAATGGTGAGGATCGAATTTGGGACACACTGTATATTTCTTCGATTTAGTTGCATGAATTCACCTAAAATGGTTAACATGTCGACAACATGGCGACTTATAATTCACAAAGAGGGCAAGTAAGTAGTTCGTTTTCATGAATAATAAACAAATTACGAGTATGAACCGCATGAAAGGAAATTCAATGTCCTGATAAGGAATATACATTATTATGACGCCTGCCTTATCTGACTTTTCAACATTTACGCAATTCTGATATTCTTTATTTCGGTTGATATCTGTTGCTTGGAATAATGAACGAGTTCAATGCAATATTGGACACCTCGAAAAATTTGTTTTTATTCCCCACTCGATTCCCCACGACGAGTAAGTATGTTGAATTTTGTACTGTTCACTCCGGTTTACTCGAGGGGTCAACCACGGTCAACCACTTTGTCCAATATGTGTCCAAGCCCGATGAAATCTGTCCAATCGAAGGTCCATTCTGAGCCAAATATTCCTATTCTAGCAATGCAAAAGCGAGTGCAAAAGTCTCGGCAATAGTCAAATCTTGTATTTGAAATATTCGATAATAACCGATAATATCGGTCCAATCCTACGTCTAATCTGTCAAATCCGTGACCGTTTTCGGGAGAATGGATTACCTCGGGATTACCCCTCGCAGAAAACTACAAGACGACTTGAAACAATAGATCTCGCAATAGATAGTAAGTGACACATAGAATTACCCTTGGAATTACCCCTTATTATGTTGTGCACTCTATATTGCAATAATACTCATATTTATACAAGGGCGAACCGCAGACGAAAATTTGTACACCAGACTTCACATTTTCCTAAGACTTCACTGACTTCATCGTGACTTCACTGACTTCATCACGCTTCATCATGACCTTACTGACTTCATCATGCCTTCACTGACTTCATCGAGACTTCAGTGAATTAATCGTGACTTCACTGACTTCATCGAGACTTCAGTGACTTCATCGTGACTTCACTGACTTCATCGTGACTTCACTGACTTCATCGAGACTTCTTCAACGTGTACACCAGACTTCATTAGCGGTTCGCCTCGCGGTTCGCCCCTCGTATTTATATTTATAGAGAAGGGAGAAAATTTTAAAAAATATAGAGAAATGAACATTCTCACTCCTGGATGAACCCATACAACAAACCGAGGGGTGGCTCACTTGCCTAAATTTTGTACACCATATTACCAAATTAGGTAATATCAGTAATATTTAGGGGATATTACCATAATACCAATAATACTCAAGATATTACTAAATATTACTGATTATGTGAAATATTACCAAATATTACCAAATATTACCAAATATTACCAAATATTACCAAATATTACCAAATATTACCAAATAAGACCAAATTCCACAAAATATTATCAAATATTATCAAATATTACCAAATATTACCAAATATTACCTAATATTACCAAATATTACCTAATATTACCAAATATTACCAGATATTACCAGATATCACGAAATACCACCAATATTACATTCCAAATAATGATGGGTACCTGATGAATGACATTAATTACCTCGTTAATTACTAATGTATACAGGTAACCTCACTCACCACTATCATCAATTCAACTATTATCAGCAGAAATGTCTATATATTTCGACAACTAAACTGATAAACGGAATAAACTTCAAATACTTTCATAATTTTTTTTTTCGAGCATGATGGTTCATGGTCCAAGAAAGAATTTCGAAAAATGATCACGATATAGAACCGTATAGAACAAGGTCGAAAAAAACAAAATTGCTCAAACGGAATCATAACGACACCGCTGCAATTTTACACTACTTCAATTAACATTCTGTCCAGAAATTGGTGTGCATCGTGCCATATTGCTCTGGAGAGTAACTGAAAGATGGGGCTAAACAAGTGTGAGAACCGATCGAATAGAAATTTATAATTGGATCTATGAGTAAATCGATTTAAAATTCGACCTCAGTTTAATTGTCGAAATATGTATAGATATTTCTACTGATAATAGTTTAATTAATGATAGTGATAAGGGTGGTTACCTGTATGAACTAGTAATAATTAATGTGGTTTATCAGGTTCCTAAACATTATTTGGAAGGTGATATTGGTAATATTTTGTAACATGCCCGAATATTTCGTAATGTTTGGTAATATTTCGTAATGTTTGGTAATATTCGGAAATATTTGGTAATATTTGGTAATATTTGGTAATATTTGATAATATTTGGTATATTTGGTAATATTTGGTAATATTTGGTAATATTTGGTAGTATTCAGTAATATTCGGTGATATTTGATAATATTCGGTAATAATTGGTAATATTTGGGAATATTTGGGAATATTCGGGAATATTCGGTAGTATTTGGTAATATTTGGCATAACTTGGAAATATTTGGTAATATTTTGAAAAATCAGTAATATTTAGTAATATCTTGAGTATTATTGGTATTATTAGATATTACCTAGTTTATAGTAATATCCCATGAGTTCAGATGAGTTGCTATTATTTAGTATAGATCTAGAAATTATTCCATTTTAGCTGACAGAGACATATTTCGAATAATACTCAGTATTGCATGGTATTGCCAACATAAAAACAAATAGTTATTTTCTCCACATGACATTGAACATGGCTTCTTAATGTCACTTAACAGGCATTGAAGATGCACTTTAACTGCCTGGGTAGCTTAGAATCTTGTGATTTTCTCCCATGTAAAGCAGATAACTATTTAGGTCTACTCAATTTGACAAATTAGTTGCTGAAATATAGTTAGACATTTCTCAATACCTTTGTGGTTGTTTGGGTGTTCCTAGTCGCCGATTACTCAGATTCATAGAGATCAGGTAGGCATAGATCGAGGTATAGATACGATGGAAAATAACATGTTGCTGCACCTGACAGACAGCTTTCAAAAATCTCGCTAGGTGGCGAACGCTTATTTTTCATTGCGACATCTGGTATAATTGACTCATAGAACATTAGAACGTATAATACTCATTTTCATAATATTACTAGAAATACTACCAATGTATTACTTGATGCGTTATACTAATATTACTTGGAATATCACCAATAATACTATATTACTATAAAATAATACCAATATTACCATATTATTGACAGATATTACTGATATTACCATATTATTGGATGATATTACTTATATTACTATATTACAAGCAGATATTACCAATATTCCAATATTACTAGCTGATATTACCAATAATACCTGTCATATGAAATATTACCAAATATTACTTGATAATACAAGTAATACCGGTAATACTAGAAGTATAATACTGTACTGGTAATATATTACTGGCACGATGTACACCATATTACCATAGTGAGCCACCCCTCGCAACAAACAGTAGGTGTTCAACTTGTTACATATTGTAATCATCATGAAAAATTCCGAGAAAAATTCATAGGTAATTCCTCGGGTAATTCAATGATTTTATTGATAATAGGCAAACAAAATGCATATGAAACACACAAAATAATCTTCCTGAAATTGATAATTCTTGATTGGATAAACAGTGGGTCCAAAATACTATAGCTAAGAGTAGATAAGAAACAAGGTGAAGCATGTATATTTGTATACTAATACCAAGTGCAAACAACACACTTCTGAACTCAGAGGTAGGTACTTAGCTGATGAAATTACTCGGAAATGTTTTTATATGATCAAATGGGGGCCAAATATAGAAAAACATCAGACTCTAGGGCAGCTTTGGACCTTCAACAGCAGAGGAAGAATTCTTGAAGGGCCTCCTTATAATGTTTTTCCGAGTGTTTTTCTTAGCAAGATCCCCATAATTCCATCAAATTTTGCATGAGAATAGGATTGGGTGTTGTTCAATGGGCACCATCTCGAGCCTCATTATTAGAAATGAAAAAAAAAATGGACCATTATTTTACAAGAATAAAAAATATTACCAAAACATACCCTAGATGGTTGACAGGGCTCTAGATACTCAAGAAGCTAGCAAAGCCACTTTCGATTTTCAACATGAGGCACATCTCATAATTTTAGGCTCATTTTAGGCTAATTTATCACCCCATTCCCGAACTTTTTGCTCCTCTCTTCGCCTCCCTATCATAGAAAATTCTGTGGCTTTGCTAGCCTCGGCCGAACTCAGCAGAGCCATTTTTGAAAACATTGATTTTTCACCAATTTGATATACCTATTGAGATTAAATGACTAGTTTTTTTCTCAACGTTTCCAACAGAAAAAATACGAGACCAACTGTCGAAACTCGCGTCATCCACTGTACAGGGTGGCCAACTAAGAATCCAGAGTTCGATACCGCTGTTATCTTGAGAGACACAAAAAAAAGTTTTGCATTCAAATTAAAGTGATAACCGAGCTTCACATTTCAAAATTTCTTTGAAATACACAGGGTGTTCCGTAAGGTCACAGCGAGGGTCACAGCACATCAAAGCTATGTTTTTTTTTCATAAGAAGAGAGAAGAAGATATATTTTATTTCATTTTGGAATTCTCCCTGAAGATCTGATTTCAACGACGTATCATACTTAGGGTCTAGCAGTGAAAATTACTGACATATAGGGTGTGAAAAACTCGGTGAAAAATCGAGATTTTTCAAGTTCAGAATTCTTTTCTGTCAAAACTGACGGGAGTGAAGTTAGCCACATCCACAAAATACACCGAGAAAAATTTATCGCCAAAAATTTCACCCTATTTCAGATGGAACTTGAACGCATTTCATATAATGACTGAAGAGGGGTGAGAGCCTGAGTCAAATTTGATAGGGTGGTGGTGAATTCATAGTTTGTCAGGCCGTCTAAGGGGGTAGAAAAGGGTTTGAAAAACAAAAAAAATCATTATCTCCCTTAATATTCATTGTACATGGATTTTGAAGGCAGCAAACGATTCTACTGATTGTATTTGATGGGAGGGGGGTGATCTCATAGTTTGTCAGGCCGTCTAAGGGGGTAGAAAAGGGGTTGAAAAACAAAAAAATTCATTATCTCCGTTAATATTCGTTGTACATGGATTTTGAAGGCGGCAAACGATTCTACTGATTGTATTTGATGGGAGGGTGGTGAACTCATAGTTTGTCAGGCCGTCTAAGGGGGTAGAAAAGGGGTTGAAAAACAAAAAAAATCATCATTTCCGTTAATATTCGTTGTACATGGATTTTGAAGGCGGCAAACGATTCTATTGATTGTATTTGATGGGAGGGTGGTGAACTCATAGTTTGTCAGGCCGTCTAAGGGGGTAGAAAAGGGGTTGAAAAACGAAAAAAATTCATTATCTCCGTTAATATTCGTTGTACATGGATTTTGAAGGCAGCAAACGATTCTACTTATTGTATTTGATGGGAGGGGGGTGATCTCATAGTTTGTCAGGCCGTCTAAGGGGGTAGAAAAGGGGTTGAAAAACAAAAAAATTCATTATCTCCGTTAATATTCGTTGTACATGGATTTTGAAGGCGGCAAACGATTCTACTGATTGTATTTGATGGGAGGGTGGTGAACTCATAGTTTGTCAGGCCGTCTAAAGGGGTAGAAAAGGGTTTGAAAAACAAAAAAAATCATTATCTCCCTTAATATTCATTGTACATGGATTTTGAAGGCAGCAAACGATTCTACTGATTGTATTTGATGGGAGGGGGGTGATCTCATAGTTTGTCAGGCCGTCTAAGGGGGTAGAAAAGGGGTTGAAAAACAAAAAAAAATCATTATCTCCCTTAATATTCATTGTACATGGATTTTGAAGGCAGCAAACGATTCTACTGATTGTATTTGATGGGAGGGTGGTGAACTCATAGTTTGTCAGGCCGTCTAAGGGGGTAGAAAAGGGTTTGAAAAACAAAAAAAATCATTATCTCCCTTAATATTCATTGTACATGGATTTTGAAGGCAGAAAACGATTCTACTGATTGTATTTGATGGGAGGGGGGTGATCTCATAGTTTGTCAGGCCGTCTAAGGGGGTAGAAAAGGGGTTGAAAAACAAAAAAATTCATTATCTCCGTTGATATTCATTGTACATGGATTTTGAAGGGAGCAAACGATTCTACTGATTGTATTTGATAGGAGGGTGGTGAACTCATAGTTTGTCAGGCCGTCTAAGGGGGTAGAAAAGGGGTTGAAAAACAAAAAAATTCATTATCTCCGTTAATATTCGTTGTACATGGATTTTGAAGGCGGCAAACGATTCTACTGATTGTATTTGATGGGAGGGTGGTGAACTCATAGTTTGTCAGGCCGTCTAAGGGGGTAGAAAAGGGGTTGAAAAACGAAAAAATTCATTATCTCCGTTAATATTCGTTGTACATGGATTTTGAAGGCAGCAAACGATTCTACTTATTGTATTTGATAGGAGGGTGGTGAACTCATAGTTTGTCAGGCCGTCTAAGGGGGTAGAAAAGGGGTTGAAAAACAAAAAAATTCATTATCTCCGTTAATATTCGTTGTACATGGATTTTGAAGGCGGCAAACGATTCTACTGATTGTATTTGATGGGAGGGTGGTGAACTCATAGTTTGTCAGAACGTCTAAGGGGGTAGAAAAGGGGTTGAAAAACAAAAAAAATCATCATCTCCGTTAATATTCGTTGTACATGGATTTTGAAGGCGGCAAACGATTCTACTGATTGTATTTGATGGGAGGGTGGTGAACTCATAGTTTGTCAGGCCGTCTAAGGGGGTAGAAAAGGGGTTGAAAAACGAAAAAATTCATTATCTCCGTTAATATTCGTTGTACATGGATTTTGAAGGCAGCAAACGATTCTACTTATTGTATTTGATAGGAGGGTGGTGAACTCATAGTTTGTCAGGCCGTCTAAGGGGGTAGAAAAGGGGTTGAAAAACAAAAAAATTCATTATCTCCGTTAATATTCGTTGTACATGGATTTTGAAGGCGGCAAACGATTCTACTGATTGTATTTGATGGGAGGGTGGTGAACTCATAGTTTGTCAGGCCGTCTAAGGGGGTAGAAAAGGGGTTGAAAAACGAAAAAATTCATTATCTCCGTTAATATTCGTTGTACATGGATTTTGAAGGCAGCAAACGATTCTACTTATTGTATTTGATAGGAGGGTGGTGAACTCATAGTTTGTCAGGCCGTCTAAGGGGGTAGAAAAGGGGCTGAAAAACAAAAAAATTCATTATCTCCATTAATATTCGTTGTACATGGATTTTGAAGGCGGCAAACGATTCTACTGATTGTATTTGATGGGAGGGTGGTGAACTCATAGTTTGTCAGGCCGTCTAAGGGGGTAGAAAAGGGGTTGAAAAACGAAAAAATTCATTATCTCCGTTAATATTCGTTGTACATGGATTTTGAAGGCAGCAAACGATTCTACTTATTGTATTTGATAGGAGGGTGGTGAACTCATAGTTTGTCAGGCCGTCTAAGGGGGTAGAAAAGGGGTTGAAAAACAAAAAAATCATTATCTCCGGTATTACTCGTTGTACATGGATTTTGAAGGCGGCAAACGATTCTACTGATTGTATTTGATGAGAGGGTGGTGAACTCATAGTTTGTCAGGCCGTCTAAGGGGGTAGAAAAGGGGTTGAAAAACAAAAAAATTCATTATCTCCGGTAATACTCGTTGTACATGTATTTTGAAGGCAGCAAACGATTCTAGTGATTGTTTTTGATAGGAAGGTGCTGAACTCATAGTTTGTCAGGCCGTCTTAAGGGGTAGAAAAGGGGTTGAAAAACAAAAAAATCATTATCTCCGGTATTACTCGTTGTACATGGATTTTGAAGGCGGCAAACGATTCTACTGATTGTATTTGATGAGAGGGTGGTGAACTCATAGTTTGTCAGGCCGTCTAAGGGGGTAGAAAAGGGGTTGAAAAACAAAAAAATTCATTATCTCCGGTAATACTCGTTGTACATGTATTTTGAAGGCAGCAAACGATTCTACTGATTGTTTTTGATAGGAAGGTGCTGAACTCATAGTTTGTCAGGCCGTCTTAAGGGGTAGAAAAGGGGTTGAAAAACAAAAAAATCATTATCTCCGTTAATACTCGTTGTACATGTATTTTGAAGGCGGCAAACGATTCTACTGATTGATTTTGATAGGAAGGTGTTGAACTCATAGTTTGTCAGGTCGTCTAAGAGGGAAGGAAAGGGGTTGAAAAAGGGAATTTAATCATCATCTCCGATAATATCAGTTATGTTGATAAAGAAATATAAAGTCATGATAAAATGAACAGCAAGTTCAGAAAATAAGAGTCATCTGAGAATTCACATACTTTGTAATATCTGATATTGAATTGTATTCCTACTGATTCTGCTATTGCTGAACAAACACTCATGTAATTCCTGAGTATTCGAAAAAATATGTGGATTAGTTTCTCATCGAAAAAGATAAAATATAGGGTGTTCAAAATCGAGATTTTTCAAGTTTAGGATTTTTTTATCTCGAAACTATTCATTATTGGTCGAAACGGCTCCTATGTTTCCATCTTAATTTTTGATTAACTGTCTATTGAGATTTGATTGGAACATTTACAGGGTGGTTCAAGATTCAGAATTCTGATCACCCTGTATCTGTTCCAATTATTAAATGTCAGTAGATAGTAAATCAAAAGTTGAGATATGGACATGAAAGCCGTTTTGACCGATGATGAATAGTTTCGTCTCAAAAAAATCCTAAAGTTGAAAAATCTCGATTTTGAACACCCTATATCTCTGTAATCATTCCCGATAGACCCCAAGTGTGACACATTGAGCAAATCAGCTTTTCAGGGAGAATCTAAAAATACAATGAAAAATAGGGTGTTCCATATAAAAAAATCAAATAGTACCCTGTAGATCGTTTGTTCTGAGCACCCTTTTTTTTTCTGATGTAGCGGAAAAAAACTCAATCAAAAATCATTCAAGATGATATTTCAAATTTTGAAATCGGTTTAAAAATAATTGAGCTAGAGGGGGGACATTTATGGTGAATCACCCTGTACACATAATCAAAAAATTAAATTGTCCAGCAAGAACCACGAGTTAGAGCATTCTCGCCAGGGGAAATAGGGAAAGGAAAAGGAGGTGGATAAGGGTTAGTTGGTATGAAAAAATAATAACAACACTGAGAGAAAACTTGAGTTATCATAATTGGAAATCTGATAACCGTTATTACGATATCTGCAATAAATAGGGGACAGATGTGTTCATTTGCTACCATAGATGAAGTGAATTTTCAGGTGACTTGTAGTTATGGCAGCTTATTCAATTTGCAAACTTGTATAAAAACACCGCTGCTGAATAACTACTACTTGTTCTAGTTTCTATGATAACACAGAATGTCGAATAGGAATTATTCCCATAAAATGTTGCAGTTACTCTCCACTCTACAGTGGTTATTAGACTATCGACATAAAACAGCATGTTTTTATTACTGGCACAACCATCTTGAGGTAACGCAGTAATTCGTCTCATTTTATTATAGTTATCTGATATCTGCATGAAACCTGACATTTCGACATGCTATTGTAATGTAGCTCATTTTCAACAGTTATCCCAATATTTTTCTACTCTAGTATATTCATCAAACAGTGGTAATAAGGTAATCAACATTATTCGATGGTATGCATTATGAAACCGTGCTTTGAATTACTGCAATGAAAATAAATATCATATCCACACTATCACTTTTCATGATCCAAAGTTATTGTTTTCAAAAAAACAAAAAAATACATTTTTTTTATCGCTTGGAGCGCACGAAAGGGAATCCCTATAATATTCAAAGAACATCGTGCGTCCCTAGGGAGGATAAGGACAGGAGGTAGGTATTGGAATTTTTTTTGAACTTTTGAATTGAAATATTGGGGTATCTGTGGAAGTTTTTTGACATTACTCATTGATTTGTTCGGAGAAATATCATCTATATGCATTACTGACGAATTTATTAAGAAATGAGAAGTTGAATACTTATATTTACCCTTCCTTCGGAGTTATGATGAGAATTGTCAATAAAACTTCCCTCACAGAAACCCAGATATTTTGATTCAGAATCTCATCGATCATTTTGTTTTTGAAATAAACCAATTTTAGGCCTTGAAAAGTGGGTATGGAGAATACTTTTTTCATTGCAATAATGCAATGCACGGTGTATTCCACAGATCGGTTCACAGCCAGCACTAAAACAAAACTTTGCTACATCACAGGCATTCACCAACAAGACACGGCTCTTTCGTTTCGGACGATCGAATCCATTGAACAATGATTGAACACGGGCACCCATGTCCGAGAACAGAGAAATGAACGCGATCTGTATCCTTGTCAGCCACAAAACTAATGAAACACTAGAGCGAACTGAGCCGAATTACGATTGTCGAATGATTGCCTAATAACCGTCATACATGTGAATTGCTAGAGTTATTCGTCAACGTACAATGCTAGAAACCCAAACAGCTATGATTATTGGGACAAACATTATCTGAATTCGCCAATGAGCATAATTCACAAAACGAGCTATGTCAATAAAAAATCTGAATAGACTGGAATTTATAAAATTCTCATAATGTCATAACACACCTGCGTTATGATGGTAGCAAATGTCCATTCAAGGGTATTACAAATGATTTAAGAAATCGATTTTTATAATTACAGAATGGAGAGAATACTGTTGTAATAATAAAATGATCAGGAATAGGAGATTTCCTTATAAAGGTTATTTCAATCAGAGCTGGTAGATATTTTTAATATCCAGTTTCTCTCAGTGAAGAAAGTCGAAAAAATAAAATGAAAGAAAATAAGAATAAAAAAACTCGTGAACAAAAAATATTTATATTCTGTTGAAAACGTAGCGTAAACTCAAAAAAATCAACATAACCGACAACCACTCACCTAACGCGAGAAGCACAACAATGACTAATCGGTCTACGCCGTTCCTGTAACAAGCCACCCCACTGACCCCACTCCTTCGTAGTCGGCTGGCCGAGCCCGCGTGCAGGGTGCAGCCGTAGGTATAATGTTTCCCGCGATGCGATGGATGCATAAATATTATTTAGGTAGTTTATAACCGCTACATGCGTCTTTGAAAATAAATGATATTCTGGAAGTTATACATTTATTACATTTTCGTCACCAGAGCTTTTTTACGATGTTTCAATGCCTACTCAGCTCTTGGACTGCTGAATTTTTTCTTGCCATATTACCTACATAGGCAGAGGCACAGTAGGTTACATTACAGCAATATTCAAATTGAATTATAACTTATTGACGCTCAGAAGCACTGAAGGAAAATTCTGATACCAATATTAGATGGATATGTTGAATTATGAATTACTGAAAAATTGCAAATTCAAAAATCACCAGTCATTTTTACTGCAACTACTGCAAGCGTGAACAAAAACATGGAAATTATTTTTCTTTTCAGTTTGTACATTTCAAATTCCAACATCAACTTACAAATAAGTATAGGAATTAAAATTATAAATACCTACAATGTAAAATGAAAATAGAATGTCAATCATGCCAATCCGTATATTAAAAATTAGGTCGGAATGGTTCGATACGGTGCACAGCGAGCGCACTGCAAACAACTGATACTGATAAGTACGATCGATACGTTGGACGGCCAGCAGAGCTTGGCCGCACCCAAGGTATGACGCGTATAAGCGAAAATTTAAACTTGAAGCGGGGAATCTGTAGGCGATGCCTGTGGCGATGCGTCGAGACAAGAAATCACCGATCGGCCGGCCGTCTGCATCAGTGTAATGAGCTACGCGAGCGTTTCAACTGAAAGCGGCGTTTTGACGATGGGATTACCTGATGTCGTAGGTCCTGAATTAGTTCGTGATCGTGATGTATATGCGGATGGCATACTCAAAGGTTCCATGAATGAAATTCAAATAATAGTGGCATAACAGTAGGATAATGAGCGATGAATTATGAAAACGGTTTCGGAAAATAATTTTATTCATCAAATAGTTCAGTAATTTTCCCCAAATTATTTGGTACGGCCCGGCCGACCCTGCCGTCCCTGACGAGCCGTCACTGTCGAGGACTACCATACGCAGAGAATATTAACGAAGATATTGATTTTTTTTGTTTTTCAACCCCTCTTCTACCCCCATAGACTGCCTGACAAACTATGAACTCAACACCTTCCTATCAAATTCGATTAGTAGATTCGTTTGCCGCCTTCAAAATCCATGTACAACGAATATTAAAGAAGATATTGATTTTTTTTTGTTTTTCAACCCCTTTTCTACCCCCTTTGACGGCCTGACAAACTATGAGTTCAACACTTCTCTATCAAATACATTCAGTAGAATCGTTTCCTGCCTCCAAAATCCATGTACAACGAGTATCAACGGAGATATTGATTTTTTTTGTTTTTCAACCCCTTTTCTACTCCTTTGACGGCCTGACAAACTATGAGTTCAACACCTTCCTATCAAATTCGATTAGTAGATTCGTTTGCCGCATTCAGAATCCATGTACAACGAATATTAAAGAAGATATTGATTTTTTTTGTTTTTCAACCCCTCTTCTACCCCCATAGTCGGCCTGACAAACTATGAGTTCAACACCTTCCTATCAAATTCGATTAGTAGATTCGTTTGCCGCCTTCAAAATCCATGTACAACGAATATTAACGGAGATAATGAATTTTTTCGTTTTTCAACCCCTTTTCTACCCCCTTAGACGGCCTGACAAACTATGAGTTCACCACCCTCCCATCAAATACAATCAGTAGAATCGTTTGCCGCCTTCAAAATCCATGTACAACGAATATTAACGGAGATAATGAATTTTTTTGTTTTTCAACCCCTTTTCTACCCCCTTAGACGGCCTGACAAACTATGAGTTCAACATTTTTCTATCAAATACATTCAGTAGAATCGTTTACTGCCTCCAAAATCCATGTACAACGAGTATCAACGGAGATATTGATTTTTTTTTGTTTTTCAACCCCTTTTCTACCCCCTTTGACGGCCTGACAAACTATGAGTTCAACACCTTCCTATCAAATTCGATTAGTAGATTCGTTTGCCGCATTCAAAATCCATGTACAACGAATATTAAAGAAGATATTGATTGTTTTTTTGTTTCTCAACCCCTCTTCTAGCCCCATAGACGGCCTGACAAACTATGAGTTCAACACCTTCCTATCAAATTCGATTAGTAGATTCGTTTGCCGCCTTCAAAATCCATGTACAACGAATATTAAAGAAGATATTGATTTTTTTTGTTTTTCAACCCCTTTTCTACCCCCTTTGACGGCCTGACAAACTATGAGTTCAACACTTTTCTATCAAACACATTCAGTAGATTCGTTTGCCGCCTTCAAAATCCATGTACAACGAAAATTAACGGAGATATTGATTTTTTTTGTTTTTCAACCCCTTTTCTACCCCCTTTGACGGCCTGACAAACTATGAGTTCAACACCTTCCTATCAAATTCGATTAGTAGATTCGTTTGCCGCCTTCAAAATCCATGTACAACGAATATTAAAGAAGATATTGATTTTTTTTGTTTTTCAACCCCTTTTCTACCCCCTTTGACGGCCTGACAAACTATGAGTTCAACACTTTTCTATCAAATACAATCAGTAGAATCGTTTCTTGCCTCCAGAATCGATGTACAACGAGTATTAACGGAGATAATGATTTTTTTTGTTTTTCAACCCCTTTTCTACCCCCTTAGACGACCTGACAAACTATGAGTTCAACACCTTCCTATCAAATTCGATTAGTAGATTCGTTTGCCGCCTTCAAAATCCATGTATAACGAATATTAACGAAGATATTGATCTTTTTTGTTTTTCACCCCCTTTTATACCCCCTTAGACGTCCTGACAAACTATGAGTTCACCATCCTCCTATCAAATACAATAAGTAGAATCGTTTGCCGCCTTCAAAATCCATGTACAACGAATATTAACGGAGATAATGATTTTTTTCGTTTTCCAACCCCTTTTCTACCCTCTTAGACGTCCTGACAAACTATGAGTTCACCATCCTCCTATCAAATACAATAAGTAGAATCGTTTGCCGCCTTCAAAATCCATGTACAACGAATATTAACGGAGATAATGAATTTTTTTTGTTTTTCAACCCCTTTTCTACCCCCTTAGACGGCCTGACAAACTATGAGTTCACCACCCTCCTATCAAATACAATAAGTAGAATCGTTTGCTGCCTTCAAAATCCATGTACAACGAATATTAACGGAGATAATGAATTTTTTCGTTTTTCAACCCCTTTTCTACCCCCTTAGACGGCCTGACAAACTATGAGTTCACCACCCTCCCATCAAATACAATCAGTAAAATCGTTAACCGCCTTCAAAATCCATGTCCAACGAATATTAACGGAGATGATGAATTTTTTTGTTTTTCAACCCCTTTTCTACCCCCTTAGACGGCCTGACAAACTATGAGTTCACCACCTTCCTATCAAATTCGATTAGTAGATTCGTTTGCCGCCTTCAAAATCCATGTACAATGAATATTAACGGAGATTTTGTTTTTTTTTGTTTTTCAACCCCTTTTCTACCCCTCTAGACGGCCTGACAAACTATGAGTTCAACACCGTCCTATCAAAAACAATCAGTAGAATCGTTTGCCGCCTTCAAAATACATGTACAACGAGTATTAACTGAAATAATGAGTTATTTTCGTTTTCAACCCCTTTTCTTTTCCTTTAGACGACTCGAAAACTATCGATTCACCACCTCCCTATCAAATTCGACTCAGGCTCTCACCCCTCTTCAGTCGTTTTATGAAATGCGTTCAAGTTCCATCTGAAATCGGGTGAAATTGCTGAACACATTTTCGGCGATAAATTTTTCTCGGTGTATTTTGTGGATGTGGCTAACTTCACTCCCGTTCAAAACTGTTCATTATTCGTCAAAACGGTTTACATGTCCCTATCTCAACTTCTCACTTACTATCAATTGGTGTTCAATTGACATTTAATTGAAACAAATTATAAATTTAGATTTTTTGACCACCTTGTATCAATTTCAATTGAACACCAATTGATAGTTAGTGAAAAGTTGAGATAGGGACATGTAAACCGTTTTGACGAATAATGAACAGTTTCGACAGAAAAAAATCCTGAACTTGGAAAATCTCGTTTTGCACACTCTATTACAGTAACTTTCACTGCTAGACCCTAAGTATGATGGGTCGTTGAAATCAGATCTTCAGGGAGAATTCAAAAATGAAATAAAATATAGGGTGTTCCTATGAAAAAAACATAGCTTTGATGTGCTGTGACCTTACGGAACACCCTGTGTATTTCAAAGAAATTTTGAAATGTGAAGCTCGGTTATCACTTCAATTTTGATTCATGAATTCTTTTTATATCTCTCAAGACAACAGAGAAATCGAACTCTGGAGTCTTAGTTGGCCAACCTGTACATACATTGACTGAAGTAAAACCATTTTAGACCAGATAATATCCCTAGATCTCAGCTCTTTAATGGATGTTTCGAACATGATAAGGATATCTCGTCTCTGATAGCTTTTTTCTAGATTGAACTGAACGCTTTTGAATAATTTTTTCGAGTATTTCTTGGTTCGAGGCTCATTAACTGTTAATCCTTTTCCATCCTCGCTTTTGAAAATCAAATGTTTCAGGCGAAGTTTCAGGCCAGTTTCCCATGAATTCGGTACATTTCTTCCATTTTGAAGTTATTTTCATTACTCTGATCGAGGGGTGAACCAATTCAGAAATATCTGTACTTTCAGCTGGAAATACTGGCAATTAGCAGGAAATACGAGAAATATTCAGGCAATACACGCAATATTTTGAATATACAAGAAATACTTTGGCAATACAAGAGATGTACCTACCTTGGAAATACAGGCAATATGAAGGGAATCTCGAAGGGAATACAGGATTTTTCAGATAATTCCTTTCTGGAAATATAGGCATTTATCAGGAAATACGAGATATATATATTCAGGCAATACAAGTAGGGATTGACCGATACCGATATTTATTTCGGCCTATCGGTGATATCGGCCTCATTGGCCGATTATCGTATCGGCCGATATCAAAAACCGATAGACCGATATATTTTTTTACGAGGGGCGAACCGCTAATGAAGTCTGGTGTACACGATGAAGAAGTCTCGATGAAGTCAGTGAAGTCACGATGAAGTCAGTGAAGTCACGATGAAGTCACTGAAGTCACGATGAAGTCACTGAAGTCTCGATGAAGTCAATGAAGTCATGATGAAGTCAGTGAAGTCATGATGAAGTCAATGAAGTCATGATGGAAATATCTTCAAACTTCTGGGTATTATATGTTCATAGGAATATTTCCTTTGACGAAGCTCTGCCGTTTGTTCGACCTATATCAAGGTTGAAGACGAAATAATATGCTGACTGGACTTGTCGAGTTCGTTTGACTGGTAAAATATGGACGG
>OU896719.1:41012-89008 GCA_918026855.4 Phaedon cochleariae | reverse complement strand
CACTGGCGCGGTATTTGCCATTAGAGCGACACCTGGTCCATACACAAATATGTCACTCTGTGGTTGTATTTATATTGAAACTACAATTCGAACATCCTAGAAAACCTAACCTGCTGTTAATGCAGGTAGAATATTCTCACCATATGGATTCTTTGTCAATATTTGTTGCATTGCATACATATGGCACGGCATTGGTGGTTACTTCACATGTTTATTTGAGTCAATTGTTTCGGTTGCAGAAAAAATAGCATGTTTCATTCGGATCAAAAGTGACGATTATTTATATCACTGAAATCTTCTGCATGTTTCAGTTCATTTTGTGCTATTTCGAAATTTTCTGTAGGTAAAAAAAACACTGTTGCATGAGGGTTGTTTCAATATTATCAGGAAAGATGAGATTTTTTTGTATAATTGTATTGATGTTCCTTTACCACATTAAATGCAGAATAATATTATGGGTAGGTACTATAAATACCAGTTTCATAAAATGTTCTTTTTATTGGGAACTTATCCCATTCGGATGATGCACTCAAGAGATTTCTCAATGGTATTCCTTCAATGGCGTCCAATTCACATTCTGCTCTTTCGGCATACACCACTTGTCTAAAATAATGACCATGCTGCCATCCTCAAATTCTACTACTTGATATATGAATATGAATAAGTATGACCACCACACCACACAACATAGATAGCCGAATAACATGATAATGCTGGCCTTCTATGATTGTATTGTTATTTTGTTGTTATGATCATCATGGCCGCAACGGCGAAGCGAACTGCGAAAGTGAACGGCTTGGCCACCGGCCACAGCCGTCTTCTGAAGACGGCTGTGGGTTGGCGCTGGCGGTCGACGTTCGCATATCTGCGCAAGGTCCGTGCCGACCAATCAAATACAGTTCTCTACGCACTCTCCCGCTCTGATTTGAATTCGCATTCCGGAATAACAACGTTATAATCTTTTTATGACGTGCCATTCGGTCTTATATTTTTAATAGCTATAGGGAGAATACTTTGCACAGAAGGTATATAATTAACAATTATCTCAGAGACCATCGAAAACACACATCTCGCACAGATTAGAGGAAAAACTATTATGAAGCATAATATATGATAAGTGACATAATAATATATGTTATAAAACATAACTACTAACATTTTCATATAACAGAGATGGGAAACTTCTTGATTATGGATTTTCCTTGATGTACATGACTGAATAAATGATGGTCATAATTAGTCATGAAAATGACCATCAGATGACGTCATATTGACGACATATCAAGGACGTCTATATAACGTCATATCAAGTACGTCAGAATGACGTCATTTTGAGGTCATATGACGTCAATGACCATAAATGACCATATATTGACGTACAAATGACGTCAGCTTGTTACCTGGGAACACTCGGCTTCGCTAACACTCCGCCTCGCAAATGCAAAATTCGCTTGTCAAACAAAGTGTCACTTTTGATCCTAATAAAACAATCTACTATTACGGTACTCGGTTGCTGAAAAAGTGGTAGATTCACTGTCACCAGAACGACCATGGATTTTATCTGGTTCGGTAAGTTCAAGTTGACGACGTGTTTGTTTTCGGTTTTATTTTTCGATTTACAAATCACAACGAAGAGCAATATTCCCATTTTAATTTCCGATGGATTCGTTTACTGAGGTAAATTAATAATATTCTATATATTTTCCGTTTTATGCCTTTTCTTATTTCGGGATACTACATCTTTTGCTTGTGCTTACTGTGCACAAGAATCGGACTTCTGGATGCCATAATTTGATTTTACAAATGACTGGCGTAAATAAACCACTACCGTAGTCACCAGTACATAACCACTGTCAAAATTCGGTTGATTTCCTGAAGAATCCAGAGTGGAATTTGCAGCAAATAAATGCGCGAAAATGTTGGCTTACTCCTGGGCAGTTGTGGCTAGTGTTCCATCTTCCTTAATTATTAATTTTTCACCTCGAAATAACGTGTGGAATAAGAATAAATTAGGTAGTCAATCTACTTTCTTACTCACCCCTCAATTATCTCAACATTCAAACATGTTCAGGAGTTTGAAAAGTATATGGATGTCTCGTAAAGATCAGCATTATGCGATTTGAATTCTATCAGGAATATCTCAAAAACCTCTACCTTCAGGAATGTGAATGTTGGTACTTCTAGGCAAGGTATTGGGGCGCCTTACTGATATATCATACACCAATTTGCCTATTCGTCTGCCTGAGAAAAAATATGAAGGAAAATGTGGCGATAAGGACTGTAACTACACCACTGCTTAACGAAATTCAAAAATTAGAACTTCGTGTGATTACATTGATCATTTTGGAAAAATATAACTAGTTTCAATTTTGTTACCACATGGGTTCTAAAGAAATTGACATGAATCTGGTACTTCTGACACCTTTTATCTCAGAGAGGATGCATTTCACTTTATTTAAAACTTCTCACTACAAAATGAGTTATGCAATCCGTATACGAAGTTTGCCGGTCTCATACTGACTCACCCTGTATACTTTATCCATCCCTAGGTACGGAAGAAGCCGTCTATGATATCATCGATAAAGTTCAAAAGCTGTCATCCAGTCTTGACGGAACAATCGAAGTTCAACTCGTAGGAGGCTTCACCGATGCCCACTGTATATCCGAGAAGTTGTTTCGTGACTTGATGAAGGCCTTTCACCAACATCCTGTAGAAATCCATTTGACATTGGCTTGTGTGGGACAAATGAACACCGATATTCGGGATGGCATCCCGTGGCCGATTTTATATGGAGTCGGTGTTAGCGTCAAAACTGGTATGTTATTGAAAGTTCCATCGCATGAATCTCGAGTTTTATCATATGTAATACCGCAAGTGATACTATTTTGCCGGATATATTCGGCGATTGTTACGACAGCTTGTTATTGTCTAATAATTTCGCCGAATCATATTGTTTACCAAAACTGTCGAGCTGTAAACTTGTGCGCTGTTCTTGGGAGGTCCAAATCGCTCTGGTTATTAGAATAGTTGATAATACACGAGTTTTCAGTTAATAACTTTTGATGCGATAGGAATTTGAAATAAGAAAAATACAGTGCTTTGAAATTGGACCCCGCACCGCAATAGGGGGGAAATTGGCTTTCGGTGAATATTCTCGAATTTTGGATGTATCGTAGAACTCGTGATGCTGATCCGATATCCCAATTATCAAAGCTCTAAATTCAATAGTTTGGATTATACAGGGTGCTGAAGTTGACTTTTTCAAAATTTCGAATGGACATTGTGAAGTTTACTTTTTGAATACCAAAATCAAATCGACTAAGTTTTGTTTGTCCATGTGGCCGATGGAAATCCACTATAGAGTTCAATGATATCTGCACGTACTCACGATATACAGAGTTGGTCCAAAAATAGCAAATGTTCCAATTATTTCCGAAAAAGTGAGCGGTTGAAATCAATTCATTTTTGGACATTTCGTAGCATACTGATATCAACATCGATTCATGATGATTGCATTTTTCGAATCAGACATATGTAGTCCTCCAGAGCAATTGAGAAACAAGACAGAAATCCTGAGTACGTCAACTCCAAGGAAACTCCACTACTACTTTCACAACCACCCTGTATAATTCAGGTATTCGCATGAAATATTGTCATCACGAATTATCAACTTCCTTACCAAGTTTTACGGGATTCCAATCATTCGATGGATATGGATATCAGGACGGGTGCGGTTTCATGGAAACTTGAACATCTTGTGTATAATATGTAGTCTGATACAAGAAATTCAATTATCATGAATCGATGTTGATATTAGTATACTACGAAATGTCCAAAAATGAATTGATTTCAACCGCTCACTTTTTCGAAAATAATTGGAACATTTGCTATTTTTGGACCAACTCTGTATATCGTGAGTACGTGCAGATATCATTGAACTCTATATTGGATTTTCACCGGTCACATGGACAAACAAAACGTAGTCGATTTGATTTTGGTTTTCAAAAAGAAAAATTCACAATGGCCATTCGAAATTTTGAAAAACTATTGAATTTAGAGCTTTGATAATTGTGATATCTGATCACCATCTCGAGTTCTACGATATATCCAAAATTCGAGAAAATTCACCGAAAGCCAATTTCCCCCCTACTGCGATGCGGGGTCCTTTAAAAAGTTTGCCACTGAATTTTGCAGACCCTGTGATGATTCGTGTCGATCAAACTAGGCCTTATTTAATAGGTATCTTTGGTGATTTTTTATAGTAAGGCTCAACAACACTTCAATTCAACGGTCTTTTTTTCATTATTTTTTTAACACGGCTTAATTAGTATGGTATATGTACCTTTGTATGTTTGTATGATTGTTTGTAGACGATTCTTCGAACATGATTTTGACCCACTTCAGAACGTCTAATATGAAAATAATCTTTGTTTGAATTGGAAGTCCTAATTCACAAATATAAATAATAATAGTAATGCATACAATGAATAGATGAAAATTGAAATGAAATGGAATTTTAATTCAACACAGTACGAATAAATATTTCATAAAATGTAATGAATATCTATGCCTTCTTGGTAGGACCCAAATCTCCATTCGAAATACTCAATTATAATTGTAGTAGTCGATCTGATTTCCATGGGTCGTTTATTATAATCTACTATATACCTTGGTGGAATAATTAATTCATAGTCGCTCCCGTCAATCTTGTACGATTGATATGAAAATCATATCTATCTCTTGTTTCATGATTGTGAATTTGATAATTGAAAGTTATAGAATATTTTGAGTACGTTGAAAAAGCACAATGTACTCCTTTGTAGATAAATATCATAGAGAAATATCTAATCCTATTCTTAATTGAATTGAAACGTAGCAGACTTATCAAGGACCGATGACAATAGCATAATAGTATTTTTTCAAGTTCTGGTTCTCACGAACAAGGATATCCTGTGATGTTCAGAGAACATGTGAGAACCAAGGGAAATAAGGTAGGAATTAGTGTTCTTCTTAAATTTCTGGAGGTAATATGCCTCGGGGAACACCTCCCTTGGCAATGTGTTCCAGAGCCTCGCTGTTCGTAAGATGAACGAGTCTTTGGAAAGATATGTTCTGCAGGTCTCCAAAGTGACCACGAAGGGGTGCGAAGCCTCAACTCGACGGGTTAATCTCGCGGTGACTGCCAAGGGAAGTACAATTGTTGATATGTCAGAAGAGCATCGTTAATGAAAATATCTACGAAATGGAGCCAGATCGCCAACTTTTCTACGGTGTTCCAGAGAAGTGAGTGAGTTTGTGAGCGAGGCATCACCCACGAGACGAATTGCCCTTATTTGGACGGAATCCAACAGTTTCGGGGTATGTTTGGGTGCTGTACTCCAAATATGGGAACAGTATTACAGGACAGGTCGGATCTGTGCCTTATAGATCATGAGCAGCTGACTGTAAGTGAAATGGGTCCTGGCCCGAAACAGAAAACCAAGTTTTTGGGATGCACTTTTAGCAAATGATCTCACGTGATTTTCCCAAGAAAGGTTATTGCTGATAGTTACCAAGCATCGAAATGGATGTCTCCAAAGGTATGGTTAAAGCTTATATTGGGCACAGTGAGATCGGCTTTTCTGAAGAAAAGGCCTGCTTGTGTTTTGTTTGCATTGAAATCTACCAAGTTATTGGATCCCTATTCGAGAATTGTTGGCAAGTCCATATTTATGTTGTCAACATTTCTCCCTCGTTCATTTCTGATCTGCCTGGCTGGTATTGGATCCCTGGAAGAGAAGCCGGTATGGAGGGTACTATCATCCGTGAAGCTGTGTAGTGGACATGAAGTTGCTCCCAACAAATCTTTGATATGGAGTAGAAATAGTGTTGGTACTAGAATTGATCCTTGTGGAACACCATCATTCATGATAAGAGAGTCAGATGAAACTCCGTCGACCACTACATGGAGAGCTTTCTCCATGATCTTTGAAATGATAGATAGCAGTGCGATCGGTCTGTAGTTGCTAGGATGGGTCTTTTCGCCTTTTTCAGGAAGTGGTTGCACTCTTGCAATTTTCCAGTTGGACGGGAATATCCCCAATTTGTTAGAGTAGTTGAATAACTTGCAGAAAACAGGTGTTGAGTTCGACAGCACAACTTTTGAGAACAATCTTTGTTGGTGTTGAGACCCAATGAAATAGCATAGTTTATTATAATGATAAATTCGTTTTCTCATACTCCCTGGGTTTGATAATGATAAAAATCGGTACAAATATGTTTCAAATAATCCTGATTCAGAATTCATCACTATTTTTTGTGAAAACAAATCCCTATATGATAGTACTATCTGAAATAAATGTCAATAAAATTGGTCACAGTTGGCCACGATAACAGTCCAAGAATAAAATCACTCTTCAAATAGTTATCCAACAAAAATAAGTTTTTCGAAATGGATCAGATAATGACAATTTTTAGGGGTGATATATATCCTTGAAGTGGGACACACTGTCGATAGCCAAACTAAAAAGAAGTTGAAATAAAAATAAAATAAATATAAAATAATAAAAGCCATTTCATAAATATTTAACAAAGGAAATCAGCACCTTCGTAATGAGTATTCTCAATGTTCTCTTCCAGGAGAAATATTCCCGGCTACCTTTCCGGACAAAGGCCCGGAAGAACACCTCCGCAGCGCGCGCCATCTATCGGGCAACCGAAGAATCCTCGACATCTACGATCCCGCCACGGGACTTCTCACCATCAGTCCTTTCGACTACTCATGCCCTGTGGGCGCTGATTTCTTGGAAGGGCAAGACGACCGATTCGTCCTGGAGAATTTGTCGACTTCTCCAGAAGTTGAGCCGCCTCATTTTGTTGCTCAAATTAGGGCGACTTTTAGATACATGCGGGACAATCCTGCTGAGAGGGTTTTTCAAGGCGGGAAGCCACGGTGTTTTAAAAGAGACGATCGTTCGGGTTTGTGGATGCCTGTGCACTAAGTAATAGTTGTTAATTATGTACCGAGGACGAAAAACTTTAATTATAGTCGTCGAGCCTGCCGAGGCATGCAAACAAACGAGACAATTCTCAGCTTTTCGCCGAGGTGCATATTACATTTTTTTGACAACCTCGAACACGGTATTATTTACATGTAAAATGTAAAATTTCAGCAGTATTTTATTTTTCACATTATTTCACTGCCTGGTCGCAACAACTACTGAAATAGATCTTCATGTCCTTTTTTCAGATAAGGATATGCTACTTCTCTTCAGAAATCCTTTATGGCTATCCTCTTATCCCCTTTATGTATCATGTGGTACAAAACACACCCATTTACTATGGCAATATCTACCATTCGAGTGAAATGACACCAACACCATTGTTTGTAAGTTATCTCCTTCGTCAGACGATTGAAAATAATCCTCCTAGACTTGAGTGTTATCTGCATCGTCAATGAATATCTCAGTACTTTCCAGAATATCTTTAACATCAGCAGTTTCCAGGTCCTCGTCATTGACTTCGTCCTCATCAGTAAAATCATCTACCTCTGAAGGTTTCGAGTTTTTTTTTTTTTTAGTTCCGAAAATAAATATTCCACCGCATCCTGGAATGGAATGGAGACAAAAAATATCGAAATTCATAGATGTAAGAATTATGAAATAATGTTATAGTCTGAAGCCCAGCGTTCTCATTCGAGGACACCAAATTTCAGCACAACATTTGGTTTTTTCTTGTATATCCACATTTGTAAATGCATTCTATTGTTCATGTTGTCATATGTAATAGAAAATGTCACACAACCACACTCACCTTTGTTTATGAAGAAGTTTGAAATAAAAACATAATACCCGTACAAGCAATCACAAATTTGCAGTGTTCCACCTTTATCCAAACATTCACAGCAGAGCAATAAAATGCAAAGATGCAGACTCCTGTCTGATATGAGCTCAATACTAACCCCTTGTTACCATTGCGCATGTTTTTTATCTCTACCCAATCACGCCGTCCTCAAACGAAGACGCTGGACGCTAATAGGTAAATAAAATATTTCAATTCAATTAATTTTGTGCATTGAATATGAAATGTTACTGTATTTCATACACAATGTTACAATAACTTTGCTGGAATTATCATTCACGAACATCACATTCATAATATTGCTGAACGTCCGTAACAGTAGTTGCTGCGACCTTGCAGTAAGATAGCGACAATATATAATGAGTCATTACACATTACATTGAAATACTACTGCAATATTGTTGAGATATTACTCTGCTTGGTGGGCAGTTACAACTAGACAACCAGAAACACGGTTATAGACCCATAAACTTCTTTAATTCATATTTATTTCCATTACTCTTCTATTTTCCAACACATGAATTGGTGAGGTTGATTAACTTTCCATTTGAGTCAAATTTTGATCAATACAGAATACAGAACAAAGGAGCACAGGACAAGAATGCCTAGAACTTTTGAGATTAAATACCATTAGTTTTCAAGTTCGTGAATACTCAGCAATGTCAACAATGTTTCCATACCTTGCGCGAAATATGTACTTCGCGCATGGTGTCGTGGTAAAACGTAGGAAACTGAAAAAAGTGTCACTTCGCATATTGTCATCAATGCTTGAACCTTGTCATTTTTTGACGTTTGTAGAACAATAATTTCTATAGATCATAATATGCGGTTATGCATGAAAATGTTCTTTGAATATCAATAATCCTATGTGATTTCATACACGAATTTAACAATAAAGCATATAGTAAGTCACAGCTAGACGAAATTCAAAAATTGAAATTCCATGTGATAACATTTTTCTTAAATAGTATAACAAGTTGAAACAGGAGTTTCGAAAAAATGTTAGAGAATGCTTTTTAGGACACACAAATCCACAATAGTTTAGAGGAATAGTTGTTAAGTAATTCCCTCCTATTTCACATATTCTAGAAATTTCAATATATTGAGCAAGACGAAAGTGACTTTTTGTACGAACTCTTACCACGAAGTTTATTTCTGTTTTGATTGCAGTTAGTATTTCATTTATTTATTGACGGGCAAACCCAGTGTAAAAAAAAGTCTGAAATAAAAGATCCCACAGATACCTGATAAATAGAATATATTAATATTATTATTGTGGTCGTTTTTACATTCTGTACATATATTAAATCTTATAAAATAGAATTTTAAAATATTAAGGTAAAGTGTATGTTATGTTTCAACTAAGACATTCACAATCATACTCTGCTTAAAATTAGTCCAAAGAAGTTTCACTAGTTTCAACCTTATGTTAAACAAAAATACACTTTGGTTCAGATAGTAAAATGTGAAACAGCAAAACAGTCGATTATAAATTGTAACTTTGCTTTCATTTCATAAACACTCACCCTCAATAACTTTCAATCTGCAATGATAATAGACAATAAATCAATCAAATGATCTAAAAGTGCGTGCGATTGAGATATTCTGGGTAAGAGGAAATGTTCAGAATCAACGCAGTTATCATCTGCCGAAGTTTTTTATAAAAACATCCTGTAGAAGTGGAATCATTGATAAAATTAAAAATTGTTTTTTCAAAATGAGCCATATAACTATTGAAACCTTTTCGAATTCAGGAGATTTTTCAAACAATTTCTAATATGTTCCATTGATACATTAAAATAGCTGTGTGTGAGGTATATTTTTTTATATTAAAATTTTTTCATCCTCTTTCAGAATGGTGTAAATGGAGTCAGAAATAGTTATTTATTATACAAGAGAAAAAAGTGATAGATTTTAGCTCCAGATTGTGTCGTCTCCCGACGCGTAGCGGAGGGAGACAAAAAACCGTGAGCTAAAATCTAATATTTTTCCCGTGTATAATACACTATTTTTTTTGTGACAGAAGAAAGCACGAATCAATATTGAGAAGATATTACATTATTTTGAAATCCGAAAATTATCGACGTGAAATTTTGAGTTTCTAACAGTAGGGACACCTGCGTTTCTAGGCATCTTTATCATTCTTTTGAAGTAATCAAATATCTGATGTCACTTCTGTCAGTCTAATTCTGTGATTTGATTTCAAAAAATTGCGAATTTAGTGGTTGTTTAGTGATATACGTAACAGCGAAGTCGAATGGAAGATAAAAGGACTTGCAATTCTTTCTCGGAGACGGTATTATTGACTCATTTTTCGGAACTATAGCACAACAAAAGCCATCAACAGTGCATGTATATATATGTGATATATATCCGGGAAAAAAGAACTCACTTTTTGCCCACGGGAAAAAAGTAATTCATGAAAAGTGACATTTTATAACCTGCCAACAAAGATGAAATGCCAAACTTTTTTCCCGTCACAGAAAAAATTTGTTTTTTTACAAATTCACAATTGTTTTTTCTTATTCTGGAATATATTTGTTTCACCAACTTTCATGCGAAAATGTTTTTCTGTCTTCATTTAGTTGATAGCTATGGGACTCTAGAGTTGGCATTTTCGAATACATATCCATTGACACCGCCGTAATAAAAATCAAGTCGGCCAGGAAACAAATTGTTTTGTAAGCTTAATATACTGGGTGTTCCCCTAATTCAAAACGAGTTGATTGGACCCAAGTTATTTATATAAAAAAATGTACCGTTTGTCCCTGAGACTAGTTCAAAGTTTACTAAAACACGTATACAGTGTGTCCCACTTACCATGCTCACCATGGGTATCTTTTTAACGGTGAGAGATACGAGGTCGGTTAAATGACACCAAATGTGGAGTTTTTCACGGCCAACTATAATGTGAAAAAATATTTTTATAAAACCTATTCGTTTTTGTTTTATACGCAAAAAACAGATTTTGATCATTTTCATGTCTCCTGCATAACTTCTTCATTTATGAAAATATTCAAATAGGAATTTCACATTCTCATGGCAGTTTTTCAAGATGATTTCGAAAAAAATATGAAATTTATACCAACTCTTCTAGAATTTGAGATATCAGCATCAACTTTAGTTTTTCAAATGTAGGTAATAGCTCACTATGACTCAGTTACAAATAACTTCTTTTTCTCTTACAGATGATATGTCGCAGTAATAGTTTTGTGTTGATACAACGGAGTTATCGTCATGTATACAAAAACAAAGAATTATTTGGAAGCCGCCATCTTGAATTTATAAATTTCAACAAAAAAATCATGATCTCCGACCTCAAAAACCCCCACCTACCAATTTTGAATGGAATCGGACCAAGTCTTGTCCGCCATCTTGGAGCAGCCATTATTTTTTAATTTCAACAAAAATTCCATAATGTATTGTCACCGAAATTATGAACATCTGCCAAATTTCAAGTTAATCGGAGTTATGGAATTTTTGTTGAAATAAAAAAAATGGCTGCTCCAATATGGCGAACAAGATTTGGTCCGATTCCATTCAAAATTGGGAAGTGGGGGTCGAAGATCATGATTTTTTGTTAAAATTTATAAATTCAAGATGGCGGCTTCCAAATAATTTTTTGTTTTTATATAAATGACGATAACTCCGTTGTTATCAACACAAAACTATTACTGCGACATATCATCTGTAAGAGAAAAAAAAGTTATTTGTAACTAAGTCATAGTGAGCTATGACCTACATTTGAAAAACTAAAGTTGGTGCTGATATCTCAAATTTTAGAAGAGTTGGTATGAATTTCATTTTTTTTTCTAAATCACTTTGAAAAACTGCCGTGAGAATGTGAAATTCCTATTTGAGTATTTTCATAAATAGAGAAGTTACAAAGGATACATGAAAATTATCAAAATTTAATTTTTGCGTATAAAACAAAAACGAATAGATTTTATCAAAATATTTTTTCACATTATAGTTGGCCTTGACAAACTACACATTTGGTATCATTTAACCGACCTCGTATCTCTCACCGTTAAAAGGATACCCATGGTGAGCATGGTAAGTGGGACACACTGTATGTTCGCTGTTCAAAAATGAGAGTAACACATTGGATGAAATTAGACAAAAGTGCATTTAAGAGGATAACCCTAAAGTAATTGTAGAAAGGGTTGAATAAACCACCCGCACTCCCTGAAATTGTTTTCAGAACATTCAGGGGTGCTAATATGGTTCTCACATTTTCTAAGTGAGATTAATTATCCTTGTTTTGTTACCCCTGTGGAAATTTCGTATTTCGCATAGTTCCTAGTCAAAGTTCAATATCATTATGATGAAAAAATTAGTTGAACAGAGAAAACAGAGGCAGAATGTTTTTTTTTATTAATGTCAATTTATCTGTTTCCACTGCCAACTAATTTTGTATTACAATTTGATCAAACTTTTACTAGGGATATCTGTTAGCATTATTTGAGAAAACATTCTTTTCCTTCGGAACTATGCGGAATACGAAATCTTCACAAAATTAAAAAAATTAGGACAATTGATCAGTCATCTCGCTCGCTTTTGAGAAGCCTTTTACCACCCCTAAGAATGTTTTAAAGAAAATTTCAGGAGGTGTGAGGGTAGTTTCAACCCTCCTACAATTATTTCTTCTGGGTTTCTGTGATGACTGAAGGAAGGGTTATCCTCTGAAATGCAGTTTTATCAAATTTCATCCCATTTGTTTCTCTCATTTTTGAACAGCGAACAAAAATATGTTTTTCAATGAAACCTTTCAACTCGTCTCACGGACAAACGGTACATTTTGTTATTTAAATAAATTGGTCCCAATCGAGTTATTTAGACTTGTATTACACGTGGTAGCTCTGTGGGATACATTTTGCTTCCATATTAAAACCGATTGAAACTAAAACTCGGCCGACTTGATTTTTATTACGGCGGGGTCAGCTGAGATTCATTTCAAAATGTCAACTTCAGAGTCTTATTGCTTTTAACCAAAAAAAAAACAGAAAATAACTTTTCGGCTTGAAGTTTTTTAAAAAAATATGTTCTCTCAGAATTATGGAAAAAATGGCTACTTTGTAGAAAAATATTTTTTCTGATGTATACTCCGCCATTTTGAAAGGGGTTAAAAAATTTTTGAATACAAGCAAATACCGGGTGTTCCAAGTTATCGTATACAGTCAATATCTCGCTTAATTGAGAAGATGATTGAAAAATTCAATTCAATTTTTCAATTATCTTATCAGATAAGCGAGATATTGCCTGTATACGATAACTTGGGACACCCAATATACCTTACACGCAGACCTTACACGCAGCTTCTCAAATTCCCTCTGCCAAATTCGAATTTTCTTTTTCTGTAACTAAAGAATTAAATGGGGTCATCCGAATTACCAATACAGGTTTGTCTGCGGTCAGCTTCTTTTTCCCTAGATATCTGAACCGAGTTATTTTCGCTTAAAATTGTGATCACAGCATCAGAACCAAGATTATTGAGAGTGATTCGAGTTTTGAAATGAAAGCCCTGTATATCAATACCTAAATGAAATGCCCAATTATTCAAATTCATTATTTCCAGAATAATGCATTTCAGTCAGTAGGTATTCAGCTTTTATGATCGCCAGTTTCTCTGACACACCCTGTATGTAATACCATATAAAATACGGTTTCACTGCCAACTAACTGGCAGACTAAACAAAATATCACAAATACAAACACAACTTTAAAAAATTGCCTAAGTAAGAGAGCTAAATTTAAACAATACTTGCATAATAAATTAATTCAACTGAGATTTTGGGAAATAAATAAGTATCAAATAGATAGGCTTCTTCATTCAATCAATCGGAAATAGTTGATCAAACTAACTAATGTGAGGGAGAATAATGTTCGCGATCATTAATCGCCTTATTAATTCACGAGTTGGTTACAAATTTTTTCCGTCGACTATATTTTTTTCTACTGCAATGGAGAATTTTTGATTCGCGAAACTGTTATTCATTCTGAAACTACTAACGCCATCACCCAGTAGCCATGAAAGTCAAAATGCAGGGACGGGCCCATGGGAGGGGCTGGGGGGAAGGTCCACCCCGTCAATCTTAGGCGAGTTGGCAAATTGAGGTTGAGGAAGTTTTACAAAAAAACGTTTCATGGACTTTCCGTATTTCCAACTTCAGAAACACAAAATTTCGATTTTGTTGTCGGAATTTCCAAGTTCAAACATGAAGGAAAATTACATTTCCTCAGTTCAAACTAAGAACTTCGAACTATCCGACTGATAAGTGAGAATGTAAAGCTTGAAATCGAAAAAACCAAATTCCCAATTTTCAGTTCTGAATTTCAAGTTTCGATTCGGAAAGTTGAATTCTCTGTACGAACCCAGCATTTTCAACTGCGTACTCTGAATTTCCAACTCCCAGTTTAAAGTCCAAACTCAAAATTTCCTACTGCTCAGAAAATATAGTGAATAAATATGCTATACTTTTTCAGTGGTCAAATTGAATAAGTTTTTAGAAACGATTTTTTCAATGGGGTGATCAATTCGTATCATCAATTTGTTGTCCAAAACAAAAATTGGACAACTCAAAAATAAGTTAACAAAATTCACTTCTTTGTTTTTGTTTGTAGGTTGGCAACATTCACATTTTATCCAAAACGGAAATATGATAATTCAAAACTGAGTTGGAAAAATTTACTTTTTGCCCCCCCCCAAATTCTTCTTTCGGTTCGTCCCTGTCAACTTGTCATTGACATTAGTGACATTTGATATTTGTCGAAACTATACCTACTTCTCCAAGGAATTAACGCAACACCAAAAACTAGCCCAAAGTTTGAGTAACATTTTCAAGTTAGAATTGAAATTACACTTTAGCCTCATCTTCCATTTGAAATTTCTTTTTTGGATTCACTCCATTATCTTTCCTATTACTCGAGAAACACCATTTTATAAGGTAATATGATTTTATGGAAAATTAATATCCAAATTTAACAACGAAAAAACGAAACATTGTATGTTTCTTGGGTTCAATAAATATTATTATTATGATTATTATTATTAATTCACAAGTTAAACGAAAGGGTCAGTAACGACTATTTCCACCTCGGACAAGAATAACTTCCTGGCAAAGACGGCATATACTCTAAATAAGAAACCTTATGTAATTTTGGTCCATGTCTTCCCAAATTTGAATCAGTCTCTACCGTGCGTCTTCTAAAGTATTCAAATTACGTTCCTCTTGGAATCCCGTCCCAGAAATTCTCAATGGGATTCAAATCCGGGCTCCAAGCTGGCCATACCATGGTAGCGATACCGACTTCCTCTAGATAATTTCTCACAACTCGGACGACGTGAGGACTGACATTATCTTGCTTCTACGAAAATCCTTACAATATATGTGGGTCTGAAATCTCCAATATGTACCTTTCACCTATAAGGCTTCCATTTATGATCATTAGTTCCAAGCGACCAGTCAGGGAAATGCCTCTCCAGACCATACCCTGCTACATAAATTAAGAAGACGATTCCTGCTAATTGAATTCGATAAAATCATGATATGCTATGAAATTGTGTTTCTGGAGTTATAAGAAAGATAATGGAGTGAATCCAAAATAGGAATGTTGTTTAAGTTTTATTTCAATTCCAACTTGATAATGTAACTGGTACACTACAGTTTATGTTAGTCATCAATGTATAATTGTTTCGTCTTGTCTCACTATTTCCTTTTGTCTTATTTGTCAATTCCTCAATTAGAGTGTTCTTTTATGACATGTAACATTGAATTATCCTATCTATTGTTACCAATAGTTGAAAAGGTTAATATATACTTTATTTATTTCAAATTTCATGAAGAAAACACGCTTTAATTGATACACCCGGTGTTAATGAAAAGGAGGTTCAAATGCGAACATAGTTTGCACGCCAATATTTCGAAGGAAAACAAAAAACATCCAAATAGGACTAGTATTTTCGAATAAAATGTATCTCAAATTTTTGGGTACTTTTTGGTAGTGCGAAAATTTTTTTGGGGGAGTGTATCAACGTGGAAAATAATGTTTTTTGTATTAGCAAACAGATTAAATTCGGTTCAGAATCGTTAATACGCCAATCCGTTAACGTAAAATCTTCGTTGAAATCCATATATTTGATTTAACCGTAAGGTGTAATCCCAACTACAGTAAAATGAGGCGGTGTGTGATTGGTTGCCTATTCCACAATCGTTCGTTAACAGACAAATTGATCGTTAATATGGGGTCTTATTCAAACTTCTTAATACAAAGTCGACGGAAAAATATTGTTACCTACTTTATTGTCAATTGGTGGCTATTTCTTGAATGCTTATAACTATGGTGTGTTCACTTTTCAATTATGGTTCTCGTCAATCAATCAAGGTTTTGACTTGTATTTCTATCTTCCCAAAGCAATAAACAATCCACAATTCACATTGTCAACAAATCATTGTTTCTCGCAATTGTCATATTTTTTGCATTTGACGATTCAAAATGTCGAAACCTCTAGCGAATTTTCTGTCAAGAATTGCTACCGCGCTAATAAATACAGGGTGTTTCATAATTGAATGCTGATCCTAAAGGGCGATAATCCTTGGATGATTTTAAGAAAAATTCTTCATGTGAACATAGGTCCGTAACAGCTTCGTTTCTGAGATACAGTATGTTGAAATTCAACAAAAAAGTCAGTTATTCCCCAATATCTCTGAAACCGCTCTGGCTTTTTTCTTCATTACAAATATATCGAAGACTGGAACCTTTGGCACGATAATACACTACACTGTTTTACCACTAACCAAACCGATTTTTTAACGCCTCGACACGTGTTTCGCTAACTAGGGTTTGGATTAGAAATGTCGATGATATTTTTGCTATTTTTGATACGAAAACCACAGATATAGATAACTTTATTTCAAAATTGAATAACTGCTTTCCCTCTATCAAATTCACTTATGAATGCGAAAATCAAGGCAAATTACCTTTCTTAGATGTACTTGTGATCAAAAATAGCGAAAACAGGTTAGAATTCGATGTCTTTAGAAAAGAAACTAACACATTTAGATACATACCTAATGACTCCAATCACTGTTTTCAGCACAAAATGGCAAGTTTAAATTTTCTAGTACACAGATTGATTTCATTTCCTCTCAGCAAAGAAAGATTCGATGCTGAAAGAAATGTTGTTTATAAAGTGGCTGGCGTCAATGGGTATGATATCAAAATAGTAGATAAATTAATACGTAGACATAAATTTAAGTTAACACTTCGATATTCTACGACTTTTCAAGCGGATAAAAAGAACTCTAGAAGAATCCCAATCCCGTACAATCCCAAGTATACGAAGGGACTTGATAAGGTTTTCAAAGACTTAGGTTTTGAAAGCGTTTATCAGTCTGGGTCAAAATTAGGCAATTTATTGGGCACTCCGAAAGATAAAGTGGACACACTTGAAAAGTCGGGAATATACGAAATAAGTTGTAATGATTGTGATAAAACATATATAGGCCAAACCAGGCGACTCATAAAAACAAGGTTCAAAGAACACATAGCCCATTTGAAATATGGCAGGTTAGATAAATCGTGTGTAGCCGAACATATGTTCAATCACAATCATAACACACATGATACTAACCTCAAATTAGTTAAGCAAGTTAATAACATTAGAAAACTAGACGCATATGAAAGCTTAGAGATATTTAAGAATAGTAATAGAGTAATGAATAAGGATAATGGACCTATTCCATATAGCCCTCTATATAGTTTAGTAAAATAAAACTTTAGATTAACATGTGAACCCAACCATGACAAACATTAACTTGACGGTTAGTATTTTTTCACAGTTGGGTGAACATATACCTAGTATATAAGCAGCACACTAGAATAGGATATTTAGTTTTAATCTTCTCCTGAAGATGCTAACATAGTTAGCGAAACACGTGTCGAGGCGTTAAAAAATCGGTTTGTTTAGTGGTAAAACAGTGTAGTGTGTTCATTACAAATACTTAAAAATAGTTATCATAAAATTATAAAAATATTGCTTAGATCTTTTGGTTACCACAATTGTGAAATTATGACTAAGAGTAAAAATCGAATAGGGACAAGCAAATGAATGCATTTTATTTTCTAACTCAAAAACCGTTCGCCAGACGAAAAAAAGACAAGAGATCATTTTTATGAGAAGATAGAGGACTATTACAAAAATAATATTTATTTGGGAAAAAGACAGTGTCGTATCATTATTTTTTTAGAATTTTTTTTTTAGAAAAATGTATTTTTATTCATACTTGGCATGACTTGAAAAAAAAGCCAGAGCGGTTTCAGAGATATTGGGGAATAAATGATTTTTTTGTTAAATTTCAACATCCTGTATCTCAGAAACGAAGCTGTTACGGACCTATGTTCACATGAAGAATTTTTCTTGAAATCATCCAAGGAATATCGCCCTTTAGGATCAGCATTCAATTATGAAACACCCTGTATAATAAAGCTGGCTTGTTGCCTATTCCATTGAGAACTATTGACGAAACTCTTTCCAATTAGTTAGTTACATCATAAGTAATTCTTATAAGCATCTTAGCCACAATAGATTTTTTTTTCAATTTGAGAAATGTGGGTAACTGATAATCAGATATCAATCAAATCTCTGGTAACGAAAAGAATACTATTCATTATAAAATTATTCATTGTATAAAGGGTGATTTGGAATATGAAATTAAAATTCATCATTGGATTTCTTGTGATATTTTCCTATTGATAAGAATTTTTCACCCCAAAATAAATTAATGAATCTGAGTGCAAAGTTCCTCGATCTTATTCTAACTCACCCTGTGTATTTTTCTTGTCTGTAGAAAAAGCCCTCTAATATATCAACAACATATTCATACAACCATTGTGAACAATTCAAAATCTATCATTCCAAGACTGAAGAATAAATTATATTCATGGAATTTGTCTGATAATAAGTGAAACAAGAAAAGAAAATATAACAATATAATGAAAATGACCTATTGGAAACGATAGTTGAGTGTACAGGGTGATTTACCATAAATGTCCCCCCCCCCTCTAGCTCACTTATTTTTGAACCGATATGAAAATTTTAAAAATCATCTGAAATGATTTTTCAGAATTTTTTTTTCGTTGCATCAGAAAATACAGGGTGCTCGGAACAAACGATCTACAGAGTACTACTCGATTTTTTCGAACGGAACACCCTGCCTTCCATTGTATTTTTAGATTCTCCCTAAAGAGCTGATTTCATCAATATACCACACTTGGGGTCTAGAAGGAATGATTACAGAGATATAGGGTGTTCAACATCGGAATTTTTCAACTTTTTTTGTGTCGAAACTATTCATTATTGGTCAAAACGGCTCCAATGTCCCTATCTCAATTTCTTATTTACTGACATTTAATTGGAACATATACAGTGTGGTTCAAGATTCAGAATTCTGATCACCCTGTATCTGTTCCAATTATTAAATGTCAGTAGATAGTAAATCAAAAGTGAGGATACGGACAGGAACTCCGTTTTGACCGATAATGAATAGTTTCGTCTCAGAAAAATCTTAAAGTTGAAAAATCTCGATTTTGAACACCCTGTTCCGTCACCACTTAGTAGTATAGGTATATAGCAATTCTAATTTTCTCTAGTTATTTTGAATAATATATTTTTTGTTTATAAATTTAAATCACCCTGTGAATGATCTGGATTTGATATATTAATAGCATAAAAAGTACGAGGTTATTTGCATTCATTTATTAGCTCCAATTTCGTATTGGTATTGACTGCTGATATTCTCCATCCTTTTCGCACGAATCGTGTGAATCCTTCGACTCTCTTTTGTGCACCTATGATCCTATCACCTACAATCGAGAGGAAGAAAGAAGACTGGAGAGGTGACATCGCGAAACGGGCGATATACATTTTGGTGCTTCTGAAAAGTACAGTACGACTTTAAACCGTTTCGAAGAAAATCGTGGTTTGCCCCATGGCAAAGATTATCGCAAATAAAAAAGTGATAATCGATTACTCAATACTTGTTTAAGTATAATCCATCTTTTTTCGTTGGGCATCAACTATTCACTCGGTTTCGTGAGTGAAGTTTACGTTTTTTGGCAATCATGACGAGAAAATGTTTGCCGGTACCGGTTTCGATATCCAGCTAATCTAGCAGCCAGTATAACCGAAACTATCCTCCATTCAATCATCCTTGTCCCATTGGTAAGTCATAATTAACTTAAAAAAACCTCATTTTGTTCCAAAAACTATCAATTGAGGAATTGCCCTTTTCCAGCGTCTTCTGTGGAAAATTGTTAGCTATATGAATCAGAAATAACCTATTCGTATCTCACTAGTCCGCTTACATTTATTCACAGGAAATTCATTAGAATTGCTTGTGAATGAAGAGTTCACACCCTATATCTCTGTAATCATTTTCGCTAGACCCCAAGTGTGATGCATTGATGAAATCAGCTCTTCAGGGAGAATCTAAAAATACAATTCAAAATAGGGTGTTCCATTTAGAAAAACCAAATAGTACACTGTAGATCGCTTGTTCCGAGCACCTTGTATTTTCTGATGTAGCGGAACAAATCTATTGAAAACCATTTTAGATGATATTCAAAATTTTGCAATCGGTTCAAAAATAACTGAGCTAGAGGGAAGGGGCATTTATGACGAATCACCCTGTACCTATAATTTTCTATCAATTCGATGGCAAATTTACCAGTACACTGAGGTAAATTGTGGACTGAAAATAAACTGATTGGACGAACTTTTTTTTACTCAAGAAGTAGAAGTTCGCCTCAAAAATAGTATATTATACACCTAGGGTGAGAAGTGAGCTATATAATAGCGTTCTCTCCCGAAGTGTATATAATATTTTTTCCACTACTAACACTGAAATATCAACATATTTTATCATCCAGATTTTCATTTTCACTGAAGGAGGGAGCTATGCCATTTACCGTGTTTATCAAGCATATTACTAAAATGTCGATATATATCAAGTAGCCTGGGAGTCCAGTGGTCAAACAAACTAAAATGAAATTTGACTTGGCTGTCAGAAACTAGATGCTGAAGGTATAAAATTCCAAGTGAAATTTCGAATATAAACTAAAAATGAGTGATAATTATTCAAGTGACACTGATATGGAAGCATGTACCCCGCCCGAAGTTAGGAAAGCGGCAATTGATGCAAGTGGCGATTTGTTGCCATCCAAATCGAAGCGTTTGTATATGAATGCATATAGCAAATTGAAAATTTGGTGTGAAAGCAAAAAAATAGTTAAATTATCAGAAAATGTTTTATTGGCATATTTCCAAGAGAAAGCTAATAATAATAAAATATCCACATTGTGGAGCAACTATTCGATGCTCAAGACAACGTTATCAATAAAAGAAAATATCGACATATCAAGATTCTTCAAGCTCACGGCATTTTTGAAGCAGAAGAATAGTTCCTATAAACCAAAGAAATCTAAAGTATTTTCGAAAGGAGAAATCGATAGATTTATTAAAGAGGCACCTGATAATGAATTTTTATCGAAGAAGGTAGTATAGATATTTTACTCATAACTTTATGACTAGTTTTCTACAAGAATTGATATTTTAGGCTATTTTGGTAGTTGGTGTAGCTGGAGCTTGCAGGACAGACGAACTTTGTAAGATGGTTCTGGATGATGTAAACGTTCGAGAGGATATTATTATTATCAATATTCCTAATACCAAGAATGGAACATCTAGAAAATTTGTCATTGTTGAGCCAGAATGGAGTAATGTACTCAAAAAATACTTAGCTAACAGGCCAACTGATATTAAAAAATTATTTATATCATACCGTAAAGGTAAACATGCCAGACAAAATATTGGGCATAATACTATCAGTAAAGTACCTTATGCAGTTGCTCAATATTTGAGATTAGAAAGTCCTGAATGTTATACCGGTTATTCTCTGAGGCGTAGCTCGGCCACACTTTTGGCAGAAAATGGTGGAGACTTACTAAGTCTAAAAAGGCATGGTGGATGGAAGTCAGCTACTGTCGCAGAAGGATATATTGCGGAGTCAATAGCGGACAAAAAAAGAATTGCCAATTTAGTGCAAAAAGAAAATCAAGCCTCATTTGATGAACATCAAAATTTACCTTCAACTTCCTTTGCTCAACGCGATAATTTCCTAGAAGAAAACTTCCATGCTGATGATTTTCATTGTGAGCCAAGTCACGATGAATATTATCAAAATACAACAACTATCCATAATTCTGAGGTTAACTTACCTGTCAATAATATCAATTCAATCAATACAAAAAATGCAGGAATTCACATGATATGCCACAATTGTACCATCAACTATAATTTCAAATAGACAATCCATAGGTAGATAGGTATATCGATATCATATTAATAAGTACATTTTTGTATAATGATTAATAAGTAAGTACCTACCTGCAGGCCTAATTATAATATCTAGGATTTAGGAAGTAAACTTTATGATGTTGATATTTCATGATGTAGAGGTAGGTATAGGTTTAGATAATCCTAGTGTTCTTTATCCTTGCTGTTTCAGAATTAACTAATATCTACCTATAATAATATAGGTAGATATTATTTCATTGGTTGCATTAAAAATATGAGGAACCTTTTGAATTTGAATTTAGCCGCTAGTGATAATATCCCGTGATAAGTGGTAGGTAGAATATGGTTGGTGCATTGTGATTATTTACAAACGAAACGAAACGGGTCAAGGTCAACGTGTCAACGATATCGATATCATAAACATAGATTAGAGATGCGTTCGGTCACGTATACGCATGCGTATACGGAATCGGAATCAGAATATCGATACTGATAAATATCGCAAGTATATATTTAAAATACAGTGTTTTGAAATGATTTGAAATATTTAACCTTATTCATGAACAACGCAGATGTTACTGTTACCACGCTACCTGATGTACCTACGTAATAAATCATATCAATCGAACATATTCTCTCAGTCGATATCCATCTCTAATAATTAGCGCATGACAGTGACAGCGCAGCTCAATATGAATTGTGATATTTTTAGAATTTAATAATTTACATAATCCCGAACATTTTTTATACTAATTCCAGAAATCGTCTTCAGCTGCAGTGAATTTTGCAGTATTAACTATATTTGTTTTACGTTTCGGCTAATAATTAATGTTTCATTGGTTGCATAAGCATCGGTATTTACATGTGTATACTTCATATCATTGACACTATTGACAGTTTTATTTACCTAGGTAAAATTTCTTTATCATTTTTTACCTAGGTTAAAAAAGTGTCACTTCTCATCGAAGTAAATGCTTGAATAATGGTGATTTCTCAGGTTAGTAGTGGAAAAACATATTTTTCTATTTTTTTCTGAACCTCTGATGCGGTTTCGATAATTTTTCATCAATGGACATACTGCAAACATTGAGAACTTCGCCATCTTTATTTGATTTTGAAAAAAAAAATAACCGGTTTGGAAAACACTGGTATAAATGTCCAACGATGTATCACGAGTTATAATATTTTCTCTTCAAATCTGTGAAATTCCATCAAAATCAAACTGAGTAGAAATGATGTTGTTATTCAAACTATATTTTCAATCAGAAGTTTTAATTCTTTTATGCTTCAAAATCGTATAAAACACCACAAGCTGCATCTGCGCCATAATTTTGATCGAATTTTTCACCCTGTAGTTGATGTAAATAACCTTATTCCTAATAAATTTTTCTACAACATGGAACAGACCGTCCCAAAATCGGACTAGTACTACTACTAGTACATTTTTGATTTCGAATTTGAATGATTTTGTCAGTTTCTAAATGAATATTAGAGTTGCCGCAGGTAAGAAAATTCCAAACATCGATATTTTCGTGTGGTTCTAAATTTTCTTTCCATTGTTTTCACTTATTCGAGACAATCGACACCCGATCACTTCAAGTCTTCGAATTAAAAGTATTTTAATAAATAGTCTTGTCAATATAAATATTTACATGTACAATATGTCACCATTGAAGTCCGCACCATATATGGGAATTCACAGGAGTTCACGCAAATTTGATGTTCATGAACAGAAACTCTAGGTCAGGTTAGGTTAGGTTAGGTTATATTTGAAAAAATATTAAACGTGTTGGTTATAAGGTTCAAGTGAAAATTGTGTTCAAAACTCTAAATACATGAGATCAAATCTAACTCAAAGTTTGAAAATGAAGAACAATCATCAAACGATGGCGTTTTCAGTATAACTCTTGTTTAGGAATAGTATTATGCAGGTGAAACAGAGAGGCCTCTCTCAGTAAGAAATAACAAGTACATTATAAAGAAAATATATGTATATCGACAAATCAGAACTAGCTGGACATATTCGTCGTCATTCCTTGCTCGCAAAAGACTCTCGAAGACTTCTGAGGGTTGCTCGTAAGGGGGCAACCGAATGACGGATAGAACAATTTTAGAACAACAACAATATCCTTATTAAAAATGGACAATAATAATATGGAAGAGAAAGATAACCAAAAGCGAAGACTCAAGGAATCTACTTGCATTTTTCTGATTGGCAATAGCATTGTTTCTTGATCAGTTGATAAATATAGAACATTCACTACTAAAATCTGACCATGAAAATGGTAAATTCAGAATGAATCAAAGGAAATATCCTGTAATTCATTTGTTCACATCAACATCTGTCACTGAGAAATGCCAACACTGAAATCAGAAGGCAATTCCGGAAGAATATTTATTTCAGTTTTTTGAGAAGGACATTTTTAAATGTCCTTCGGAGTTCTCGAAATTATCAAAATGTATCTAAGTTTTTGTAAATTTTCTGAATAGAAAATACTCATCAACGCTATTTTGCATTATTGTCTATGAACTCCAAACCCGGCGAGAGAAACTATTTAAGAAAATCCCATAGATGATGCGCACCTTACCGATGAACTTATATACACTCAACGACCAAAAAAAAAACGGCTAGAATGTATTTTCTAAATCCATTGTCCTATGATTTTTCAAATTCTTATCCGATTTTGGTTAAATTCTGATAAGTCGTTGATTCATATTTCGAAATAAAATAGCCTGAATTCTAGTTCTCAAGAAAAACTGATGGTTTGTTCATTTATACAGAGAAAAACAAAAGACACTCTTTTACAATAAACGCTTTGTGACAAAAGGAAGTGATTAAACTTAGCTTCAGTATGATTTGGATTGAAAAATAAATTGTGATTGTATTGTGTTTGGTAGGTTCGTGGTGGATAAATGCGTCTTAGACTCCTCAATAACTAATAATTTAATAAAATAATCAAATATCGACAATCACATGCATCATGCATGTATCACATTAATAATGTTGACCTTGACCAATGTCTGTCATCACGAGACACATGGAACAAGGAACGCCTCATATGATCTGTCAGTTGTCCAGTGCTACCAACTACAATCATAAACATATTACACAACCCTGACATAGTGATCTCTTCTTAACACAATGGTTTCTGATTCACGTTGATATTTTCTTTGCAGGATGAGTTAGAAAAGTTTCAAGAAACTATAGATTTTTATAAAATGTTATTAGCAATTCGTCTTCGTCCGGTCTTTTAAGAGACTCTTCAAGAGATACGATACGCCCTTCAAGAAGAATTTGAGGCAATTAAACAAGATTGTTGTAAAAATCAACTCGCTGACACGGCGGTTGAATGCTGTGATTCAAGCTCTTTTTTTGACTCCATTTAGGGGGTCTGCTTTTTGTAATTGAGATTTTTTTTGCCAGTGACTGCTGAGAAAACAGGTTGAGAAAAAACTCAGGTGCTTTCTCAAGTTGTTTTTTGATAAGTTCATGTGGGTTCTACATTATTGTTCATAAAAATTGAGGAAATCCATACTCTCTTAATGCAGTTGTATCATCTCTCAAAAAGATAATAATGTTGTTAATCAAAACCCATTGTATCAAGTTGAGATGGGATCACAGTCCAATCCAAAACATGATGAAGCTGAATTCAAAGGACTCACTTTGTCCACAAGGCGTACAGAAGATATCACTTTTGCCACAGGGTGTAAAGAAGTTAAGGTTCAAAGAGTAACTTTCGCTTTTCTCTATATAATCATCAAGTCATCAGCTTTTCTTGGGAACTGAAATCCATGCTAACATTCTGAAACAGTAGTCTACGATCTGTTCGAAATTTCATCAAAATCTCACGAGATTCAAAAAGGTAACAGGGCGATCAATTTGACCGTTTTTTTGCCAATGAGTGTGTTTTTGTCTTACCCGAACTATAGAGTCGCACTCCAACGCCAATCCACCGTGATTCTGATCGAGACCAGATGTGGTTGATATAAGAAATAAACCAACTTTTTGTAATTTTTTCGAATAGGAAATAACCGTCAACGCCATTTCGTATCGTGTTCAAAGCAAAAACTGTTCATGAACACCAAATCCGCCGAAACAAATTATTTTTAAAAATCCCATAGGAGATGCGCATCTCACAGTGATCTTATTTATACGGTCAACGGCTAAAAAAACTGGTCAGAATTTATTTTGCGAAATGTTCGCCCTGCGACTCAATTTTTGTACGATTTTCGTTAAATTTCGACCAAATTATAGATATATGTTTCGGAATGTTAGCCTCGATTTTAGTTCCCTAAAAAGCCGATGGCTTGATCATTATATAAAAAAAGCAAAAGTTACTCTTCTGCATCGACTACTCAATGCTCTGTGGCAAAAGTAAGTGATTCAACTTAGAATTTCGTTAATATCTTCTTTCTGAGAAGTGATACAAGTATGGATTTTCTCAATTTTCATGAACAATAATGCAGATCCTACATAAACTCATTGATTAACAACTTGAAAAAACAACCAATATTGCTTATTCCCACACCGTTTTTGCACTCACCGGCTAAAATAACCTCTATTACAAAAAACATCACAAACATATACCTCCTTAATATAGTCGAATGAGAATTGATAAAATTTCTCAAGCAATTCAAACTCATATTCTTCCTGCCGTTCGAATCGTATCTCTTGAAAAGTGTCTGGCAAGGCTAGACAAAAACGAATGAGCCTCTGGAATTCATCCCAAAGATGCTTCATAGGTTCTGAATTATTGTTAATGAAGATCTAAAAATTCCATACTTTCTTGAAACACTTCTCTCAAAAGGAAGATTATTGACGTGAATCAAAAACCATTGTGTCAAGAAGGGATCACACTTCAATCCAAAACATGATGAAGCTAAGTTTGATTAGTGACAACTCGATGGTATTAGTTAGATGACAGTTCGGACACAGAAATGACAACTGTTACTGTTTTTGAGTGTTTAGATTTATTAAGTTACACATCTTGCATTGTGACAACAGCATCATAGGCTATATTCCGCATTCAACTGGTCAGTACTGTCAGTAGATACACTGAATCTGCTGAAAATCTGTGTCCCGAAATATGAAATCAAAAATACAGTGCTGTAATTCGGGACACGTTTTCTTGGTTTTCATCAGTAGTCAGCATCAGCATCACTTGATCAGCTGGTGAAATTTGTAAGTCTGTAGTTTCTCGTTTATCTGGACTAGATATTCAATAGGTATTAAATATTCAACATGGAAGAGCAATCGATTCTTGTAGCCTCCATAGTTTCTACGATTATTGACGATGACGATTCAGGCTCGAGTAATATACTTGGAAATTTTGTTGACATTATTTTTTAAGATGCACCAGATTGAGAATTGAAAGATTTATAGAAAACGTGATGATGATGAATTTAGGAGACCTTGCAGGTTTATTCAGTTATTTATTTAGCCAATGCTGCTTCTTCTCAATATTATTCTCAGCGCTTATTATAACAACGGAAATGAATGTTACATTCCTTCCCCCTCTAAAATAATGACAGTTCACTGAAGCCACACTACCTTCTGATACTCAGCAATTTCAGCAGAATTTTGAGTCGAAATATTTGGAATGAATAGTATGTCTGCTCACAAAGCATCTGTCACTTTCAGTGAATTTTTTTATTTCGGAATGAAAAATCAGCAGATTCAGTACTGGCAGTTGAATTCGGAATATACACATAGGCTATATTCCGAATTCAACTGGTCAGTACTGTCAGTAGATCCACTGAATCTGCTGAAAATCTGTGTTCCGAAATATAAAATCAAAATAACAGTGCTGTAATTCGGGACACGTTTTCATGGTTTTCATCAGTAGTCAGCAGCAGTTGATCAGCTGGTGAAATTTGTCAGTCTGTAGTTTCTCGTTTATCTGGACTAGAAATTTAATATTTAATATTCAACATGGAAGAGCAATCGATTCTTGTAGCCTCCATAGTTTCTACGATTATTGACGATGACGATTCAGATCATAAAGAATGGGTACTTGGGCATTTTGTTGCCATTAATTTCGAATGATTTCGATTGAGAATTGAAAGATTTATAGAAAATGTAATGATGATGAATTTAGGAGACATTTCAGGTTTATTTAGTAAATTATTTAGCCAATGCTGCTTCTTCTCTCGTTACCTCTACTAATTCATACTCAATATTATTCTCAGTGCTTATCATATCAATAACAGGTATTTTCTGATATTGAGAATAATATATTATTAACAACGGAAATGAATGTTACATTCCTTCCCCCTCTAAAATAATGGCAGTTCACTGAAGCCACACTACCTTTCGATAGTCAGCAATTTCAGCAGAATGTTGAGTCGAAATATTTGGAATGAATAGTATGTCTGCTCACAAGCATCTGTCACTTTCAGTGAATTTTTTGATTTCGGAATGAAAAATCAGTAGATTCAGTACTGTCAGTTGAATTCGGAATATAGCCTTTGTCGTTCTGCGCTTTTTCATTCTGAATTGTTTGAATTTGACAATAAATTTTATGAACGTCAGAATTGAAAAAAGCATAAATGAAAATGTCCTGCTGTGTAATGAATTGCGGGAATTCTGGAGGGAATGTCGATCTCATTTCTTTAATTTTTCAAAGGAAATATCAATTCCCATATACAAGGAATGTATGAAACGGCCTGGATGAAAAATTAATTTGAAGACAAGCAAAATTCACTTCTCATAATAGCAGATTGGAATGAAACTATATTTCATAACCATTTTCAAACAGAAGCGATTTATAAGATCCGTTGTTCCATTGATTTACGAAACAGACTATTGAAAAAAATTCCAATATTATCATGAGACGAAATGCACAAAACAAGATTATCATAGAGAAAGAGGAATTGATTGCAAAACTATGAAATAAAATTGCACAACCAAAATACAGATGATACAAAAGTTGGTGCATTTTAGGTGCACTTAGAATGGTTGCAAGTCACACAGCATACAGGGTAGGTCAAAAAATATAAAAATTGCTCAGGAGTGAAGTACCCTTATTTCAGAAAATTCAGCAAAATGTTATCGAGAAATGTTGTTAACAATTGAAAATTATGCCTAAATACCAAAACATGGCCTCCTAAGACAGTTTTCAGTTTTTCAATTTTGTTCGGTAATAATTTATCAATTTGTAATATTTTAAATACAAAATGTTCACATTAAATGGAAGTTTTTGAATATCAATATTATCATTAATCATGTTTCACCTTGTTAAAAATATGGTTTGAGAAATTTTAAAGTTGAGCTGAATATCGTTGCAACAAACATAAAGTTTGTGATTCCCTAAGAAAATTAAAATCCAATAGTTAATTGCAGAAATATGCTTGAATTTGAACGAAAGTATGCTCAACTGATTTTGTTATTATTAACTTATGAAAGTATTCAGGGTGAATATAAAAAATTACAAATTGGGAAATTATTCACCAAAGAAATTGAAGAACTGAAAAATGTCTCAGGAGGCCATGTTTTGGTATTTAGGCATAACTTTCAATTGTAAACAACTTTTCCCAATAACATTTTGCTGAATTTTCTGAAATAAGGGTACTTTATTCTTGAGCAATTTTTATATTTTTTGACCTACCCTGTATGCTGTGTGACTTGCAACCATTTCAAGTGCACCTAAAATGATAACCGAACATGCACCAACTGTCGGCACTATCTGTATTTTGCTTGTGCAATTCATTAAAAAGATTTCCATATGTTGCACACTTAAATGACCACACTGTATAACCTATTTCTATTTTCCATCAACGACAATGATAGATTTGACAAAAAATCCAACCTCTAAAAGCATATCTAACAATCAGGCGCTACCAGGAAAATGGAAAAGACAAAGAGCAGAATATAATGTCTTTTTATGTTATTCACTCAAACCATTGTAAAATATATAAAATAGAAAAGGACAGAAATTCAGCTATGTCCGAACTCTCATCTAATTAATACCATCTAGTGACTCTGAGTTTGATCACTCACTTTTACCACAGGTCGTTGATAAGTTGAGCGTGAAATTATAAGTTTTTTCGTGTATTATGATCAAAAGCCATCAGCTTTTTTTGGGAACTGAAATTCAGGCTAACTCTGCGGAAAATAAATTCGGAACCGGACAAGCACTAAAAAAGTTACACGCCGACCAATTCGACCGTTTTTTTTTTGCCAATGAGTGTATTTGTTTGATACCCGAACTAGTCGCTTTCCAACGCCGATCCTCTGTGATTCTGATCGGGACTGTCGCCCTTCGACACGTTGTCGTTGTCGTCCCTTTCCGGGTCGCTTTCTTCGTCCGGGACCAGATGGGCCTTTTGCGCTTCTTCCAGCCAATGCACCCTGTTCTGCTTGACCCCATCGAGCAGAGGGTGAAGGGTGTCTGATAGGTCTGCGAAGGCCTGGAAGAGAATCGGGATCAGTCATTCAATCAATCAATCCAATCTGGTTAAGTGGAAGAGCAATTACCGATATTCTTATCGGTAAATTGAACTTTGTCATTCGAGTTATTATTTCATTACAGGGTCTTCACGTAAATTTGAACCCCCCGTATCTATTTTATTTATCATCGAATTTTTTTCTATCTGATATCACAATGACTATTTAAAAAAAAAAACTCATCGCCCAGGGAATGTCGAGTTACTCGAATTTCAAGCAACGACGGCTCCGTCTAATAAATGCGCATTACTTGACAGGAAATCAGACGGCTATAAGACGAAGAAACCCACTGGGCAAAGAACATGAAAAAGATGTTTTCTGACGTTATTTTCAAAGTAACAATGGTTACTTTCCGAAAGCACGTAACAATGACGAATATATCATGTGCAATTCGAACGTCCCATTATACAACGATACTGAAACGTTTTTCTTACCACTACCGTGTTTCGTCTCTAGTGTTATGTCTTTATAATAAACTATGTGTCGTTACTTTGGAATTTCTGAAAACGATCACATTAACGACGCTGTTTTCGAATCGGATAAGTAACAGATATGTTTCACGTCCAACTTCAACAAAAGTGTGAACATAAATAGAAAAAAGCTATACAGGCTGATTCACGGTGGATGGCACATTAGACGTTTCTGGTGAACCAGACAACGGATCATTTTGAAAATTCAATGGAGGGCATATTCGGACATTCTCTAGCCAACTAAAATATTTTCGACAATGCGGTGTTGCCGCTTCTATTAGAAAGCAGTAGCAACTTTGATTTTTCCAATGGAACACTCTGTATTTTATTGCATTTTTAGATTCTCCCTGAAGAACTGATTTCATCGATGTATCACACTTGGGGTCTAGCGGAAATGATTACAGAGATATAGGGTGTGAAAAATCGACATTTTTCAACTTTAGGATTTTTTTGTGTCGAAACTATTCATCATTGGTCAAAACGGCTTACATGTCCCTATCTCAACTTTTGATTAACTATCTACTGATATTCAATTGGGACATATACCGGGTGATCAAGATTCTGAATTCTGCACCACCCTGTATTTGTTTCAATTAAATGTTAGTAGATAATTGATCAAAAGTTGAGATAGGGACATGTGAGCCGTTTTGACCAATAATGAATAGTTTCGACAAAAAAAATTCCTAAAGTTGAAAAATGTCGATTTTTCACACCCTATATCTCTGTAATCATTTCTGCTAGACCCCAAGTGTGATACATCGATGAAATCTGCTCTTCAGGGAGAATCTAAAAATGCAATAAAATACAGAGTGTTCCATTTGAAAAATCAAAGTTGCTACTGCTTTCTAATAGAAGCGGCAACACCGCATTGTCGAAAATATTTTAGTTGGCTAGAGAATGTCCGAATATGCCCTTCATTAAATTTTCAAAATGATCCGTTGTCTGGTTCACCAGAAACGTCTAACGTGCCATCCACCGTGAATCAGCCTGTATAATTGTCCCGTTTTGTTCAAATACTCCAGAATGTATTTTTCAGGACACTAAATAGATCATCTGAAGTGTAAAACTTATGTTATTCATTAAAGACAGAAGATTACATAGAACTAGTCGCCATTTTGGATCGAAAGTGCTTTCATTGCATTATGCTGTTTTTTGTCTATTTCTCGTTCAGTGTGTTTGATACAAATTGTAAATTGAAAGTGTTATGACGTGCTGCATTGACGGACGCTAGACATTCGACACTCTCGACAGCCCCTGTTTGGAATTTTTTGTTATTTATTTTTCATGTCATTATTCATATTTCCTTTAAAATCAGCAAGGCAATAACCTTCAAATCAAATCAAAATTTGCTTTATTGTCGAAAGAAAGGTGATTCTCATTGACAAAGCCTATATAGGTTAAAAAGAAAACATGATCAAAGATTTGGGATAACAAATACATAGACATTAGAATATAAGTCGAGAAAAACAATATTTGGAGCAGTGAGCTCTATCACAATATAGTTCAAGAAATAAAATAACATATAACAAAATAGTGCGTCAATGACTAACTAACAAACTAAATCACAACAGAAATGTAGAAATAAAATGACATAAAATAAAAGAAGATAAAATAAAATGAAATAATATAAGTCTAGATATAAAATCAAATGAATCTAGACTCGAATCTAGATATAAAATAAAGTAAATGGTTAGGAATCTTGATAAAATTCGGTCAAACTATAATAAGCCTTCACAATCAGAAACTTTCTGACTTGTTTTCTGAACTTGAGCTCATTGTCAATTTCCCGAAGGTAAATAGGCAGATAATTAAACATTTTCTCGCTCTCATAAATTAAAGAGTTCTTAGTCATCTTCTGTGGGATAAAGGAATACCTTGGTAATTTCAATCAAAACAACCAAAGGTATGCCGAAAATTTTATTGAATTTGTAGGTTAGGTCAGTTTCTAGAACAGTGTGAATCTCGGTGTTGAATTATCAAATATTAAGTATGCTACCTGAATATACCAATAATTATTATATGCTGTTCCAGATATAAAACATTCATGTTAGCAGTAGGTACTCAACAGCAGGCATATGAAAAAGTAACTTGGACCCGGACTAGGATAGATATATAGGTATGGACTATTATATTGAAAATTTTTTGCTCAAGTAGAAATCCAATAAAATCAGTTAATTTGTGAACATCTGATTGAACACAACCAATCAAATCAACAACTGAAAACAGATCCCATGGTCTGTTTTCACTATATTATGTTGCTATGGATACATTATGTTTCATTTCGATTTTGACATATCAAATAATTAATATTTCAAAATGTCACGATTTGGCCGTAATACTGATGAGAATATCGATGAAATTATCAAATCAAATATCCCAAAGAATACTGTTTACAGTAAAAAATTTGTATGGAAAGCGTTTATGGACTTCTGCAATTTTAGAAAATATGAATTTGATGGAAATCGGACAGTGGAAGAATTGGCGTCGATTTTAAAGGATTGGGCTGTGAACATGAGAAAAAAAGATGGTACAGAGTTCAAAGAAGCTACTGTTAAAACCATGTGGAACCTAACAAGTGAGCTACTACAAGAAAAATATTATGAAGAAATGCATGTTATTATAGACCCATTCAAAAGTGTTATATTTCAACAAGCGCGAGCTGCCCGCAATACTATACGAAGAAAACTACAATCGGATCCCTGTAAAAGGAAACAAAGTTCAGCGGCGTTAAGTGCAGAAGAAATAACAAAAATGATAAATTTGTGGGATGAGAATACCCCTGAAGGGCTGCAACGGAAATTTTATCACATAGTCGCCGTTGAATTAGCTTGGAGAGGTGGAGAAGCTGCTGTTTGTTTGACTGACTTCTTTCGTATCGAATCAAATAACGATGGTTCTGTATCAAATCGAGTTGAATATAACCCTGTATTCAGCAAGACTTGCCAAGGTGGTTCGAAAATGTGTGCTGACAGCAAATTTTTAGTCGAAAACAACGACAGCAACGTATGTCCCGTCAGGTTATTTAAAAAATTGTTATCAAAAAGGGGCCCAAATATCAAAACGAATAGATTATTTCTAAGAACAAATCGGTACTGGAAAGCCGAAAGTGATCATTGGTATGATAATATGCCCATTGGAAAAAATATGATTCAGAATTGGACAAGAACGTCTGCAGAAGCGATTGGCTTGAAAACCAAGGAGAAAAAAATCACAAATCACTCCAATAGATCAACCGCGGTCAGTCGATTGGCCAAAAGTGGTGTACAAGAGCAAGAGCTTATAAAAATTACTGGGCATAACAATCCCAACTCAATAAAACCCTACTTGAATATTGACGAAGAACATCACAATAAAATTATTAACAGAATGCGTAGTGGAAATGCATCTTCATCAATTATAGAAACTAACACGGCTGGATCTTCATTACATTTTTCTAATTGTTCTTTTGTTAATTGCACATTCAAATAAATTGTTTTTGTTTCTGTTCCTATTTTTTCCGCATTGTCAGCAAAAAATGTTCTATCCGAATAACCCTCGAACATTGATAAATGCTCAAAAAATTTTTAACAACTTTCTCAAGCTTGTTGCTTATAGGCAATAGACCTCCGCCTACGGCGTCGGTCTGTTTCCAAGCAACAAGCTTTCGAAATCTGTTATAAAATTTTTTCGAACAATCATCAATGTCCTTGGGTTATTACTACTGAAAACAACTTAGGAAAGTACCTCAATAATGAACCTCTCAAGACTTTCACATTGATTTGATATAGGTATAGGTAGGTATTTTGTGATGAGGACTGACATAAATCATGATTATTGATGTTGAAGATTTCTCAGATTCTTTGTTTTGCCCCTCGAATATCCATCATGTCTCTGTTATCAGTTGTATCACAGCATTTATGCTGTGGTTGTATGGTAAACACATTTGTTTAGAGAGAGATGCCTGAACATATTCTGGGATGTGCTGGGATAATTCGATTTCTACCTATGGCGAATAGAAATTTTCCTCAGTACTGATGTTCAAATGAACTATAAGTAGGTATACCTACCTATCATTGAGTTACTACAAAAAAACACACAAAAAAGAAACAAAAAACTTGATGCTTGAATTCGTTACTCGTATCCCAATGATATTGTGAAAACCTATCTACCTAAACAAATCAGTTGATGAAGAGGACAATATGCATTGAAAAATATAGGTGACTATTCAAACCAATAAATGTGTGGAAAAAGTCAAGTAAGACACTGATGAGGCCCTGCCTCTACCAACTGTGAAGACTCAATCACTGCAGGTGAAGTAAGAAATTTATCGAAGCCCTGAGGGGGCAGAAGGACGATTTAGCCTTCATAGCCATCTAGTGGCTTAAGTGCAAGGTGTATAGGTAGATTCATCAATCATACCTTGCGACTAAGTCGTGCATATAGACCCCTACGTCTATATGCTTACAGAAAAGACATCCATGTCAGATTCTGTAGACTATCGCAACACCTGTAATTCTCAAAGTGGATTAATGTTTCACTAACAGATGGTGATAAACCTAGAATCTCAAGACTAAGAGATTCAAGGGAAATTTCGTGAATCGATTGTCAGCTGATGCAAGACAGACTGTTTCGACTTGCCATAAGTCTCATCAGTTGCACTGGCCAGCTGACAATCGATTCACGAAGGGTACCTCCATGTATCAAACAAGTCGAAGCCCTGAGGGGGCAGAAGGAAGATCTAGCCTTCATAGCCATCTAGTGGCTCAAGTGCAAGGTGTATAGGTAGATTCATCAATCATACCTTGCGACTAAGTCCCCTATAGACCCCTACGTCTATATGCTTACAGAAAAGACATCCATGTCAGATTCTGTAGACTATCGCAACACCTGTAATTCTCAAAGTGGTTTAATGTTCCACTAACAGATGGTGATAAACCTAGAATCTCAAGACTAAGAGATTCTAGGGAAATTTCGTGAATCGATTGTCAGCTGATGCAAGACAGACTGTTTCGACTTGCCATAAATCTCATCAGTTGCAAGTCGAAACAGTCTGTCTTGCATCAGCTGACAATCGATTCACGCCCTAGAATCACTTAGTCTTGAGATTCTAGGTTAATCACTAAGAAATTTATAGTTACTTTCTGAGAAGCTAATGACAATTGATTTCAGATACTCGAAGCCAAGAAAATTTGTGTCCGGCCTCTGATTTTAGAAAATTCTAATCATAAGAAGCTATGAAGAAAAACAAATCCAAAAAAAAATATCAAATAAAGTGAATTCATTAATTAAATTGAAACATACCTGAAATGAATTCATTATTTATTATTTCATGATGATATCAAATATGTTATTGGGAATACTTTATTGCTCGATTAGATTTGATATTCATGATTTCACAGAGAGTTTCCTAATTATTTTCAAATTCCAGAAATTAGTTTCACTCATCAAAGTAAGAATGAAATAGTAGGTACAAAACGATTTTATGCCTACTTTGATAATGGGCTTATATCACAAAATAATTTTATTTCATAATTCGATAGAACTCACTCAAACTAGCTCACCACCGCAAACCGTTTCTTGCTGTGAGCTCCCTACGTTTTATAAAAAATTATTGAAATCCCCGATTTTTCGGACCTCTGAAAACGAGGCGATGATGTGACGTCAAAACCCTGATACTGAAACAAGACTATTCCAGACAGAGATGAATGATACATGATTTCTGACAGAGTGAATTGACGCGAGATCACAGTTGAAAGAATTAATATATCAGTTGCCTCAGTCTCCGTCGGGCGTTTGATATTTTCTTTTAACTATGGCGAGATGAGGTTTCGACGTCATTAGAGGGTCCGTTTTCAAAAGGTACTAATATTTATGTCCAAAAATAAATCATGTCAGTTAATTTTTCGATCGAATTATGTCGTCAATCATTATTTATGTATAAAAGAATCATTATAAACATGGTTTGAGTTAAAAGTTCTACTAAGGTGTACACGCCCATTGAAGCTGATAACTGAAGTTTGTGAAAGTACTAGGGAAACGCCCAGTGAAAATGAGTAAAGTGAAAGTTCTGAATCAATAACGTCAACAAAAGGAACGTTGAAATATCTTTGTTGAAATAATAGTTACGTTAATATAATGATAATTGGAACATAAAAGTTACATTAATACGATGAACTTTGTGTAACGTTGAAAGACTTCTGTTGTGTTGAAGGACATTCAACATTACTGGGAGGAACTGAATACTTCATTGTGCCCTATATCATAACGTAACATGTAATCAAGGTTACAAGAATGTGATGAAACTAGCATGATTTTTTGCCCAGTGGGAATCCAAAAAGGCCGCTGTTTCTATTATAGCCGTAAAAAAATTATAGTGTATGACGGAATGATAATTTCCTACTCGAATGATTGCAGCATTCGCCTATGGCTCATGCAGCACACTTCATTCTCGTAGGAAATCACTATCATTCCGTACTCGTTAAACAATATACTATTCCGTGGCTGATGGTTAGTGACATTAGAAAAAAAAAAGGTACTTACTTCATAAATGGGCATACAAATCGAATCGATGAAATTTATTTGCATTACTGGTAATTGTTCTGCTTTTGTTCTATCCATTATGTCCTGGAAAAATGATAAAAAAAGAAATATCAGAAACGATCAATAGATGGAACTAGAGTCCCTGTATATACCTTAGACAAGAGTCCGGACAGAAAACTGACAGCCGTTGGGGTTTTTAATATTTTGTTTCATTTGGTTTGCCCACCTGACAATGAGACGAAACATCATAGTCGTCCCGCCCGCTTTTTTTAATTATTTCGAATTTCTGTCACTGTCACTTTGAAATTTTATGACCGCCGAAATTTAGCATGAAGTGAAGAAATATCTGATGACGAAAATTTGCAATAGCCATCTCAGGAATTGATTATGAAAATTATCGATTCGAAATTTGAACACCCCGTTGTTCATTATTTGAAAATCTAATAGTTATTCTAGTCAAAATAGCCCTATTTCTCACTTCAACCTACGGCTATGAACGGTTTGACAAATAATCTAACCCTCAAAATTGTTTCTGACAATCATTGATACTAGGGGAATTGAAAATACAGAGCTGGATAAATATGTCTTATTCCTTCATGCAATCATCAATGCATATTTTGAAAACAGAAAAGGACAGAAGAATAGCTGTGTCCGGACTCTTGTCTAAGTTATATACAGGGACTCTAGATGGAACATGCGGAATATTGTTGACACAACAAATGAATAAAATCTGAAATATATTCAATGTTCCAGCTGAACAGTGTGCCAAAAGTCGGCACCAACTTTATTTTTTTGAATAGCCTACATGTTTACTAACAGTTCGATTGGCATTATAATTTTGACTTTGAAGAGTTTAGACAACCTATTATATGTCAACAATGTATCTATCAAAATTCTTGATATCGTCGATTTTTATGAAAATAATTACTACCATCATAGTAGTTGACGAAAACATATATACAGGGTATCCCAAAATCACTGGGACACAGAGCTACCATGTGTATTACAGGTCAATAAGTTGATTGGAACCAATTTATTTATATAACAAAATGTACCGTTTGTCAGTGAGACGAGCTCAGAGTGTACATAGGAGAACACATTTTTGTACACTATTCAAAAATGAGTGAAACAAATTGTATGAAATTGAACAAAAGTGCATTTTAGAAAATAACCGTTCTTTCAGTGATCGAAGAAACCCGAAAGAAATTGTGAAGGGTTGAAACCACCCTCAACCCCTGAATTTTTTTTTCAGAACATTCATAGGGGTGATAATAGGGTTCTCAAAATTTTTTAGCGAGATGACTATTTAGTTATCTTAATTTTGTTACTCATGTATAACTTGTAAGGTATATAAAATGAAAGTTATGGTTATTAATTTTTTTTTGCAATTGCATACCTCGTTGGTCCCAGCACTGGGACCAAACGCCCCATAAGTCGAAACTTGTGCGGGGTTAGGTATACATACAAACACAAATATCCATGGCCTAACTAGGATTCGAACCTAGGTCTCGGTGGGAGTCCACATACGAACTCAGCGCCTTCACGCTCTCGACCACCGAGCCGATTGATTGAATTGATTAATTCGAGACAGAAGTAATTTATAAATAAAAATGTATTGTTTTTCATTCAATCATTGGGTATGAGTACAATTCAGTACTGTTTCAAATTTCTTATAAATATATATTGAATATTAACCAGAGAAGTAAATAAACTCCTTGAATGGACTAAATCCACTTTTTTATTTTAGTTTTGTAGCAATAAAATTATTTGACTTCTTCAATATTACGGGGAATTTCATCATACAAATACGGAATCAAATATTTATAATTTCTTTGTCCAATTGTTTTATTAGATTTATAAATCAACTTTTTGTTTTTGTTTCTTACATCATAGGTACAATTTTTCAATTCAATATCATTTCTGTTTTTGAACATGTAATAAGTTGATAAACAATAAATATAGAGCTGATTTTAAATCCATCTTTTGGGATTCTTTGTATAGAAGGTCGGTTGGAAATAAATAATCTATTCCATAAATAATTTTCAAAATCCATTTTTGAATAACTTCCAATTTTTTCAAATATATTTGCTTTACTCCTCTCCATTCCTAAATCACATGAACTAATTGAGATTAAACAAAAGCGAAATATATCATTTCCAAACTAGGAATGCTTGATACATTTTTCAGACGTTTGAATTTAGGAATGAGACTGTTTTTTTTTTTCAAAACAAAATATACATGATTATCCCACTTCAGATTATTACCAATCATTATACCAAAAGGTATGGGGAAACATTCAAAAAATCAGATAATTCTTAGATTTTTATTATTACAGCTATTAATTCCTAAGCTAGAGGGATAAACATTTGTCATGGTCCAAACATATTGAATCGATCAGAAAGATAATATCTCCAGTAATCGGAGTACTCTACAGGATCAGACACCAAATCTCTTTGAAATACTTAAAATGTATATACTTTTTCTTGGTTTATTCAAAATTACAATACTTGATTTCAGTTTGGGGTACAGCTAGGCCATCAATTATTATAAAGCCAATCAAAATCCTTCCAAACAAAGTTATCAAATGTTTATACAAACTAGATTAATTGGAACTAACAAGAAATCTTTATGAACCTAGGCAATTGTTAGATATTTACCCCAATTACAAATTCAAAATATTGAATATCCATTCATTCAAATATAATTATAAACATTCAAATCTGAATTTTGAATAAGTCAATAGTCAAAAACACGAACACATAACCAGACAAAAAGATATGTTAACTCTCATCAAAATTGAATCAGATATGGGTAAAAGATCTATTTTATACAATGGAACAATTCTCTATAATGAATTACCTGCCAGACTGAAGAAAAAATTTAGTGTCGAGAAATTGTAAAAATACTTTGATTCCCTTATATCATCCTAAATCAATTCAAGAGCTTATATTCAACAGTCTCTAGAAAAAACAACATTATATGTACTATGAATGATTTAAAAATGATTATCTGATTATCTAATTATTCTTTTTTAGTTGCTCTTTCATAATTTCTCCTGCTATAAACCTGCTATAAACATATATGTTTCTTGGGAATAATGAAGATTATTATTATTATTATTATTATTATATAGGGTGGGGCATTAGTGCGTCGGAGCTCGATTGCTTGAGTTCTATGACAGCTAGAAACTTGAATGAAAAACGAATGTCAATGGGACACCAAGGTCCATAACTAGAAATTATTGCCGCATATACAGGGGGCATCGGAAAAAATCTAGAGATAGCTCACCATTGGAGTGATGTTCAACTTCTCCCTCTCCAGATCGCCCTGTTCGAAGAACTCGGCAGTAACCAAATCTGCAATCCTCTTCTCCACGTCCCACGGTTTGGTGATGGCCGCCAAATCGCAGACTGTCATCAGCATGCCTCGCACCGATTCTTTGTGCGCCTCCAGTTTCCAGTTCATGCCAACGTTGGCTATTTTGAAGAATTCCACGCGATTTCTGAAATGGAAAATTTCTAATACAGGACATTTAGACACAAAAGGACTCCTTGCGGGAAAGTTGTGAGGTAGTTTCGATTTCTCTCTCCTGTTTTCTTCCTCACCTATTCTCTCTCTTTTTTTGTTGCTGTCATACTTTCTATTAATTAGGTCCACCCACATTGTCGGTATTTTAGGTTATCGTCATCTAAATTATTAAGTAATTGTTACAGGTGTCGGTGGAAGATCAGACACGGCTGTGGCCGTGAGCTGAACCGAATACCTTTTACCCTTTTCTTCATTATAGAAAAATATAGTACATGATTTTGTTTTTATGGGTAATGAAAGAATATCGCATTATTATTATTATTATTATTATAACATGTTTTTTGGAGTGCTGAATCCGGATCTGAGGTTTACTAAAAAAAATTTATGACCCACCCTTGAAAAAATCGAAATACAGGGTGCCTGTAAGTATTTACAAAAACATACCACATATTCGCTAGACCAAAATAAGTCGATTTAAGTAAAATCAGTACAAAGTTGCATCGTTCAAGCTCCAGAGGGCCTTGAAGTTACAAGAAAAGGAGTATTAGTATGAAATTCAGATTACGCAACTCATTTACTTTAAAAAAGGTACTCTTGATAAGACTCGATTGCTCTCATGGTTTTGACGAAATTTGCATTTTAGTAATTTTAGAACAGAAACAATAATTATTGAAATACAAACTTTTTCAAAACCATGAGAGTAAATCGAGTTTTATCAAGGGCACTTTTTTGTAGTAAATGAGTACCCAATCCAAATTTCATACTCAAATCCCTTTTCTGTCATAGGCGTAGAACTTGATTTTTTTAAATAATTGCACCTTCAAAAATTCTACGTCAATGGCAGAAAAGGGGTTTGAGTATGAAATTTGGATTGGGTGCTCATTCACTACAAAAAAAGTACCCTTTGTACAGTCGATTTACTCTCATGGTTTTGACAAAGTTTGTGTTTTAATAATAATTATTGTTATGTTCTAGAATTACTAAAATGCAAATATCGTCAAAACCATGAGAGCAATCGAGTCATATCAAGAGTACCTTTTTTAAAGTAAATGAGTTGCGCAATCTGAATTTCATACTGAAAACTCCTCTTCTTCCATTGGCGTAGAATTTTTAAAGGTGCAATTATTTAAAAAATCAAGTTCTACGCCTATGTATTATTATCGGACCAAATTTTAAAACCATTTTTTTTTTCACATAGAACTTCTATCAATATACCAAATTTCAGCAAAATCGCATATGCCGTTTTAAATTCATATGGGAAAAACGATTTAAAAATTATAACTTCAAGGCACTCTGGAGCCCAAACGATGCAACTTTGTACTGAGGTAATTTTACTTGAATCGACTTATTTTAGTCTAGGGAATATGTGGTATGTTTTTGTAAAGACCTTTTACAGACACCCTGTATATTACATAGATGAAGAAACCCAGTCATCTATGAATTATACCACTCCACTTTGAGTTACAATGGACTACTTCCAATGACGAAAAATATTAGTTATTCACCTAAAAAGTGCGGAAAGTAGTACTTTTCCGCACTCGACGGCAGTTCGCGAGGGCAAGTCGTCAAGGGCGAAAAATACATTTTCGGCAAGAGTTATGTACAAAATTTTTCCTACGAGTGTTTTTGTCCATATTATTCATGGAAAAAAGAGGTTTTTCATAAACAATATTTTATAATGATGCTACAAAATTACACAAGACAGAATAGTTACATGGATCATTTATTAGATCGATACTCATCAGATACAGGAAACTCAAAAGCATTTTGAATATTTCAGGCATGAGAACAATATATCACTCACTAGTCGAATCCCATATTATATACGGCATCGCGGGATGGGGTGGTACATACAAGAATCATTTGAAGCAACTAGAAGTCATTCAAAAAAAATTTATAAAAATAGCATACGGAAAAAAAAATACCTATTCAAGTGATCATCTCTACAAAGAAAGTGGTTTCATGGATATCAGACAACTCTATATTCAAAAAATTCTCTTGATACAACACAAAAATAGAAATGAACTGATTACTATCCAACATAAATATGATACTAGACAGAAAAAATCGAAGCGAACACAAACCTTGAGGACTAAAAAATCCAATACACAAAAGTCATATATCTATCTTGCTCCATATATTTACAGAATGCTGCCTACAGAAATAAAAGACATAGGTATGCTATGAAAAACACTTCAAAATAGAATTAAAAAAATGGTTGCTACATTCTTCTAGGTCGCTGTTACATAGACTTGTAGAAGACATACAAAAATAATTGAGTAATACCTATTAAACATGAGTTGTATTACTATTGCATATATAATAATTTTATATAATTATATTATAATTTTGATTGTCGATCAACATTCACCTACCTACACTGATTTCACTACTCTATTTATTGTAATTTTAGAAGTTTCATTGTATTGTGTGAGTATTTATTACTATCTTGTGGTTTAGATAATTTTATAGTAATAATAACGTATAGTATCAATTTAATCTATGTTTAAATATCTTACCTGATTATGTTATAATAGTTTTGTTGTATAATGTTTTCTCATTTTATATATACATGTATTCACATCAAAAACAAGAAAAAAAGTATTGAGTATACGGAGTTTTCACCCACGAACTAGTCGAAAGACTTCAGTGGGATTTTCTTCATATTTTCAATTCAATTCTTTTGGAAATGATGTTGATAACTTGTTATTATTTCGAATTTGGAAATAAATTACTATTATTATTATTATTATTATCATTATTATTATTATTATTATTATTATTAGTTAGTCCTAAATATCCTTATTTTCAACAAAATAAAAATCGTGCGGAAAAGTAGGTAACTTCGGAAATAAGGCACAATATCTACATTAAAAACGGTATACCGGATCAACTTGAAAGAGTTGATAGCAAATACATATTATTTATTACTAAGAAAACAAGTTCAACAATGGTGAACTATTGAGGTCTAATTGATCATTAAGTAAAATGTCAAAATTTTCGAGTTTGTTGATTTCTAATGATTCAAAATGATCGAGTTTCAGTCCTTTATTTTCTACGTGTAGAATTTCGAAATTATCATCAAAACTATGGTTTTCTTCTAATATGTGGTTGGATTATGTTGAATTTGTTTTCTTTTTCATAAAATTCATCTTATGTTCATGAATGCGCTGATTAAACGTACGACCTGTCTGACCGATATATACCTTAGGACAAGATCCACAGTTGAGTTTGTATACCCCTGATTAAGTTCTGATGTTTATGTAGAAATGAAGCTAATTTCTCAGTTGATGATCCAAAATAAGTTAAAGTTCTATAATTTTGATTATTATTCTTGATGGTAGGATAAACTTCTTGAATAGCTTAATGATGAAGTTTTTTAGAAAGAATACTGTCTATCAAATTAACGTTGTATCCGTTGTTGCCTGCAGTCTGTTTCATGATATTGAGTTCTTTATTGAAATTTACTTCCGAAAGAGGGACATTCACTAGCCTGTGCATTGTCGATCTAAATGAAAACCTAGTAGGCGACCTAGTACGCGAGGAGGTACAATATTGTCTGTTCTTTGAATCAAAATCTGTCTGCCTGTCAAGTGGCGCTGGCATCCTGAAAATGGAAAAAGCTCATTTGTTTCTGTCAAAATAGACCATATTAGGTTGATATTCTCTTCTTCTATTTTTTTCCAATATGTACTCAACCACAGATGTGCTTTCCATCATTGACGTGATATTTGATACAAAGGCGATGAAGAAGATTCTTTCATGAGATATCATAATCAAAAAATTATTTTCTGACAGTTGTCATTAACTTATAACTTCGTCTTTGTGAATATTATGTTATACTTTGAATTCGTATTCTTGAAAATTACAATTATTTCTTCTAGTATTGGTTTTCTATTGCAGTTTGTTGATTGGTTTGTGAGTGCGATTGTGTTATTTTGCAATGTTATCTGAGAACTTCGCACTCCAGGAGGTGGAGGTGTAAAATTATCAAGACCTGGTTTCCCCTATCCTCACTGTTGTGAATTTGAGCCACAAATCCTGAGGCATCAATGAGTTTATGCCATATTCATTGGATTGCAAGGTGAATTTTTTTTCAAGAATCGCATAATATTTGAAACTTGATGCATTGATATTTCAGGAATAGGAGTTTTTGAAGTGAGCGAACATGATACTGTATGTTTCCAACATTTTAAGGGAACTGTTTCTTGCCAATGAAGAATTGAAAACGGTTTTGGAAGGAGGGTTCGGTTCCAAGTTTGTTAAAGGAAGGTATATATAAATAAAATGATATATAACAAGTTCCTACCTATACAAACTCTTTGTAGCAATCAGCTTATTAGTTTCTAGTTGACTGGAACTATTAGTTTCAGTACAAAAATTACCAAGAACTTGACTTTGGGACCTCTAAAAATTGTTCCATAGTCAATTGTCATTAAATTCATTTCAGAATGGTACAGATCATTGAAACTGGGGACAAAATAGATATCAAATATTTTTATAGTTTCAGACTCATCAATGTAGTTTGGAATATGATGCTGAAGAGGAACTCCTTCCTTAAGGAACACGACCTGAAGATTAAGAAGCATCTGAGGAGGAAACGGGCATTTGAACAGATATCATAGAATGATAATAAATAATAATGAAGTTTATTCAAAATGATTACATAATATAAATTAAAAAGTTATACATATTGGTATTGAATATTCCTATGGTTCAATTTGTGGCAATTATAGACACATCTTCCCATATTTAGTGAAGTTAGTGGATAAGGTGATTTTATAAAAAATAATCATTGTTCAGCAAAACATATATTTAACCTATATACCTTTGGTACAATATATATAGTGTTTTCAAACTTACCTGCCAATACATCTGTACAACAATAAACAGGGTATCAGAGGAGAACAAATTAGTAGAATAAAAATTGCAATAATTCTTCATAATTATATTCAATTTATTAAAAAATATATTTGTATTGTCATTCGTACATATACAAGTTATTTTCCAATAAAAAAAAATTCTAAATATCCCAGCATCTTGATATTTTGTGTTTGGAGCAGAATATCCATAATAAAAGACATTGATGAAATAAACAGATTGAGTCTAACCTTATTGCTTCTATATATATTCATTTCAGATGGGAAATTTTCCATTCTGTTCTCAAACATCATCATCCTTCTGGCACATTTCTTCTGAACATTACTCACATAATGATTCCTGATATGTAATTCTTCCACATCAACTTGTTTGCATCACTCATAGTATTTCGTTGTTCAACAGAAAAGCTATTCATGTAGGTACTCTTCGCTGTAGGTAGGTACTTGAAATTTTCAAGTATAGTGATTCCGATATGTACATAGTTTACATCACTAAAGACATGTTTTCACTGCGAATAACGGAATTCCATGAATTATATAGTAACTTATCAAAAATATAGAAGAAAATAAGCAGCCCCTACCTTTCTGCTTGGCTTGCATTTCGAAAAAGAGTAAAAGCACTGATGAGTTTCCGAAGTTTCCACAGTTTCAACTCAAATTCAAGTTGCATCATAAGTCAACCTGATACAGCATTGCCTAAACATCTCCCTGCTTCCATTCAAGTATAGGTAGATGGTTTTCATACTTGATAATATCTTTCGTGATAATGTTTCATCTTCGGGTTTCAACATGACAGATTTTTATTTACAAACTTGACAGGACCATGAAAAATGTTATGGGTTAGGAATAAAATATGAATAACTTAGTTTACTTGGTTCACATTGATGTCTCTGTACTACACTGAACGCCTTCATTTATTTTTTCAAAGAACAGACAATATTATGCTCTCGCCTACTAACTACCTAACTAGGTTTCCATTTAGATCGACAATGGCCTGTGTATCATACTATTATATGCTGCAATTTTTTGTTGACAAGGGTGTGTTGAATTATTATGAATAGTGATATCAGTGTGGAAAGGTTTATGGAAAATTGAAAAATCATGTTTATCGTTAATTTTACGCATTGTCAAATCTAAGAAATTGATTGAACTATCTGTCTCTATTTCTATTATGAATTTTATGTTAGGATGAATAGTATTTATATATTGATGGAAAGTGTCTACTTGGAGCGAATAATACACAAACATTCATTAATAAAACAATGTTTGTATTGGTATAGATACGTAGATGACGTTATTGTATGCTTTAAAGGAAGGCTTCCATAGATTGTTTTTTTTTTGTTCTAAAATTGTTCTATCCGTCATTCGGTTGCCCCCTTACGAGCAACCCTCAGAAGTCTTCGAAAGACTTGTTGCAGCAAGGAATGACGGAGGCCTTACCTTTTAACGTGTGATCCCAAAAACTTTCTTAGGCCATCAGAAAAAGTCTGCGTTCGTGGGTCTCGAACCCACGATCGATACCTCGACGTGAATCGATATTGAAGCATCGAAGCACTGAGGTACGCCGGCCTAGATGCATTGGGTAAGAATAACTTCTTGCTATCGCGTGTATTGTATGAGTATAAACTATCACATGTCGTAAATGACAGATTTGAAAATTTTTGACCGTTAATGGTTTGATGAATGTGATTGGATATTTGGAGTACATACATATTATCTAAGCTTAAAATATTGAAGTTTTTATAAAGATTAACTGTACTATATCTATAGGGCAGTGAGTATATATTTTTAATGGCTTTATTTTGGAGTGTCCTCACTTGTTTCACCAATTTATTACAGGCTAATAACATCCAGTGTGGCACATTCAGTGTAACAGGATTTCCGGAAGCCATATTGACCATCAAAGAGAAATTCAATTCTTATTAAATAATCAGATAATCTTTTATGCATAACTCTT
>OU896719.1:0-40512 GCA_918026855.4 Phaedon cochleariae | reverse complement strand
CAAATAAAGTAATTACCAAATGAATGTCAACTCGGGCGTATTTGCCCTACGTGTTTTTTCCGTGCTGAACGATAAATCATCAATGCAGGCATTGGTTCTAGGTGATAAACAAAATCGGCGATCAACCATTCACAAAGGCAGACGAAGAAGTGTTCTCCAAGTACCTGCAATTCTGCGGCATCGGTCTGAGGAATGCACATCTCTACGAGAAATCGCAGTTGGAGATAAGAAGAAACCAAGTGTTGTTAGATTTGGCCAGGATGATTTTCCAGGAACAGTCTACATTAGAGCACGTCGTTTACAGGATATTGTTGCACACGCAAAGTCTTATTCAATGTCAAAGGGTACAGGTGAGGATCATTCAAATCTTTTTTTGTCTACTCACATAACTAAAATGGCATTCAGCGTATGGATATGTACCACGCTAAATGATCGATTTATCACGGATTGATGATCTGTGATTTATTGAAAAAATTCAACACGTTACCATGGCATCACAATTTCTTAAACACATTACCATGGCAACAGACTTCTATAAACAACACCTGCAGTCGTTCCGAGTCCTGTCCGGCCTGTCAATTGTAGAAACTATCAACTGTCATTTGTCATTTTGTTGCAATCAGAATTATTTATACAATTTCTGTTTGTATTCTTCATTAAAAATGTATGGGAAACCCAGCGAGCACAAAAACATCTCAGATATGTTGAAAGTACGAGATTTCGAGACATTGAACCTCCACTGCGATGTTCTGTTCACACATGAATAGAACTATTATAGAACAGCCAATGTCCGCCGCAGGCGGCAATTATCGAGATGTCCTTGATATGTCACAAAACTACCTTCTCCCTAGTTCTTTTTAAAGCCTTTTTCATGGACACAACAAAACATTTTCATTGCGTCTTGCGCACATTAAATCGCTGTAAAAAAAACATTTTCCAGGTACTTTTCTGAAGCCTTTTGTCAAAATGAACTTTTGCATTAGGATTCCATTTCCCTTATTGAATGAAAAAATGCATCAAAAATAGATTGAACATAAAAATATTTTCTTGATATGAAATTACCTTCTTAATCGGTTTCTGAGTAGTGCTTACTACACACAGACATATAATTGGAAATAGGTTTCCCAATTTTTGAAATGTTCTCCACAATGCATGATTTTGCAACTGCGGAGAAGCTGTGTATTGATAAATTCGTACTTTTATAGATTGATTACAATGAGGCACCGAACAACACATCTTGCATCTGAACGTCATTATTACAACATGCGAACAAGAAGAACAAAATCGAAAACAAATAAGAATTCATCGTATTGTGACGTGAGCAGGGCACAAAAGAACAAAAACAATACTTTCAATATCCTTCTAAGACCTCTTTGGGAAGTGCATATTACGCCTCAAAAAAACATCCTCATGCCTACATTTCTAAAACATCCCAAAACATCCCAGGGATACCTCCTAGTAGGCAAACAAAGAAATGCCACAGAAAAACAAAAACAATACTTCAATATCCTTCAAAGACCTCTTTGGTCAGTGCATATTACGTCTCAAAATAACATCTTCATGCCATCATTTTCAAAACATCCCAAAACATCCCAGGGATGTTTGTGCTCGCTGGGAATTCAGACGAAAGTGAAATTGAAGAGAACCCACTGTGCAAAAACTCATACTATTAACGTTATTTCATTGTAACCAAGATACGTTGTTACGTTGTGAATTTGGTGCTATTGACATCTTGAAGATTATCTTAGAGTCGTTATATGTCTACCAACAGTACAATATCGCAAGACGTCGCAAGAACGTTGAGTAAGAGTCGAAACTGATACGTGTCATGAAACAGCTTTGTTACAGTGAAAGTACATTCTCAAATAGTATTTGCGATAACGCATGTACGTACCATGTCTTCATTTCGGAATGTAAAAAGTACATATCCCTGGACGATTTCATAACACCTGTTTCATTATTGTTGACTCTCTTGTAACATTACTAGGATCTTTCGAAATATACAGGGTGATACTCCAAAAATGTTCACCCTTGTAACTTGGTTATTTCTAGACCAATAATCGTGAATTCTGAAAACTAATACTGGTACAATCACATAGCTAGATTTTATCACACTGGGTTTTTCATAATATGTGGGACGCGTCCTCTCATTTCTCCCACTACAGAGAACGATAAATAGGTATAATGAAGCAAACTTGGTTCAATCATCTCAAATGTATCGAAAGAAATAAAAAATGCTAGGTATTTTTAACAACTTGAAAACAAAAGAGTTCTGATGGTCAATTCTTTGAAGGATCATTTATTATTGTTTTGAGCTGCCCTATCACATCTTGATGTGCGTCCCATATATTTTGAAACACCCAGTATACATTTTCTGGCTAAAAAATATACCAAATAGTTTTTGAATTCTGCGATCGGTCCAGAAATGACTAAATTTACAAGAGGGAACATTTATGTTGGATCACCCTGATATTTACTATACTCAGCTCCATTGCTGAATACCCACTTATCAGAGGAGAAAAATAAATTCAGAAATGTATTCAATCAATGTATGTAAGGTAGAAGTACAATTGGAAATAAATGGATATTTGATTGACTATAATTATATCCTTCCACGTATGTCACTTCAGTTAGTTCAGTTTTATGATTCTATGGGCGAATCTATTTCAAGGCTGAGGATTTCATGAAATGCACCTGAAACACCAAACAATTGTAATACACAATATCAGCATCAAATATTCATATCATCCTACCTCGATTCTGCCTCGATTAGTTCCCTTCCTGATGGTGTGTTCTTGATTCTCGATACTTTCACCCTCCTCTGTGGCAGTGGGTGGATTTTAGAGTGTTCTAGCCCAATGTTAGAGTTGATTTTCATGTTGTCATCATTTTTTCATACGCCTTTCAAGAATAAAGGACTTACTAATTCTTGTGTCCCCCAAATTTCTCTATTTTTGATTGAATGAAATCCCAGATACTTGGATTCTGAAATATATACCATACCTAAGTAATAAATTTATATTACCTACTATATGCATTTCACTTTTTCATACCTGAACTTCCCAGGCAAACAGCAGATGTGTATTCCATCATTTCTACTAAAGTAGGTCAGAGCAGGGTAGGTTTGTCCAGAGCTCACGCATGTTCTAGGAATGTAGTTATCCATCAGGTTCCGAGGAAACTTCATAAGTACTGACCTGTAAACAATGTAGTACTTACTTGAAGACATTGATATATTCCAATGAAAGCTTCCGTGAATGACATGAATCAAACTATTTTGAGGGAGCCTGTTGGTCACTGATATACCTATATAGCTATTTGGTGATACATTTTTCTATATTGCGTATGACCTAACCCCAAAAATCAAATAATATTACTGAGTTCATTTGAAACACAGAGAGGAACAATAATAGAGGACTTGTGTGCTTGTAGTTATATTTATCACATAATTATATATTCACTGAGGAAGATACCCGACAATAAATTATGACTGAAGCCATTATGAATCAGACAACTGTGTGCTGATAAATAAACAGAAAATTATGATTTTGGTAATTCAACTCACCTATCTCACCATGTTTTCCAAAAAACGCACTTCCACTTGATTTTCTTGACTATTAGTCTACCTCAAATGTCAAAATTCACACTTTATTGTGAGACACATCAAACACAACACAACACAAACCACGCCGTCCGTCATAACCACGACAGCATCATCTCTCAAAATGGCGAATATTAGCAAAATAGCACAAAGTGAGAAAGATACGTGTCTGATTCGAATCAAGTTCGTGATAATAGTCCCACGGAAAATGATAAAAGTACGTCACATAAAATGTTCTGTGGATGAAATAAGAATACTTTGGAGAAGGCGTTGGAATATTGACTCAAATAAGATCACATAGACGTGCATACGTCAGTTTACTGTTACGAAACAGCGATGTGTATCTGGGGATGTAGCAGAGTCAGCCCAAATAAGAGACGAATTAAAACGTCCCAGAAATATGTTATTATCACTTATAAAAGATGTAATCTCAGAAAGGTCACCAAAGGTACAAGAAATTAACGTTACCAAACATCCCCGGGATGTTCCTTGCTCAGTGGGAATGTTTCAAGTAATTGCATATTTCCAAGAACTCTGTGTAAAAATGTAGCTCTCATTATTTATGTTAGCACAATCATGCAATCAGAATATGGATACAAACTTGAGGAATCGAAAACTTTGATACCTCAATGAATCGAAGAGTATTTATTTTCAATATCTTTGTTTATATATGTTATATCAATCAATTACTCAACTTTATTATTCCCAAGAAACACCATGTGTTTATAGAAGGGACATGGTGAATATATAAATATATTTCACAAAATAAAGAAGACAGTAAAATAAGACTAACACTCAAGAAGACATCTTTTTTTTTCAAATTCAACTGAAAATGATTCTTAATTGACTCAGCTGTTAGAGGTACTCAATGGAAAACTATAGTAGTTGTACGAGAAAACTATAAAAATGAGATAAGATGTCAATATTACAGGAGTAAATGTTTCTTTTCCTTTTTAAATTTTTTAATCCAATTAATCAGCTTCAAGTTATTTGTTGGTGAATTGTATTGTATCATTCCATTGTGATAGATGGATTTTTTACCAATATCTGATTTAATTTTTCTTGACAGAAAAATTAGCTGCTTGTCTAGTTGTATGGTTGTGGTGACTACTATCAAGTTGGAGAACCTTTTTCAAATGGATAGTACTGCTCATATGGAAATGAAAAGGTTATGTTACATTTCAAAGTATTGATATACGAAAGGGTTTTTGAGGGGTCACAACCCCTAGGTCGTCGAAAAAACTTTGTGCTTTTTTCTTTGACTATGAACCCTATCACTGCACTTTGGGCTTCAATGGACTTCTACCAACGTTCAAATATCACACTGTATACGTATAGCTTTGGACGTTTCAGAAAGGAATCTGTTGACGTTTGCAATACAAAAGTGGACAATATTTTCCTGTCAATCTTCGGATTCTTGTGTTGACACTTCTTCACACTTGACACTCGCAAAATTGTATTGTTTATTCTGATTGTGTCATAAAATACAAAGTGTTTCATTTAAAATAAACAAATTCTAGTCCAAGCCGTGATTAACATAAATAGTTATGTCCATAAATTTTCTTACCATTTCAGTGTCATCAGAAATGAATATAATATGATCTCTGTTTTGCAGATACTACTAACCCACCAAGATTCAAGTGCAACTTTTTCAAGAGTTTTTGATTTCGAAGAAAACGACGTGAATATCGTTGAATCTGGAGAATCTAGAACCAGGTGATTATACCATGTTTGCTGGATATATTTTTTGTGCGTTAAAGGTATATACTTGATGTTAAACGCGATAATGGGAAGTAGCGGTGACATCACAACTTTTATGTAAGTTCATGATATCACCACCTCTATACAATGTCTTTCATAAAGATGGCATCAAATGGGAAAAACTTTTGATAATGATTTATTCCGAAATTCGACTTGAGAGTTGCTTTGAAAAAGATGGAAAATATGGCTTACTCGGGAGAATTTTTTCAAAATAACTGCTGAAAATAGGCTTATTTGTTCGAATTTCGTATAAGTTTACCAAGAAAATTCCAATCCGATTTTGCACACATGTTTCGAATTTAAACGTTCTAATGCAACTTCCAATTATTGATATTATTACAATTGTTACGAAATTTCGGTGATATTAAAAAAAAGAACACCGACAAATCTGTTTTATTCCAGCAGTTTCATCATGTCGAAATTCTCAATAAACTAATTATATACAAAAATATGATCATCTTCAAAAAATAATAATCTCCGCTTCAACTTCTGTTATGTTTGATGCAAAGTCTAGCATTCAGTAATCTCCAAAGTGATGGAGAAAGCCATCAATATTGAGCTTATCAAATATCTGGAGAGCTCAGAAATCATCAATGATAGACAATACGGCTTTCGCCACCGAAGATCTACTGGAGATATACTTGCCTACGTCACATATTTATGGCAATCTTCAATAGAAAAACACGGAGAATCTCTAGCTGTCGCGTTGGACATATCGAAAGCATTCGACCGTGTTTGGCACGAAGGACTCCTCCACAAACTACCACCATACGGCTTACCACCTCAGCTATGCCATCTCTTATCGAGTTTTCTTTCAGGCAGATCGCTTCACGTGGTGGTGGACGGTGTATCGTCTGATACCATTGACATCAATTCCGGCGTTCCACAAGGATCAATTTTGGCACCAACATTATTCCTGCTTCATATCAATGATCTGTTGGGAGTAACAACTTGCCCCATCCACAGCTTTGCAGATGATAGTACCCTCCATACTGCGTTATCTTCCAGAATTCCCATTCCTTCCCAGGAAACTAAGAACTCACGGCGCAGGCAGGTCAATGCTGTCAATGAAGATCTTGCTGAAATCACAGCCTGGGGAACAAACAACCTAGTTGAATTCAACGCCACCAAAACTCAAGCCTGCATTTTCTCTAGAAAGGCGGAACTCAGTATACCCGATATTGTAATGTCCACCATCCCCACCAAGCCCACCATATCTATGCTCGGTATTTCCATCAGCAACACTCTTTCATGGGATAATCATGTCAGATCCATCACAAAAGCTGCTTCACAAAAACTCGGATTCTTGTTCCGTGCGAAAAGCTACTTTACACCTCAACAGCTCCTCATGATCTACAAAGCGCAGATACGGCCTGTTCTAGAATACTGTTCCCACATATGGGGTTCAGCACCAAAACATACGCTGATGCTCTTAGATTCCATCCAGAGAAGAGCCATTCGCCTGGTGGGTGACGCCACACTCACTCACTCTTTGACATCATTGGAACACCGTAGGAAGGTCGGCGACCTTTCACTTTTCTATCGATACTTCCACGGGAAATGTTCTTCGGAAATCTCTGCTATCATCCCTTCACTAGCAATACCAATCAGACGAACTAGACAAGCCCAGTCAGCACATCCTTTCGTTGTCAACCTCGAAAGATGTCGAACAGCACTTTATCAAGACTCCTTCATCCATAGAACGGCTAGGCTCTGGAATTCATTGCCTGTGGAAGTATTCCCAACAACATATTATAATCTCCAAAAGTTCAAAAAAAATTCCAATACCTACCTCCTGTCCCTTTCCTCCCTAGGAACGCACGATGTTCTTTGAACATTATAGGGATTCCCTTTCGTGCGCTCCAAGCGTTAAAAAAAATTCAGGAGCGGAATTCATTTAAATAGATATTTCCAGTACTAAAATAATACCGAAGTCATTTATCAAAATATCATCAAAGCACTTTACGTATCTAACCATAGTTTTGTGGAAGTTACAATTGGAAGAAATAAAAAATATGAAGAACTGAAAGTTGCAATAGACAGTTCAGATTCGAGATACATGTGTAAAAGTAGAATAAAAACAACAGCCTATTTTCAGCGATTAATTATAAATGTGACTCTCGACATGTAGCGAAAGTAACATGATTCCGACCAAGTAGGTCACGTTTCATCTTGTTCAGAGCAAAACTTAACGCCCAGTTTTTCCCATATAATGCCAACTCATATACAGAACACTGTATACGTGAGGTTATATCGACACCCTATCTCTTTTTCTACTTTGAATTCTCTATTTACAACCAATTCCAAAAATGCATAACTCTCGAGGTAAGAATAAGTGATTTGAGAAATTATTCTTGGAAATGTCGATTACGCCATCTTCTAAGAAGCGATGACGTCACCACTACTCTCAATAAAAGAGTAATATATGCAATTTCAATCTTAGACGATCTTTAGTGTAGTTTTGGTTTTCTAGATACAGTGTGTTATGTATAAATGAAAAATCAATTCATATATTTTTGTAAATGAATACAATTCCATTATTGGCATGCAGCATATACTGTAGGTTTATATGCTGGAGCTGCATCTCATGAATTTTCTATTTATGGATATTCACGATTTTTTTTTCAAATTTACAAAAAGGAAAGGTATTATGGAGCTAAGCGGCGTCCATTATTATGGAGCTAAGCGGCGTCCATTTTGTTTTAAAACAAGGCCTACTAGATCACATTAAGAGGCTGAATAATAGAGAAATGGATATTAGCGATTTTCTAGAAAAAATCCGCGTACACCACTGGAATCGGCGTCCTCTGAAATAGATCTGTACCGATTCAATACTTTTATTACTCAACTTGAACATGTATAACATTTATGTGGGTATATATAAAACCTAATATAACATGTAAATAAAACAGCAACATATGAAACATTACGGTACAAATACACGTTAAAACCCTCTGGGGAGACCTCCCGATGCCCAGAGGTCGGCCACGAATGGTCCAGGTGGGTCATTTTTTACACAACACACATGATAGATATGATGGGCAGGCTATGTCCCAGGATGGGGTCCTATCCATGGCCAATATCAGCGAGATGCTCAGGGCGAGCGAAAAATTCAACGTTCAGATTTGATGCTACCAAGATCTGGGTAAATTACCCCAATAAACTTAGCAGAACCACTTCAATATTTCGGATTTGCAATAGTACTATAATTTGTTACTAATTTAGTACTAATTTATTACCATATTCGCGAGTTTATTACTCTTCATAAAACAGAAAAAACCCACGGCTCTGCTAGCTTTATGTCAACCTAGCAGAACCATACCTGAAAATTTAATATTTTGAAAATTTTAAATATACCATAATTTATAACTATTTTATTACTAACTTATAACTATAATCACGAATTTTTTACTCACCATTTCAAGGAAAAAAAAACTACGATTTGTCTATCTCGATCTCAACCTAGCAGAACCAAAACTCAAATCACATGTTTTTTGAAATTCTGTTGTATCATCGATAAGTTACTAATTTATTACTAATTCATTACCACATTCGCAAATTTCTAACACTTCATTCAACAGGGAAAACCAACGGCTCTGCTAGCTTGCTGTCAACCTAGCAGAGCTATAGCTAAACAATTATTATTTTGAAAACTTCAAATATACCATAATTTATTACTATTTTATTACTAACTTATAACTATAATTACGAATTTTTTACTAATCATTTCATGAAAAAAAAACCGCCGATTTGTCTATCTCGATCTCACCTAGCAGAACCAAAACTCAAATCACATGTTTTTTGAAATTCTGTTGAATCGTCAATGAGTAATTAATTCATTACAAAATTACCACATTCGCAAATTCCTAACACTTCAATTAACAGGAAAAATCAACGGCTCTGCTAACTTCATGTCGACGTTTTTTTTTTTTCATGAAATGATTAGTAAAAAATTCATGATTATAGTTATTAGTTAGTAATAAAATAGTAATAAATTATGGTATATTCGAAGTTTTCAAAATAATAATTGTTTAGCTATGGCCGAGGCACCGGCTCTGCTAAGTTGACAGAAAGCTAGCAGAGCCGTTGGTTTTCCTTGTTAAATGAAGTGTTAGAAATTTGCAAATGTGGTAATAAATCAGTAATAAATTAGTAACTTTTCGATGATACAACAGAATTTCAAAAAACATGTGATTTGAGTTTTGGTTCTGCTAGGTTGAGATCGAGATAGTCAAATCGTCGTTTTCTTCCTTGAAATGATGAGTAAAAAATTCGTTCATTTTACTTGATTCTTTGGGATTTTCTGATAGAACAATTTGTTAAACGCTGTGACATTTTGGGGCAGATCATCTGATTTGTCCCTCTATATACAAATATATCGAAATAATACGAATACTTTTATTTTATAGAAACGAGGAGAGAAAATCCCAAAGAATCAAGTAAAATGAATGTACCACCTCCTCGATTAACCTACAGACAGTATTTGAAAAAATCGTGATCATAGTTATAAGCTAGTAATAAAAAAGTAATAAATTATGGTACATCTGAAGTTTTCAAAATAATAATTGTTTAGCTATGGCTCTGCTAGGTTGACAGCAAGCTAGCAGAGCCTTTGGTTTTCCCTGTTGAATGATGTGTTAGAAATTTGCGAATGTGGTAATAAATTAGTTATAAATTAGTAACTTATCGATGATACAACAGAATTTCAAAAAACATGTGATTTGAGTTCTGGTTCTGCTAGGTTGAGATCGAGATAGACAAATCGTAGTTTTTTTCCTTGAAATGATGAGTAAAAAATTTGTGATTATAGTTATAAGTTAGTAATAAAATAGTTATAAATTATGGTATATTTAAAATTTTCAAAACATTAAATTTTCAGGTATGGGCCTGCTAGGTTGACATAAAGCTAGCAGAGCCGTGGGTTTTTTCTGTTTTATGAAGAGTAATAAATTCGCGAATATGGTAATAAATTAGTACTAAATTAGTAACAAATTATAGTACTATTGCAAATCCGAAATATTGAAGTGGTTCTGCTGAGTTTATTGGGGCCTCTAAATTAGGTGATTTAATTAGTGGAAAATGAAAAATAAAAAACCACTATTTCAATACTTCCAAGTGCAACTGCCATGGGGTGGTGTGGGTAAGGGTTGTGGATGGGTTTGGTAGGAAGGTATAGGACTAACAGACTGAATTCAAGCGAATATCGGTTAGTCGGATGTGGTCCGAGTGAATATTCACTGGCTCGGATAGTGGTTGTGCCTTACTAACTTCGCCCACTTTGGGCTGAATGTGATCAGTCGTTCGGTCGGAACCAGAGCATTTGATCTTCGGGTCGACCGAAACCACCTTAGAAACCTCGAATAATTCCCTTTTCGGGGAGTTTGAGAGCGCGTTCAGTCTATTGAGAAAAAATGGGAGGGTGGGATTTTATTCCAGGGGATCCCTGAAAATACCGCACGCTTCGTAGATTAGCCCGTGTTTTCTACGTTGGACATGATCTGCCCTGATTGAGGTGATATCGTTGGTTAATTCGCTATTGCAAATGTGATACCTATAAAAGGACCCCGCACATTTAGTACGTAAAATGGCTTTCGGCTAAATTTTCTGAAAATTTGATATGTTTAAGACATTATCGTCCTTATCACACAGTCCAATTTACAGATCGATCCTATGACCAGTTTTCGAGCTACAGGGTGTCAAACATTAGATTTTGGCTATTTAGAATATTTTGCATCAATTTGAATTATGTGCTCTAAGTCGTGATTATTCTTCAGTAGGAATGAACTCTTCACGTCTAATATCTACCTCATGAATCCCTTTATTCGGTTAGAGGATAATATCACATACAGAGTATTGCATTCCATCATGACAAGGTAATATTCTTGGGAAAAGACAAATATTGAAAACATCAGAATTTTGATTTTTACTCAATCACTGAAAACTTGAAAACAAACGGCTAGAATCGGCCAATTATGTGACACAGTATGGGTCTTGATCATAAACATGAGGATTCATATGATTACCTCTGATACCATGTCCGGTTGGCCATATATAGGGTGATGACAATTTGAAAGCTTATAGAATTGATGTAACTCAGGTACAAAATGAGATACATTTTTATAATATATGAAGTGGAAAATGAAATGTCTCATGAAATAACCCACCCCCACCAAGCCCCTGATGAGTCACAACTACCCCAACGCATATCATCTCAATAGTAGCCCCTACTTATTGTGATACCTCATTGAATAGCTTGGTGAAAATACATTTCAGTGGTATTATTCATATCTGTGAACTAATAAAAAATATTCATCACCTATATCATTCTGCTGGGGTATTAGTTCCGTAACTTTTTGTAGTATGGGAAAAAATCGTTATTATCGAGCATTATATAAATAACCATAAAAGTGAAATTGCTTATATTATGGTATCTGACAACTTGTCTCAATACGACCATCTCGCCAGAATGTGAGCCACAATGTGAAAAATATCTATCAGCAGCTTTTGACAATCATCAGAATACAAATTCTCTTGAGAATTCAAACATAGCGGACATGTCACAGTTTTACAACTTCTATCTTGGAGATGTTCTGCTGGATTGAATGGAGCTGTGTCCTTACCGTCTGACCAGCTCAGGTTAGGTTAGGTTACGTTAGGTTGGGTTACTAGAACATTCTGTAGATTTTAGTTTTCTCTCGCTTCACTAGCAAACTGTTCACACAAGCAATCTCACTTTCATGGTTATTTATATATAATGCTCGATAATAACGATTTTTTCCCATACTACAAAAAGTTACGGAACTAATACGTCACCCCAGCAGAATGATATAGGTGATGAATATTTTTTATTAGTTCACCCAGTTCGAGATATGAGTAATACCACTGAAATGTATTTTCACCAAGCTATTCAATGAGGTATCACAATAAGTAGGGGCTACTATTGAGATGATATGCGTTGGGGTGGTTGTGACTCATCAGGGGCTTGGTGGGGGTGGGTTATTTCATGAGACATTTCATTTTCCACTTCATATATTATAGAAATGTATCTCATTTTGTACCTGAGTTACATCAATTCTATAAGCTTTCAAATTGTCATCACCCTATATATGGCCAACCGGACATGGTATCAGAGGTAATCATATGAATCCTCATGTTTATGATCAAGACCCATACTGTGTCACATAATTGGCCGATTCTAGCCGTTTGTTTTCAAGTTTTCAGTGATTGAGTAAAAATCAAAATTCTGATGTTTTCAATATTTGTCTTTTCCCAAGAATATTACCTTGTCATGATGGAATGCAATACTCTGTATGTGATATTATCCTCTAACCGAATAAAGGGATTCATGAGGTAGATATTAGACGTGAAGAGTTCATTCCTACTGAAGAATAATCACGACTTAGAGCACATAATTCAAATTGATGCAAAATATTCTAAATAGCCAAAATCTAATGTTTGACACCCTGTAGCTCGAAAACTGGTCATAGGATCGATCTGTAAATTGGACTGTGTGATAAGGACGATAATGTCTTAAACATATCAAATTTTCAGAAAATTTAGCCGAAAGCCATTTTACGTACTAAATGTGCGGGGTCCTTTATCTGATAGTTTCAGAATGTAATCTCTTATGAGAGGCAGATCATGGCACTGTGAATGCAAGTCTACCACTCGAGTGTATCTGTTACCGTTGGTAATAATACGGAGTACCTTATTCTGTAGTATTTGTAATCTACTCATATGAGTAGACGAAATACTACAGAATACTGGGCGGGCGTATGTTAATGTTGGCCGGATTATTTGTTTATAAATCAGAAGTTTGTTGTCCAGTAATAGCGAGGAGTTCCTTGCCAACAAAGGATCTGTACCAGAATGAACAGAAGATGGTGTAAAAACTCCTATCAAATCCCATCTACTGTTTTTCGTTCAGAGTTCTTGACCTACTTGACAGAAGGATTCTTTTCAATATCGCGGAATATAGGTCGCATTTTACCCGTTAGATGGCGAAATCTCAACCAAAATTCAAGGTTGGTAGAACTGATGATAATTGAAATTCCCCAAAATCACAGTTTTGTACTTTCAAATTTAATCTCATTTCATTTGAGGTTATCTTATGAAATGTAATAATATTATTATTCATGGTCCAAGCGGTGTGTAGGCGCCGTTTTCTTGCGAGCAATAATTGAGAACTAATATGCCATTATTGCGAAATCTGCGGTCAAGCGATTTGGGAGAAATAAAACACTGTCTGTGATTACACCATATCTTATCCATACCTTGATCTGTACCAAGTTTCATGAAAAAATATTCAATATTAACGATTCTACAGCGTCTCATTTCAAGGCCGCCCACTATATCTCAGGCATAAGCCGTGCGATTCGTACCAAATTTGAACTAGTATAAATAACCATCAATATGATCAGTTTTTCAAAGACGAACATTATTTTGGACAGTACCGTGCTGTTCATTGTGATAAAAAGGGGTAAATTTTTATGAAATCATAGTAATTATTTTGCAAAAATCACCCCATTCTAAATTAACAGGAATGGGTTAATTTTTTTCAGTTCCACCATTAGGAGAATAGTGAAATCAAATCAACTGCAAATTTTGAAACCTCCAAAAGCTCTGGTACCTAGGTAGGAAATCGTAATCTGAAAGAAAAAAACAAGAATTATTATTATTTGTTGAACTCACCGTTTCCGAGTAAATAATTATTACGTTCGCAAAAATGCTTTCAGATGTGCCTTTTTTTGCAAACCCCTCCATAGGCGAATCATATAAAAATTTCAATTTCATAAAAAATTACTCCTTTTTATTTTAATAAAAACGCACGTAACAGTCCGAATGGATGTTGGTCCAAATAATTTGGTACGACTAATAGCAGAGATATAGAAGGGGAAGGGGCGTTTGAAATGGAACATGCTAGAGAATCGTTAATGTTCAATATTTTTTTATGAAACTTGGTACAGATCCATTTTTGAGGACGCTCATTTCAGTAGAGTACTTGGATTTTTTCTAAAAAAATCGCTACTATGGATTTTGGATTTTTCATCCCCCGAATGTGATCTAGTAGGCCTTGGTTTTTTTTAACAAAATGGACGACGCTCAGCTCCAAAATACACATTTCCCTCTACATTAAGAAAAATCCGTGGAAATCGCCCCATAAATAAGAAATGTATGAGGGTGGCCCCGTTTCAAATGGGTCACTCTGTAGGTATAAGATTATAATTCTCTAGATTTAAACCTAAATCCTTCATGAAGCAGGAATTAGACACCACAAACTTTATCATAATATTCTAAGCCTAGTGCGTGAATTTCAAAAACATGAGGAATTTCGTGTCACTTCCTATACTTTCAACTCTTCTTGTGTTTTATTTTTAGTCCACTTGAAGGGAGATTTCCAATCAACTTGGGAATAACCGGGCACGTAGCAACAACGGGAGAGGTGAGTTTTCATGATTTCATTATTTCCTTTTTCTCAACTAGTACTTTTCATTTTTCATGAAGTGAAATATTAGTGATTGAAGAAACGTGCTATTTTGTGAATTGTGAACAAAATGGAAAACATATTTTCTATGCATAAGCCATTTTTTCTCGAAGTTAACCACACAACCCGGGTCAATAATAAGTTGATCAGTCAATTTTCCTAGGAGTTTATTCTAAACTATGACGTAATAGTTAACCAACCACACCAACCAGCTCACTGGAGTATTTCACGGAGTAGTGACGGCTTTTGATTAGGCACTGGATTGAGCTCTTGATGTTGGTATAATCTGTGGTTATATAATTTATAAGAAGAAATAATTATACTTCTGAAAGAGATGACTTTGGATTCATACGAAATATTTTTTCAATGAGAGATCTCATTATATTACTGGAAATAAATATTCAATCCATTGTAAATATGTACGTAGCGAATTGTTCCAATTTTCTCGAATTTGAGTGTAGGTAAGTAACTAGTTCATATCTATGATATATTTTTGTTATATGATGATTTTCTTATTGAATGATTTCGTATTAATACTGAAATCAAACAATAAACAAAAACAGCTGATAAAGTGACTTCGGTCAAGCTTAACAAGTAGACCGTGACGTCCTAATGAAGTTACCGTGACGTCATCATAACCTGGTTTGTCTGGTTTGGTTCGAGAAAAAATGACTATTGGACGCGAAGTTGAACGTGACGACATACCGTGACCAATTCAACGCAACTATACAATATAGTTAGGTAGGACTTATGTATTGTGTAAATACGACTCATGTATTTTGTATATCTCAGTACACCCCATGTTAGAAGTGAATTGTCGACCAGTTTGGGAATATTAGTATAGATGCTGGTGTAAGGAGAACAGTACGTTGTACGCCGCAATTGAAGGAAGATATTCCAAATACTGTAGCTGACACTCCAACGTGGAGCGCATTTCAAATCTAAACATGAAATTATCATCAGGCTGTTTTGCTGTTCAATTAGTATTTCGTGAACTAGGTTTGGATTCAGCAAAAATTACCTTTTTCGCGCTCATTGAAACACACATTAGGTATGGAATCGCATTTTGGGGTTTTTGTAGTTCTCAGTTGATGACTTCGGTCTTTGTTCTGAAAAAAAGGGCACTCCGATATACAGGGTGTTCCTTAAAGACATGCTAATATTTGAGGGGGTGATTCTCTGACCCATTTCAAGAAGAAAACTTCATATGAACGTTTCAACTTTCGAGATACAGGGTGATGCAGTTTTGAAAAATATTCAGTCTTTTGATGATAACTAAGACAATATTGTATACATCTGTATGAAATTTGGTTCACGTCTTTTATGCATTAGGGTGCATTTTCTGGTGTACAAAAATTTTCATTTTCTCTACCAGTGGCATCGTTACGGGAAAATTATTGTTTATATTTCACTTGAAAGTGAGCAACGACGAAAAATTTTCAAATTTCATACAATGCTATGAAAGGCTATTTGATTATGTACAAAAAATATCCTCTTGTTGATACTCGATAGAACGCTTCGTTTTCGAGAAAAAACGGAAAAACGAGACCAGACTTCAAATTTTGATGTTTGTCCATTCAGGACATCCATTACTGGATAACCACTGTATGTAACATTATGACATTTGTGTACCGATTCAGTCACATAGCAGACTGAATTTTGCCATCACGAAAAGCTATACAGGGTGGCCAAAAAAATAATCTATGCATATTTTCAACATTGACACCCTGTATCTCAAAAGTTAGGACGTTTACGACATATGTTCATATGAAGTTTAATTCTTGAAATGGGTCGAAGAATCGGCCCCTTGAATATTAGCATATCATTAAGGAACACCATGTATGTGTGACATTAAATCTAGAGGTTACTGTATGTGAACCATCGAGTACTGACAATTACCTGTCTTTTTATTCTGGGAACTTTTTGTTTAGTTTATATGAAATATAAAAATGCAGTCTCTACTAACAGATACAATACAAGAACTTGTTCCCATATTCATCTTCCGATTCCAAGATCTACATTAACAAATAATATAATATGAACATTCAAAAATATATAATCACTTGCCAGCTGATCTCAAAGATATATATGATGTTAGACAATTCAGAAGGGCTCTGAAAGTATTGCTTCTCACTGAAGCATATTATAATATGAATGAATATTACTGTGTACATGTTTTTGAACTAGCTATTTATTTATTCATTCATTTTTTGATTTTGTTAATAACTATATATTCTTGTGACTCATCTGTATTGACGTTTATAAGAACTTTATGTTGTATTATAACAATGTATTTCCAATCTTTATATACAAAGTTGTACTATGCTTTGTCCATTAGATTGCATCTTGGACAATGAAGCTCATTTCGATTCGTTGATTTGATTTGATAATCGGCGTTATCCAGCTGGCGAAGAAGTTCGAAAAGCTGCAAGCGTCTTCATTTTTCAATATCATACATGATTCTACAGTGTTTGACGTCTAGGATTGTTGGCATACTTATAATTTTTAACGATTTATGAATGAGTCAATTAGAACACTATCTATTGTTATTTACTCTAATGTCAGGCCAGTCGGCAACCAAAACTGTAATATAACTTGTTACCAACGTATTTTTGTCTGAAGAACACTAGTTTGATAATGAAAATGTCAACAAACCACTATTCATCGAGATATTTCACGGAATGGTTCGACATTTTCACCGTGCTAATCCGCCTGTCTTGGGTGCTGTGAAATTTCGAACTTTTTCTTGAAATATCTCGATAAATAGAGTTTTATTCACTCTCCCATTATGGAATTCGTGTTTTCAGATAAAGAAGCCCACGCAAGTAACAAAAAAAAACATCGCATAATAATGCAAAAATTAGCGATTCCTGTATGTTCTAGACAGTGAACCTCATCGACGTCTATGAAGACTCCCGATTCGATCCGGAAGTTGATCAAAACACCAACTTCCGGCACCACACCGTCAAAATAATCGAAGTTATCCAGCTGGTGAACAAGTCCGATCAGCTGCAATACCATACATTCATACATATTCTACTGAGTTATCCTCACCACTCGCGATTCCACTCATTCATCCGTGTTTGGTGTCTAGGATTCTTGGCAAAGTTATAATTTTCGATGATTTATGAATGAGTCACGGTCTATTGTTATTTACTAAAAAGTCAGGCCGGTCGGCAACCAAAACTATAATATATTCCTTGTTATCAACGTATTTTTGTCTGAAAAACACGAAGTTGGTAATGAAAATGTGAAAAATCCACTATTGCATGCATGTGCCATCAAAAACTCCCGCGGCATTATTATCGGGGTTATCCAGCTGGTGAACAAGTTCGATCAGCTGCAAGCGTCTTCATTTTTCAATATCACATAATTCTGCAGAGTTACCCCCACCACTCGCGATTCCACTCATTTATTCATATTCTATATCAATGACTTAGCATCAGATATTATCAACGAAAAAACACACCTTGTAAACTATGCTGATGACACAAACATCCTAGTGGTAGGATCTTCACTTTAGGAAATGTTAGGTATTGCAAATGATATTCTAAAAAAATCTCAAGACTGGCTCATTAAGAACCGATTGACTTTGAACAAAGAAAAGACAACCTACATCCGTTTCACAACAACTAAAAACGAAGGAAACAAATGTGACCCTAGAGAAAAACACCAAGTTCTTCGGAGTTCATCTTGACCAAAATCTTGATTGGCAGATCCATATAAATGAACTCTGTAGTAAATTAAACTCAGTGTGTTATTCTTTCAGAATTGTAGCTAAATATTTAGATAATGAAGCTCTGAGAACGGTGTATTTTTTCTTTCATTCTCTATTGCGCTTTGGCATCATTTTTTGGGGAGGAAGCTCGGATGCGCAGAGTGTTTTCTCAGTACAGAAAAGATCCCTACGAATTCTATTGGGAAACACTAAAAGACAGTCCTGCAGAGGAAAGTTCAGAGAGATGAATATATTAACTGCTCCAAGTATCTATATATATGAGTGTTTGGTATTTCTGTTCAGAAATAGGGAAAAATTTGATATGTTTAAATCACAACATAGTTATAAAACGAGAACTGTGGACTCCTGCCCACAGACTAACTCTGACAGAAAAAAACCCGATGTATTCGTGTATCAAGTTCTTTAATAAGTTACCAACGAGTGTGAAAATTGAACCCTGCTTCAAAAAATTCAAACATATTGTACATGATTTATTGAACAAGATCGAACCATATAGTTTACAAGAATTTTTAGATTCCAGTTTATTCTGATTCAATATCACCCTATTTTATATATTCTACCCTATTCCACTGTACACGTATGTTTTCGTTTTTTTAGTTTCTAATTAATTTTTTGTTTGTTTCTATTACAACCAATTTTATATATTTTATCTATACTGTACAATTTTATATATTTTATCTATTCTTTACAATTTTAAAAACCGTATCTTATCCATAATTTACAATTTGAACAAGTCTGTTTTCTTGTAAAATATCTATGTAAATACTCATTTTGTTTGTTAGCATTACACATATTGATGTTCTGTGCATGGTAACTACACACCACTAATTTGACGCCGGTTCACCTAATTGTATTGGTTTATGTATCATGTATAAGTACAATTCTTTGAATAAAGCTATCTATCTATCTATCGATTAGGTATAGGTTTTGTGGGGATGCAGCTGATGTGGGACTCAAAAGAAAACTCTTTTTACTTTTGAGAAAGCTTTCGGAATTTATTTAATTCCTTCGTCAGTCTCTCTAAAATGGAATGCACAATTATAATATTCAGAAGAAATGGGTATTAAAAATTACTTACAGTATATGAGGTTGTAGAATTGCAAATCAGAATAATATGTAGTATAAAATTGTAAAAAATGCATAAATTCATGGATATAAAAATAATATAACTTTGTCAAAGTGATAATATGTAACATGAAAAAATACATGGGGTTGAAAAATTATATAGGTAAAAGGTTGATCAAGATGGAATTGAATTCATGGATATATTGTGTCTATCATGCCTTTTATTCTCTATTTCTAGAATATTTGAATAAATTACATTTAAATTTTGAATATCTGTTTTTTTATTCATTGAGCATTTTTCATTTTTTATATAAATCATTTCTAAGAAACATCTCTTGAAAGTATTTTTCTCTGATACTAATAAATAAATTAAATAAATTCCGAAAGCTTTCTCAAAAGTAAAAAGAGTTTTCTTTTGAGTCCCACATCAGCTGCATCCCCACAAAACCTATACCTAATCTATTGATTTATACAGCTACTAATATTAATTGAATATCTATCTATCTATCTATCTATCTATCTATCTATCTATCCGTGTTTGGCGTTGGATTGTTGGTTTACTTAGAATTTTTAATGATTCATGAATGAGTCACGGTCTCTATCTATTGTTATTCATTCTACAGTCAGACCGGTCGGCAACCAAAACTGTAATATATTCTTTGTTACCAACATATTTTTGTCTGAAAAACACGATTTGATAATGAAAATGTGAACAGACCACTATTCATCGAGATATTTCACGGAATGGTTCGACATTTTCACCGTGTTAATCCGCCTGTGCTGGGTACTTCGAAATTTCGAATTTTTTCGTGAAATATCTCGATAAATAGAGGTTTCTTCACTTTTCCATTATGGAATTCGTGTTTTTCAGACAAAAAAATAATCTGAAAAATAACATCGCATGATAAATGCCAAAATTACCGATTTCCGTATTTTCTAGACAGTGAACCTCATCGACGTCTATGAAGACTCCCGATTCGATCCGGAAGTTGATCAAAACACCAACTTCCGGCACCACACCGTCCTCTGCATGCCAATCAAAAACTCTCGGGGCAAAATAATCGGAGTTATCCAGCTGGTGAACAAGTTCGATCGGCTGCCTTTCACAAAGAACGACGAGAACTTCGTGGAAGCGTTTGCGATTTTTTGCGGCATGGGGATCCACAATACGCGGATGTACGAGGACGCTACTGCCGCCATGGCGAAGCAGAAGGTTATTTTGGAAGTAAGTTTGGTCATTCAATTATATCACATAATAATGTTCACGTCAACTAACAAACTTGACATCAACTTTGAGAAATTTAGAAAACGTGAAATTGTAAAAATTGACTACTCAAAATTCAAACAGATCATCTCTGATCAATAATTAATCCTAACTAAATATGAAGAACTTCAAGATTTGATAAATATTATTTTGGAAGCAAAAAATCAATCATTATTAAAAATGTATCTCTATCTTCATTAGGATTTATAATCAGGCAAGCACAAAACTTGAAAAATTTGAAAATGTTCAGACTTTTATATCACAGTTTAATTAGAAATGAATTAGAATTCGGCTCCTTGGTTTGGTTCGGCGAATATCAGCAGCGTTAGGTCAATTGGCATAAATTTTTGCATTACCTATATTCTAAAAAATATCACATTTACCCCGACTATCATATAGTCAGATCCACACATCTGCGAAACGAGTTTAAAATTCGATTGCTAGAGAATCGCCGAAAATTGTGTCTCCTTAACTTTTTACATAAAATTATCAATAATGAAATCAACTCTATCAATTTGAGATAGTCCCATTTATCAATCTATTAATTATTACATAGAATTTATTAATCTCGAAGCTGACCGTCCTCTAGTGTGAATTAATTCAACTTTCATTCACACAATAAACGACAACACATCAGGAAACATTTTGAAACAATTGATTTTTTTATAGCTAATTAGCAATATATTAATTACCAATACATAATTGCGAATTTATGAATTATTGGATAAATGATATTTGTGAAGTTCCAAATCGTATTTTAACGTATGGCAACTGTTCTATGGTTTGCTCATACTTCGTGACGTCAGTTTTTACTCGCGGTAAATTTCTAGCCGTTTGAAAATTACCGTGGCATCATTGATGATTTTGGCAACTCAGAATCAACCGAAGAATTTCACGAAATTATTAAATTGAAAGGTATTTGAGTGATGATTCTATAGAAGATATAAAAAAAATCAGTCCACTCGCCTATTTACTTACCACCTTTGTAATATTGAAATAACTCATAGCACTAGTCCCTCAATCTCGCATCAATATTCATTATAAAAATAGCCGTCTGATCGTTCGAAATCTGTATAGTTGACAATGAAATAAACATAAGGTACAGTTGTCTTCAGAAAACATGCCACAATTGGACGTTATGCTCTTATTTCAAAAGATATTGAAACTGCTATTGTCATACATGAACCAAAAATATGATTTTCGGAGGGAACTCGTTCAAAAAGTTACCTCCAAAAAGAATAAGAAAATCTGCCATTCACAGAAGCCTTCCATCCGTCAATAATGAATTTCGTAAAAAGTTAATAATTTCAGGTCCTCTCTTACCATGCGACTGCAAGTGTTGAGGAAGCGCAGAAATTGAGGGTAAGCCAAAAGGTGTAGTATTCTACTCGAATTTCATCACACGTTGAGAACAATAGCGTGACAACTCTAAAAAGTTCATTCTTCAGTTATAACCACAGTCGGATGGCAAATTTGGATTCCTACACTTTTAAAATATTGTGACATTTCTAGATACAATAGCTGCTGCGTGAGAACGCTGGTCACGTTATTGAACTAGAGGAGAAGTAGGTGTTAGAGCCAAGAAAGAGAGTGACTTTACGCCTCCTATTTCGACTTTGAGAACATTTTCATGATAAATAATATAACAAGTCCAAGAAAAGACTAACAAAAATCTTCCATTCTCAGACTGGCCCAATGTGTATTCCAAGAAAAGACAAACTCTTTCGGTCGAACACACTTTATAAAACATGAAGAATTACACAATGGCCGGTTTCGGCACAACGACCATCATCAGTCAATACGACTTGTTAAGGGTCAGAAACAAGAAACCATGATATACACATTCATGATCAGAGGTAGATCTTTCTGGCTCTTTAGCCATTTTAAAAATGGTTTGTTACGGACTTACAGATTATGAATGTTGAAATTCTTATAATTTCAATGGTTTGGCCATTGTGCCAAAACCAGTCACCGCATAATTATTTATGTTTTATAAAGTGTGGTCGACCGACTTAGTTTGTCTTTCCTTGGAATATACAAAATGTTTAGGGGGAAAGGTGTACTTTGGAGCCAAGCGGTGTCCATTTTTTTTTGAACCAAGGCCTAAACTAGATCACATTCAGAGGATGAAAAGTCCAGAATCCTTATTAGCGTTTTTTTTTTAAACCGTGTACACCTCTAGAATAATAATATGTAAAATAATCGAAAGAACCGTTTATGTAAAAATGCTTGTATTTCTAGAATTCTATATAATAACAAAATTCCAGCATGGGTTCTGCCCAGGTAAGTCAACAGAAAGTGCATTTCAAAGTTTTTCCAAGTGTGTCTTTAATTCACTTGACGGAAGGAAATATGTCGGTGCACTTTTCTTCCACTTATCGAAAGCATTTGATATTATTGACCCAGATATAATATGCAAAAAAACTATTCACTAGGCTTCAGGGGTATCTTCTTTTCATGGCTTAGATCTCACCTGACTCACAGAAAGATACACGTTAATGTCCATAATTGTCAGTCGGAGCTGTATGACATTGATCTTGGGGTTCGTCAAGGTCCTATATTAGGTCTACTAATTTTTCTTTCATTCATCAATGACGTGCCCAATCATATAAGCTCAGATTATGTAGTTTTGTATGCAGATTACATCAGGCGTTTTCGGAAAATAACTCTGGGTTGATAACTCGATCTAGATAGGTGACGTGACAAAAAACTCGGATCATCTACTCGTGTTCAACGTTTACGAACGTGTCAGGTTAGGAACACTGAATATTATATTTTTCCTGTGGTTTCATGAATTTGACTGACGAAAATGGTCACATTATATTCAAGTAATTATTTGATCTGATTATAAATATTTATATCAACCTGTGGATTAGTGTACTTGTCTCATATGTGATGTTGCACACACCACAAACTTCACCCCTAACCCAAATTCTCTTCTCAATGAATTACTTTAATCAAATTATGAAGATTGAAAAGAACATGTAAATCACCGGTCGTGATTTTTCCCAACATGCAAATTATTTTATTATTATTTTTATCGTCGAATGTAAACTCCCGCGTTCTTTGATTGACTTAAATTCCGTAATGCGCATGCGGTGTTCTTTGCAACCCTGGCGACCCTGCTTTTGAGTAGGGTCACGGAAAATCAACCCAAGTCAGTGATCGAGTTAGCATCATTCAAGTTTCCGAACAGAGTTAGGAACTCGGTTTGGGTAACCGAACGTTCAGGTTAGGGATCCGAACAACCCGAGTAAGTTTCCGAAAACGCCTATATATTGCAAATAACCCAAAGGAGCTCCTAGAAAAATTGAATATCTGAGCTTCGAGTTCACGAATTGGTGTGATGAATAGTAGATTGTTTTATTAGGATCAAAAGTGACACTTCACAAGCGAATTTTGCATTTGCGCATTAGCGAAGCCAAACGAAAGCGAAATTTGCGAGTCGAACAAAGTCACTTTTGATCCGAATGAAACATGCTATTTTTTCTGCAACCGAAACAATTAACTCAAATAAACATGTGAAGTAACCACCAATGCCGTGCCATATGTATGCAATGCAACAAATATTGACAAATAATCCATGTGGTGAGAATATTCTACCTGCATTAACAGCAGGTTAGGTTTTCTAGGATGTTCGAATTGTAGTTTCAATATAAATAAAACCACAGAGTGACATATTTGTGTATGGACCAGGTGCTCTAATGGCAAATACCACGCCAGTGCCAGCTATAGGAACAAGACGTGGAAAATGTTAAGTTAGTGAGCATATCAACAATGATAATAGTGATTATTTATTCCTCTCCATACTACACTGTGTTTGACTTGATAATCAAATGAAGCTAAACAATATCGTTGTTTGAGACAAAAAAACTATTGCTTGCCGTGAATATTCAAAAACAAGTTATCCATCCCGAGAATAACGAATGAAATACAGATCAAGCAATAAGTATTTGAATATTGAAGGCTTCCCTGATCAAAACAAAAATACTTAACTGAGATGTTTATAATTCCAATACTAAACTATAGTAAGGTGTATTTATATCTCCAGCATGGGTATGAAATACCAAATCTGCTGAAATCGGAAACAAATCAGGTATGCGTCTCAACCCAAATAAACAGCCCTCACAATGTTGTTTATTCTTGTATATCCTTTTTAGTTCCTAGGAGCTTAAGTTCAACTTTAGCTCCTAGGAACTAAAATTCAACTTTAGCTCCTAGGAACTGAATATGTTGCCTAGCAACATACCTATTTTTGTGTCAGTAATAGAAACGTCAATTTAAGAGCTAATTTTAGTATCAAAATGGACGACTTCTGTGTCGGTTGCAGAAAAATAAATTGTGTGTGAATTTCTTGTTGTCTGACATATCCTATGTCATTTTTTTGTGATCGTGATGAATTGAATAAATTCATTTATTTATTATTTTATACGCGTTTTTTGAAAAAGATCTTCACCAAGTCTCATGAGAAAATATTCAAATATTCAATATATTAACGAATTTACAGTGTCTCATTTTTAATGCCCCTTCCCTCTATATCTCAGCTATTAGTCATGCGATCTTTACCAAATTGAAACCGGTATGAAAGACAATCAAAAGAATCAGTTTTTCGGAGACATTCATATTTTTGGACATTGCCGTGCGTTTTTATTGAAATGAAAAAGGGTCAATTCTTTATGAACTCATATTAGGAATTTTTTTCACGGAAAACTGACCTCATAAAAATATTGTTTTGCATGGTTTCATTTTCCCATATGTGAATTTTCATATTCTTATTGAGGATTTCATAAAACGGGCACGATTCTACCTATCGGAGCTATTGACCGTGCCAAAATTTGTATTCAATTTGAATTATCTATTTTTCTGGGACTAAAAATGAAATGAACCGATTCTGTTAGTTTGAAATGAGGTGATTTTTTGCATATAGAGGTACGAAAGCACGAGGAACAATAATATGAAGTTATTTTCATTGCTAAAAATTACATAAAAAAGCACGACACTGTCCAACAGCATGTTCGTCTCTGGAAAACTGATCATGTTGATGGCTTTTTGTCATACCGGTCCCAATTTGGTAAAGATCGAACGTCTAATAGCCGAGATATAGTTCGAAATAATACACGATGTAGATTCGTTATCAATGTCGAACATTTTTTCATGAAACTTGGTGAAGATGCCGATTCCAGTGGTGTACGCGGACTTTTTCTGAAAAAATCGGTAATATGGATTCTGTATTCTTCTCAATTTTGAATTTAAAATTGACGCTGCTCAGCCCCAATATACACGTTTTCCCTCTCTTCATTTCAGAAAAAATATTCGTGAAAATCGTTCCATAAATAAAAAAGTTATTAGGGTGGCCGCTTTCACTCTGTACATTGGGCCACTTTGAGAATAGATGATTTTCATAGTTTGATTGTCAAGTCATGAAGTCACCATATCATTTGAAAACAATTTGAAAATTTTTTGAGTCGTCACGTTATTGTCTTTTCATCAGTAAATGAAATAATTATTAAGTAAAGGCAACGAATTTTTTTGTTTTACCGTTAACAATATGAAATAATATTTATATTTTGCATGAAATATGCTTCAACTTATAGTACCTACTCATGTTTGAATTTCAATTACGGCAAATGTAACATAATTCCTTTGGAGCATATTGAAAAATGTGTTTGTTTGTTGAGAAAACCCTCAAGGATAGATTCATTTGTCAATTTCATACATTAGGTTAGGTACTTTTAGTTGCTTTGCAGGAAATTGGTCTAGACCTATTTTTACTGCAGCAATATTCATATTGCCAGAAACATGAATAGCCGCAATCATTTCCATGCAATGAAGAATTGAAGACTGTAAAGCGGTCCTAAAAATACAGAGTGAGTTTTATGTATGGAACGCCTCAATTATCTCGGAAACGGATTGCACGATTTCTATAGATTTTGGTGTGCAAGGGTCTTGTGATGCGGCCGATATTATGGTGGTATTTACATTGTTGTCAGATTTCTCCTTTTTCCGGAATAATAATGAACTTTGTTATTTCAAATGGATCACCCTGTATATTTTCTGCTTTATGAAATCCTTAAGAAATACTGAATATTTTTCATGTCATGTTCCCTATACCTAAATGCCATGATTTTGGAGTTATAGCTACATTTACATTATCTTCGCCGAAGTTAAAATAATACAGTTAGATGGCTATGACTGCTATACAATAACAACTTTGACGTTTCAATAAATGAGTATTGTTGGTGTTCAGTGAAAGTCTCAATGGATCGTATATCTGAAAAAGAACGAAATGAGATTTTAATGATATTAGGATATGGTGGTATGCGTAGAAGTCAACAAGAAACGTGTAATATATTTAATAATTTATATCCTAACCGAAATCCCATAACAAGATCTACTGTCAGTAAATTAGTAAAAAAAATTAACGAAACTGGCTCAATGAAAGGTTCATCCAAATCAGGACGCAGAGAAACTGCATCAACTGAGAACAAATCTTTAGATGTTTGTGTCCTGTTAGAAGACGATCCACACTTGAGTACTAGACAAATATCCAGGGAACTTGATATTTCGCAAACATCCGTAAGGAAAATTTTACGTGAAAATAAATTCCATCCATACAAAATAAGATTAGTTCAAGAGTTGTCAGATGATGATTTCGATAGACGTGAAGAGTTTGCAGACATAATGATGAAAAAATTTTATAATCAAAACGATCCAAATTTTTTAAGTAATGTTGTGTTTTAATTGCAATGAGGCCACTTTTTTGATCAATGGAAACGTAAATTAGCAGAATTGTAGATACTGGTCACGTAACAATCCTCGTTGGATGCGTGAATCCCACACCCAATATCCACAAAAGCTGAATGTATGGGCTGGAATAATGGGCGACAAAATAATTGGTCCCTTTTTCATTGAGAAAAACTTAAATGGTCCGACGTATTTATATTTATTGGAAAATAGTATTATACCTGAGTTGGCTCGGTTATTTCCAAATCCGAGTAAGTATTTTCAATTACATTTTAATGTAGAAATTTCATTATTCGAAACTTTCAGACAATAACAATATCCCAAACGACAATATTTGGCTGCAACAAGATGGTGCTCCACCTCACTATGCGCGTGTGGTGAGGCAATACCTAAAGAATGTGTTTCCCAGAAGATGGATTGGAAGGCATGTTTTTATCGATTGGCCCCCGCGATCACCCTACATGAATCCTTCAGACTATTTCCTGTGGGGTGACTGATAAAACATCGTTTATAAAACAAAACCCGCCAATATTAAGGAATTAAAAGATAGGATCACCACAGAGATAAGAAGAATTGAGCAGTCAGGGAAGTTGCAAAATGTATTGCAAAGTTTTAAAAATCGCATATGGCTTGTTCTATTGAAGTAAACGGACAACATTTTGAGTATCTGCTGTAAATCGCCTTCACTGTATGTTTTCTAAAATTCCTAATTTTTCTACTACTCAAATGTCAACATTCCTCTAACATGAAACAAACACTGACAGTAGACCTTGTTATGATATTTCTATCAGGATATAAGTTATTAAAGATTATTCAAATCAAACGAGTTTATTCAATCAAAGCCATCTAAATGTATTATTTTAACTTCGGCGAAGATAATGTAAATGTAGCTATAACTCCGAAATCATGGCATTTAGATGTAGGGAACATGACATGAAAAATATTCAGTATTTCTTAAGGATTACAAAAGTTCATTATTATTCCGGAAAAAGGAGAGATCTGACAACAATGTGAATACCACCATAATATCGGCCGCATCACAAGACCCTTGCACACCAAAATCTATAAAAATCGTGCAATCCGTTTCCGAGATAATTGAGGCGTTCCATACATAAAACTCACTCTGTATATAATATATATTTCTTGTATTTCAGACATTGAGGATACCATCAAATGCAAAATTTAGACTTCTAGAATTTGACTTCGATGACATCCATATGAAGGATGATGAAACCCTTAGTGTAAGTAAAATTGAATTGAATTTCATAGATTGAAATTTCCTGCATGAATGAATGTTGATAAATAGCTGTTTATTATAGAAGGGAAAAAAGTAGCAGATTTTAGCTCGAGGTTGTGAGCTAAAATCTAATATGTTTCCCGTGTAATATAGACTATTTTTTCTGTGACAGAAAAAAAGACAAATCAATATTGAGACCATATACCATTATATCAAAATCAGAAAATTATCGACGTGAAATTTGAAGTTATTAACAGGAATTATACCTGCGTTGCAGGCATCTTTATCATTCTCCAAGTAATCAAATATATGTCAGTCTAATTATTCCGTGATTTGATTTTGAAAAAATGCGTACTCAGTGATTGTTTAGTAATTTACATAACCGCGATTTTTTGTCATTTTGAATGGCTCCCGTGTGGAAGGAAAATTTCTCATTATTTTTTTGAGGTTGAAAACATATCGCACTATCTGTTTTCTCGGAACGGAATTTTCACACTCATTACCGAAATATGAATAGGTTCATAAGATAATGTATCATTTAATGCTCTGATTCCTATTGGCTTTGTGTTCTTATCATTCTGATTTAAACGGTGATCAAAAATCATGAAATGATGCTATCCAGCCACAGGTTTACCTTAGAGATCGCCTTTTCCATTGCTGATCACCATGTATATATTTATTTCAGGCCTGTTTGAGGATGTTTTTGGACTTGGATCTTGTGGAGAGATTCCACATAGACTACGATGTCCTGTGCAGGTGGTTGCTGTCAGTAAAGAAAAACTATAGAGACGTAACTTACCATAATTGGAGGCATGCGTTCAATGTGGGGCAGATGATGTATTCTATATTACACGTGAGTTTTGTTTTGGCCTAAGAATATTGATTAATTGTCTTTATTATCTCAAGAAACATTTCGGATGGTCTATTCAAGACTATCCACCGTCGATACCTCGCAGAAAAATAAAGAAACACGTTAAAGGTGATTCAATTCTGACATTAGCCGTTCAAAGTTTTTTTAATTCCAACAAACCGTTTTCGAGGTATTTGAGCTCGAATGCTTTCTAATCGTGAGTAAATGAATGTATGGAATGAATTATTGAATTACCTCCATTGACTCCCAGATAGTGGTATAGTCTATTTACAAATTCCTCATTCACATTTGAACATGTTCCTCTAGTTATTGCCTGGCTTGCAAACCTCATTCTGAATTTCAAAATCGTGTTATTGGTCTGTAATTGTTAACTTCATATTTACGTACCAGTTTTGAATACTTTATTTGGGAGAAATTCCTGTTTGGAATATCACATTTATCAGAAATGAAAGTGGTTCACATATTATACTTGATAATATTTTCGTCAAAAATAGTAAATTCAATCCAATATTGTGAACGAGTTTTTGAATTATGGTCTGATATTCAATTCAAAATTGGTATCTGTGAGTTTTAGGGGTCGGAGATTATGATTCTTCCGTCAAAATTTAGAAATTCAAGATGGCGAATCCAATATAGCAGACAAGCTTTGTAACTATGATCCGATTCCATACGAAATTTGTATCTAGGGGATTTTGGGGTCGGAAATTATAATTCTTTTATCAAAATTAGGGAATTGAAGATTTAGGATCCAATATGGCGGACGAGTTTTGTAATTATGATCCGATTCTATTCAAAATTTGTATTTGGGGGTTTTCGGGGTCGGAGATTAAGAATTTATTTTTTCAAAAATTGGGAAATCCAAGATGGCGGATCCAATATGGCGAAAGAGCTTTGTAATAAATAGTAGTTTGAAAAACTATAATGAAACACGCTTCAATGGTTACCCAAACTTGAGGCCAAACTGATTAGAAGTAGAAAATTGATAGTATAGTATATAGCAAAACAACGTTTGCTGGCTATCAGCTATTCTAATAAATAGTAGTTTGAAGAACTAATGGAACACGTTTTTATATATAGCCAAACTGAAAAAAAGTGAGTAGAGAATGAAGAGTAATTTGAAAAAATGAAGAGATATAGAGTGCCGAATTAAAAAGCAATAGAAAATAAATAAAATAGTTTGAAAAACTAAAAAATCCCGCCAAACTGAAAAGAAGTAGAAATTGGATAATAAAAGTTTTTTCATCTCAAAATAACAGTCATATTATAGTGAACAAGAAGGGGAAAAAACAGTGAAAAAAAAAGGAAATTCATAGTCTTCCAGCTTTGATCATTCCTTTGCATATAAATAAATATATTTCTTCACTTTATTTTTGAATTGTTTAATATTTGGGCTGTTTTTGATATCATCTGGTAATTTATTGAATTTTGAAATCGCCTCATGTGTGAACTTTTTTCCAAGTTTAGAATTTGCAGCTTCAAAATGAAACAAGTTATATTGTCTAGTGTGATGATCATGAATTTGGGAATTCCTAATTATTATAAAATTTGATTCTATAATAGGATATAGGATATAATAGGAAATTTTGAGAGTATTGATTAAAAAGTGTTCTAACAAAGAAAATGTGTTTGTTTCCTTATACAGTTGATTCGTTGGAGTATCATATGGAAGACGATACAATACTTTCAATGCCTTTTTATATAGAACAGAAATTTTGTCGAAACCATTTTTGGAACAAGATCCCTAAATATTTGAGATAGTTTATTCGACTGAGTATATGTGAATAGAGAATATTTGATGTATATGTACTAAGTTTAGGACATCTTCTTAAAGCACCAATAATGGGAGATACTTTTCCTATGAGGATGTCAATATGCTTTTCCCATGTTAATTTCTCATCAATCCAAATTTTTTTCTAGAAATAATGTTTATGAATGATGTCTTTCGGCTTCCTAATAAGGCGATTCCACTGGCTTATCGAGACACAGGGCTCTGTTTAGAAAATCTGTTATAACACAATAAACGTATTTTCTTTATTTTCAGTTTTCATTAAATAATTTCGTAACTTCATGTGATTCCAAATTTTTTTTTCTCCACAATAATTCCTCAATCGGCTGATGATGGATACTCTATAGACCTGAAACATGTCCCCTTTCCATTCATGAATTGATGATATTAAACGTGGCGACGAATTGACTCATTATTACTATATGAACTACTTCACTCCACTTTGAGACAACATGAACTTCTACATTAATAATATATTAACATATTTCCAATTTATAAAACGAGATCTGTTGGTTCTAGAGAATGTAGATGAAAAATGCACTTGATCTATTTTGTAATAATTTCATTAGTGATTTTAGGCGTGAAATATTTATACTCTCCCAAGTAAAACTTGAATGTATGAGGCAAAAGTAAATACACTTGCAAGTATTTTTTAGGAATGATATTTCGGATTTAGAATGAAATTCCTATGATTGGATTCATTTTATTTCTCAAATAGTCCATATATGTTTAATCCCCAATAACTTTTCATCTATATAAAGTATCTAATGAAAGAATTCATCAAGTATTATTGTTTTCAGGCCACACGATGGTGGGAACATTTTGGAACCATAGAGTGCCTAGCTTTGATGGTAGCCTGCCTATGTCACGATTTGGACCATAGGGGAACAAATAATTCATTTCAAATCAAGTACGAACATTATTCTATTTATGCATGATTATTTTGAGACTGTTCAAATTTTTGACGGGATTCTACATACAGTGTGTCTCACACCCTTGTATCGAAATCGTTGGGTTAGGATCCTGAAATTTGCTGGGAGCGAGAGATATACCAAAAATGCACTATATGACCAAGTGGGGCCATCTTCAGTAAAATACACTGCTCGCCAACAGCCATGAAACCACCCCAATTTCCGCAAAATGATATTACGAGTCAAAATATGATGAAAATAACTTCGGATTCGGAATCAGGTTGCCCAATTTAGTAGCGATCAATATTTTTCCTGAAAATTTATCAGTTTCGAAATATTCATGTTTGTCTCACTTTTCATGAAAACACCTCCGTATCTAACGAAATCTTTGAGTAACGATGTAATGAAGTGTTTTTGACCAGCTTCATTACTAGACTGGTTTTGATAAAAATCTAAGTACCTGAGCCTGATTCTAGTTGAATTTCACCTGTTGAGCTGAGTAATGCATTGATTCCTGACTTCCCACAGCTTTTCCAGATAGTAAACTCTGATGAACATTATTACAGCCCTAAAGACTTCAATATTTTTCAACCCTTTGCTTATGATATGAGATTTCATTGAATTATTTATCAGTTGAAATGATGAATGTTTGACTGCTCATAACTTTGTTGTTATTGAATATTTTCCAGCCAAATTCATTCAGTAGCATAAGCAAAGGTAGTAGATCCTGTTCCTGTGCCCATTTAGGGTTGAATATTATTTTTCCGCGTTTTGTGTTGGAGGTGCACATGTGCTTTTCAAGGACAGATTTAGTGGCCATGGCCATGAGCCATGACAAGGTGGGAGTTTTGACCAATGAGATTCCAGATTTACTTGTCCTTGTGTCAAGGCCGAAGTAGTGCATAAATACTGAAGACAGCCAAGGATTCTGATCTCTCTTCTTTTCTCTACAAGTCTGCACTACCTGCTCGACCTGTTCTTCAAGCTATTGATTCTCTTGCTGATCTCTTAGTGCTCTCATAGTTCATTCAAAACCAGTGTAAAGTATTAATGTATAGTGATTTCCTGTTACACATGTAAGTTTGTATATTTTGCACCATTGTTATTCATCCCGTTCATAGATTCATTTCATTCCTGTTGTTTGGCATACAGATACTCATCCGACCTGTGTAAAGAATCCAGAATAAACGGATTTTGTGATGGCATAGGTATTTCATATTTCTTTCGCTGCTGTCATTGTGTTTTCAGTTCCAAATAGTTCAATAATTTATTTAGTGATTTTCAATATTTTCATTTGCCAAAATTGCAGAATATTATTGTTGACTGACGACCGATACTGACAAGCCAGTTAACAATTCTTCTTCTTCTTTTCCTCGAGAAATCCTGTCCTGTGCATCCGGGTCTCTGTGCTTTGTGTCCCGTCAGGCAGTGATCTATGTTTCATGAACTATTGACATGAATGGAAAAATATAATTAATTAACCTCACTAAAATTCCGATATTGGAAAATCAGAAGAATCGAAGGAAAAGGAAAGATAAATAGGAATTGAATCTGTTTGATTCGTTTGGGACTGTGTTTCCGATTCTGTAGGTAGAAATGATGAAATAGTTGAATAAATAATTTCCCAGACCTAACCTTAAAATACCAAAGACCTGAGAGATATTTTGCTTTGATTCCTGTAATTATACCGACTAAAAATAGCAACCGGTATTCCAGGCTAAACCCAAGGTTTGTAATCAAAGCCTACACTCCCTTGGCTCCTTACTGATTCTAGGTCGATTCGATACCATTGACCCCTGGTTTATACTGTAGGTACCGAGGTAGGTATACCTCCTGTACAGGGTGATTCACCATAAATGTCCCCCCCTCTAGCTCACTTATTTTTGAACCGTTTTAAAAATTTGAAAGAAAATCTGAAATGATTTTTCTGAAATTTTTTTCCCGTTGCATCAGAAAATACAGGGTGCTCGGAACAAACGATCTACAGAGTATTACTCGATTTTTTCAAATGGAACACCCTGTATTTTATTGTATTTCTAGATTCTTCCTGAAGAGCTGATTCCATCAATGTATCACACTTGTGGTTTAGCGGGAATGATTACAGAGATATAGGGTGTTCAAAATCGAGATTTTTCAACTTTAGGATTTTTTTGTGCCGAAACTATTCATTATTGGTCAAAACGGCTCCTATGTTTCCATCTCAACTCTTGATTTACTATCTAGTGAAATTCAATTGGAACATTTACAGGGTGGTTCAAGATTCAGAATTCTGGTCACCCTGTATCTGTTCCAATTATTAAATGTCAGTAGATAGTAAATCAGAAGTTAAGATACGGATATGAAAACCGCGTGACCGATAATGTATAGTTTCGTCACAAAAAAATCCTAAAGTTAAAAATCTCGATTTTGAACACCCTATATTTCTGTAATCAGTCCCGCTAGACCCCAAGTGTGATACATTGATCAAATCAGCTCTTCAGGGAGAATCTTAAAATACAATGAGAAATAGGGTGTTCCATTTAAAAAAATCAAATAGTACCCTGTAGATGGTTTGTTTCGAGCACCCTGTATTTTCTGATCTAGCGGAAAAAAACTTTATCGAAAATCATTCAAGATGATATTTTAAATTTTAAAATCGGTTCAAAAATAACTGAGCTAGAGGGGGGGACATTCATGGTGAATCACCCTGTACCTTTCCCCACTATTGCTACTTTGGGTCTCTGTACAAAAATATATTTTGTGCAGAGCAGGTAGAGTAAACTACCTCAAAAACAATCTGGCGCTCGAGAATCCCCCCCCCCCTGTCAAATACCAGAGTAGTCTCCTGTCCTGAACAGAGCGTCAAAGTAAGGGCCCCAGAATAAAGATTCATACAACGATATCGAAATTTGCTGGAGCGAGAGATATACCAAAAATGTACTGTCATGAATTTTTCAGAACTGAAAACTTTTCAGCAAAAATATTAATAGTTAGTGAATCAGATCTCCTGTTTTCGAATCCGAAGTGATATTCAACCTATCTTGGCTCTTGATAGAACTTTCCGGACATGTGCGTAGTTTCACGACTGTTGGCTAGCAGTGTATATTACTGAAGATGACCCCACTTGGTTATTGAGTACATTTTTGGTATACCTCTCGCTCCAGCAAATTTCAAGATGTGAGACAAAAATGAATTCTTCAGAACTGAAAAGTTTTCAGGAAGAATATCAATAAAAAGTGAATTGGGCGTTCTGATTTCGAATCCGAAGTGATTTTCATCCTATTTGGACTCCTTATATCATTTTCCGGAAATTGGGGTGGTTCCATGGCTGTTGCCGAGCAGTGTATATTGTAAAGCACCCCTTTTCTTGGGTTGGCCTATACAGGGGTCTTCACAAAGTTACTGATTCACTGGGTTCGTGAATACTTAGGCAGGAGTAAGATTGGTGTATATAGACATTAATACGGCAGTTCAAAATACATAAATCTCTATTCAGCATTCATCATAATATGGACAGGCAGAGTTGACATGGAAGTAAAACAGATGTGCTTACATATTGGTTGGTTATACATGATGACAGGATGATGTACACTCGCACTACCCCAGTAGCACACAATCTTGGCTGGGCATTGGCCCTATATTGGCCCAATATTGCCAATATCGGGCCAATATAGAGCCAATATCCAGCCAAGATTCGTGCTACTGGGGTATTATACCGGGTCACTTTGAAAAGTTGATACAGTTTTATAAAAGTTCAATAATTCTCGATACACATCTATTACAGCAACACAATATGTTCACTAGGTACAGACTTTTAAGCAATTTCTAATATCAACTACATATCACGTATAACTAGACTGTTTAGCAGAGTTACTGGTTCAAGACATGAGACTTCGTATCAAGAGTTCGATCAAGACTTCGTATCAAGAGTTCGATCAAGACTTCGTATCAAGAGTTCGATCAAGACTGACTTTTATGCCAAAACTCCCTGCTTTTATACTGAGATTTGGTCATAAATTCAATCAGAATTCATTAGATTTTCGCTTAGTTGAATTGACCTCGAATTAAAGTGCAAAAAGAGTGGCTTCGGATGTTTTCAGAAATAGTTTTCAATCTAATGGATTTTTATCATAAATCATTTTGCAAAAATCGATGTCAGTTGACCTTGGGTATTACTTAAAATTAAGTACAGAAAAAGGATTTCAATGTTCATCTGAAAAGATCTTAAACTAATTGATTTTTGTAATAATTCATCTGGCCTCTACCTATCTTTGGCCCGCCCCTCTGCTGTGGCTCAGTTACTTAGGTTATGAATTCCCTGTACACTCTTTTCTAACTTTTATACACATCTTTTTCGCTGTTCCTGTGTGCCACTATCAACAATGTTACAAAGGTAAAGTACCTAATAATAAACCTATTACATATATGCATTTCTTGGTATTTGAAACAAATATTCATATTTCCAACAAGAGTTAATTCACGTAATAATATTGCTCTATCAATCTATCCTTCTAATACTTATTGAATGCATTCGAGTTCAGATACCTAAATATTTATTGACCTAATTAAAACGACCTTCTACTTCCTATAAGTGTGTAGTGTCTAGCATTAGTATTTGTTATGCTATTTTTGGTCGAGTCTTCGCGTTCATTACAATATCACTGAAGATGGCCCTACTTGGTTAGAGAGTGCAATTTTGGTATATCCCTCGTTCCACCAAATTTCAGGATCCTTATCCAACGATTACATAAGTTACAGGTGTGTTTCCATTCGAAGTGAGACACACTGTAGACCGGGAGCCCATAATGTGTTTTTTCTGTCTAATTTGTTCATATCAGCTGTATAAGAACCTTCCAAATTCCACCTTTTACTACATGGATATAAGGTCGCCGAATAAAATTCGTGAACCAATAAAGGGTGAGGGCAACTTGGGTGAAGTTGTATAAAAAAATTCGGGGTCTTGAATCATTACCCAGCAAACATTGATACATGGGCCATCACTTTTAGAGCAATATGTCACGCCAGTGAACTATCATTGGCCTAATATTGGCATTTTTCAATGGTAAATCACAATAGTTGCCCACTGGCCGACTTAACGCCAATATTGCGAAGCAGTACTTCCATTTATTGCTTGTTTATTCTTGGCCCAATAATGACTGATTCACTTATTTTCAGTGCATTCCCAATTAAAATTGATTGGTTTATTCTTACACAGAGAATTTCGAGTTCACATATAGAAAATATTATTTAATTGATGAAAATAAAAATAACTACAATAAAACTTCCCGTATTCAGTTATACAGGGTGTTCCAGACTTAAATGTACATACGATACTTGCAGATAGAGAACACTTTGAGCTACAGGACGTTATTTTGATTTTGGCAAATTCTTCATCTGGTCATAATTTTTTAACCACTTATATTACACATCGAAACCATATAAAAATCGAGATCAGAATACAGGTCCTTCCCAGAAAATGCAGAAAACTTATTTTATTTCAAAAACTACACTCTGTATGGTAAAATGTTTTGGATCTGTTTTGTTATTTGGAAAGAGCGGAAAAAAATTAATAAAGTGACCTACTTTTTACGATGGTTTATCATCATGTTTTGAAATATTCAGTTTCATTTCGCGGCATTTTCATTGAACTCGTAACTCAAAATCCAATTTTAATACAAGAAAAAAGCAGCCTCCAAAGTTCAACATCATTAGAGTCAAATTAGGTAATTATTGATAGATTTGTCCGTTTGAAAGAATAACTATTTTAGAAATTTTCGAAGACTCATTTTCTTCTTCACTGTTTATTCATATAAGGTGCCGTGAAGTAGGCTGTGCATTGATATTATTGGTAACATTGAAATTATTCTATCAAAGCATAATTATGAACACTTTGAAATATAACATCCCAATACAGGGTGGGCCACCAGTAACGCCTCGGTCTCTAGAAGGCTAACCACTTATCTTCTTGGAATTCTTCCTCTCTAGGAAGTTGCATGTCAACATAGGCTACCATTTAAAATTATTTCGAAACATACAGGGTGTCCCCAAAAACCACAAAACACTGAAGTTAAACTTTTTTCTATCGAACACCCTATATATTATTTCATTTTGAGATTCTCCCTGATGAGCTGATTTCAACGACCCATCATACTTGGGGTCTAGCAGTTATAATTACTGAGATATAGGGTGTGAGAAATCGAGATTTTCCAAGTTCAAGAATTTTTTGTGTCGAAGCTATTCATAATTGGTCAAAACGGCTTACATGTCCCTATCTCAAATTTTGATCAACTATCTACTGACATTTAATTGAAACAAATACAGGGTGATGCAAAATTCAGAATCTTGATCACCCGGTATATGTCCCAATTAAATATCAGTAGATAGTTAATCAAAAGTTGAGATAGGAACATGTAAGCCGTGTTGACCAATTATGAATAGTTTCGACACAAAAAATTCCAACTTCCTAGAGAGTAAGAATTCCAAGAAGATAAGTGGTTAGCCTTCTAGAGACCGAGGCGTTACTGGTGGCCCACCCTGTATACAAGCACACTAGTGATTATGAACTGTCAGACTATCAGAATTTATTGCACAGTCTACTTTACCGCAGCTCAAAAATTAATAGTGAAGAATAAAATGAGCCCTCAAAAATTTCTAAAACCACAGACAATTTTATTCTGTCAAACAAAAATCTATCGATAGTTTGACTCTTATGATGTTGAACTTTGAAGACGGTTATTTTTTTGTAAAATAATTGGATTTTGAATGAAAATCTCTCAATGGAACTGAATATTTCAGAAAATAACAATAAAACATATATCAAATTGGACGCGCGCTCGTAAAAAATAGGTCACGTTATTCGTTTTTCCCTGCTCTTCTCAAATATTGAAACAGATCTTCAAAATTTTACAAAGTGTTGTTTTTGAAATAAAAGAATTTTTCTGTCTTCCTCCAAGACAAACCTGGATTCTAATCCCGATCTTCATTTAGTTTTGATCAGTTATAAAAGACGGTAGACACATCAAGGGGGATGATTTGGAAACATCAAAGTGTCCTTTATCTGCAGGTATCGTATGTACATTTGAATCTGAAACACCTTAGCTATCCACATCTGATCTGGCCAATCAGCCAAGAGTTCACGAATTCTGTTTCTGTAGATTGATATTGTAATTTCTGGAATACCTGGATCATGGACAAACCTTGAGAACTTCTCTGGTATCTGGAATGAACTAATTGTGAATTCCCAGTAAGCTATAAATAATAACTGCATATTATCTATAGCCTGCTGCAACAATAGTAAGGTGGAAACAAAGACTCAAGTCTTAGGTAGAAGTAGAGTAAATGTTGGAGACTTGGAGACTTGGTGAACTGACAAGACCACGAACATTGTCTGAATAATTTGTCTGACATGTTTCTTATCTTATCGTAGTACTTCTTGTATCCATTTCCTGCTAAAGATGAAGCTTTGAAGCTTCGAAACATGTGGCTGATTTTGAAATAAAGTATAGGTTTAGTGTAGTTGACTGTAAGATTTTCTTCCTACCCTACCCTATATTTTGTTACTATATCATGCTTTTCGAAAAGCCTTAAACTTGTTAATTGTATATCATTTGCCTACAATCATCCTAATTAGAAGTGGAAAAATGTTGAAAGAAATTAGTTATATTATTTTTTAGAATTCATTCGCCAATCGCACAACTATATTCAACTTCTACAATGGAGCACCATCATTTCGACCAATGCCTGATGATTCTCAATTCGCTCCAGTTATTGTCCAAACTCACTGCCGAAGAACATTCACGGGTCATCAGGGTATTGGAGGATGCCATACTAGCCACTGATTTAGCAATATATTTCAAGTGAGTACAATAAAATTCTCAATAACTCTTCCCTTCTTACCGTTAAATACCAACAACTTTTCTATTTCAAATGGAATGAACATACAGAAGAGTATAAGGTCACCTACTTTTCTATGGTGTTCTAATGAGGTCAAATGATTAGGAGTGTCTCACCCACCAGGCGAATGGTTCTTCTCTGGATGGAATCTAAGAGCATCAGCGTATGTTTGGGTGC